>JAJKFL010000009.1:18927413-19527413 GCA_021186555.1 Reticulitermes speratus | reverse complement strand
GACGACATTCAGGACGGCTTCTCACTGGCGGCTTTTGCTACTGAAGAAATTACTGATGCAGGTCCTCCATTAGTTGGCTTGATTTGCGGCAAAGACAATATGGCTGGACACACTGTAAGCACGTATGGCAGCTGGTCTTCAATTAAGAAACTGAAAGCAACCGACGTTACGTACGGTATCATGACACAAAATGCTCATACTCCGAGAGTTGGTTGCTTGTACGTCAGGCTGCTTAGGGAAAAACCGCCTGCTTCAGTTTGTAACATCTGCACACTCAGTGACCAGAGAAAAGACCACTTCATACCATAACCAGATAAAAACTATTTCACCGAATATCACTAACAAAATAATTCATAAAATATTACGAGCGTCTGTACCGTTAAATGTTGTAGAAACAGAAAACGACGAAACACGACATGCCGTAGCAAATTTCTGGCGAAGAAGGGAAAGAAAATAAAGACAACCGGCCACGACCGCGAACGAGATTTGGCTCAAAAAATGTTCAGAGATACTGATGCTGTATAAGGGCTTTAACTACTGTACGACTACACCGTGTACTAACAATGTTACCATACAACAGCATAGGAAGCTGTGCGTACTAACATTAAAACGATTTCAGTGTTCGGCCTTCGGTGATGTGCAAATATTAAACACATCGCAAGTTTAAATTTAATTAATTTAAATATTATCAATATCTGATTTCCTATCAGGTGCGTTTGCAAAGCAATTATCAAAAGCGACTACGAGTTTCGTAGTGTCCGTCTATCTATTCTTACGAAACAGCGTTACTCCCGATAGACCGATTATCGTAAAGTTTCATACTTGAGATCTGTAATAAGATGTGTCGAAGAATTCAGATTTTGGTGTAAAATGTACAAAGTAACACTTTACATGAAGACCCACTTACATTTATGATATCCGGTCATGACTAATCACTATTATTGATCAGGTTGTGTTCCTACTGAGGAACGTGCTGAGATCAAATAAAATGCTGACGATCGAAACACAACAATCAAGCATGCTCAACAGCACGCCGTTTCCGCAATACCGGTGATAATCGATTGTAAATCTATTGCTAAGACACGGACAAATCTTTAGCGTGTGTTGTGCAAAACGTGAAAATGCACGTGTTAAACACTCGCATGTCAGTGTTGTTTCTTGAAATTATTTAAGAATTTAAAACCTTGGACAGTGACACAGCGAACGCGCCAAAAGTGTTACGCTCCACGGACATTTCCTATTTGTTCCGTGCGTAGGTGTTACATGTCTGACGTAGGTTTCCAGCTTGTACACTAGGTAGCAATGGGTGTGAACTCGGATACAGAGCTACCACTTCAGTCAGGAGATGTTCGCTTGGCCTAACACTTCTGGGGCCTTCGATCTGATGCTGTCCCCATTATTCCTCTTGTTGCCATTATTCCTGCAACGAATACTTTAAATTCTGTCTAAACAAAACAGCACTTTCTTTTGTGTTTCAAGTAGACTGATGTGTTTAGATCGTCAACTGTTTCTCCGGCTTCTCTGATCCTACCGCATTTCTTGCATTGCTCTGATAAGCGTCGATACATGTCGTAAAAGGCAATATAGCCTATATCCTGTACTTTTCACACAAAAATCAATAAGTTTACATCGTCAATTGTTGCTAAAGCGTCAGCTCGTACTTCACAGTAAATACAGTCTGTCTATTATAAAGACCAATCACACAAATGTGCGTAGCTATTCAAGTAAAGAGTGTTGTCATTTTTGTACGATTGTAACCAGAAGAGCAATGTGTCGACAGATTTTAATAAAAATTCGAGATACAAAATTTCACGAAAATCCGTCCGGTGGGAATCGCGTCGTCAGGCTTAGTAGTCGCTGTTCGCAACAGTCTTGCATAATTTTCGCTACTGTTTGCAAATGAAGACAGTATTTTACAGTATGTCTGTACTGTTATTGGGGTCTGTCAGTATTTGTCATTATGCTTCCTTCGGTTACTTGCTATTTCTATGTCTGCGCTGATTTTGTCTGTATTAAATGTACCGGTCATAAGATAAAAGTTTCACCCGATCAAAATATGTTGTAATTGTTGACTGTTGTATTTCGCACACAATTTATAAGTACATGCATAATCCGCCTATCCGTCCATTCATCCATCCACCCATCTCCTTAAGGATGGACTGATTAATAAATTCAAGAACTCCAGCCAAACGGAATAATTCCTTGTTAATTTCTACTAACACTGAGATGATTAACAAAACAGAATACACGCACCACAATACATCTTACAGCGTTATACGAATGCGGTTTGCTCAGATATCACTGTTCGCTCACAATATCAAGTGGGAGGAAACAGAATTATGCAGGTCTGAAAAAAAAAACTGGGATCAAACCAATTCACACTCTCTTCACACATTTACTTCTAAAACATTTAGCAACATTCAGAGAATTAAAAAAACAATGCACTGACACAAAGTCTTTTCGCTCGCTCGCGGCCTGCTGCATACGTAAAATGCGGCTAAATAGATCGCAATGACGGAAAAGTCGTGGCGTCAATTCTCCGTTTTCTAAGTGTAGCCGCAAAACTTGTTTTACCAGATCGTACGGAATCAATCAAGTATAAAACGATAAGTACCAAATACAGGATAAGCCAAAAACACCTGACGGTTTTTGACGTGAAATAACATTTTAATGCAGTCAGAAATTGTATTAACGCTGGCAGACACATTCCATGTACATGAGCATTCATCTGAATCATTACTATTTGAATGTGCCGCTTTGTAGGTGACCACCATGTCTTTCAATACACTCCTACAGTCGCGATGGAAAGGCTGTCACAACATGCTGTAGCATTTCCTTACGGATCCCAATCAAAGATGTATGCGGGTATCGTAAGAAAATATACACAGTACATTACACACGTGTGCGTAAACACGTTGGTCAAAATCGCCTTCAAAGTCACAATAAGAAGAAGGACTATATTACAGAGGGTGACGAATATCAAATCTAAATTTTGTTTTACGTATTTTACTGTCACGTGTTCCTTGCACCGTGTGAACAAAATGTACGCATAAAGGGTGCCTCATGTATGTATGTATGTATGTAGGCCTATGTCCGTCCATTCGCATTCGAGAACCGATGGGCGGATTTGAATGAAACTAGGTGACATAGGTCCTCACAGAAATAGACTATTATATAGATTGGCATTACAGCCGAATGTTTTATATGTCCATACATAAAGTTATAGGGTGTCTCAAATGCCCATAAATATCGATATTACGGAAGTATACTTTCATAATGGATTACATGGAAACACCTATGAGAATTCTGAGTGCCACGGTGCAAGAGAACGCACGTGGAAACACCGTGTGTTCCGCTATGGGATTCACGCTTCCAGGCGTGTTTTTTGAGACACCGTACACCTGCGGTACAAGAAGTGCGTCTCCCAATTATTTCTGAACCCACAACACTTTTCCATAAAAGTTGGTACAAACATTATGCTGCTACGGGAGCCCCTTTGCACCATATAGCTTTCAGTCATCAACAATACAAACATGGCCACCATTCGAACATCCGAGTTCGAAGCGCCATTCCCATAATTTACTACAGGATCCTAAAATGTTGCGTAGTTATGGGCCTTAGATAAATATACGCACACCTTCTACCGGGGTAATTTTTGTACCGTACAAACAACATGGACGCCGAAGAAATTCCACATTCAGGTTCGAGCACTACGACGACAGCTAACGAACCACCGTAACCTAAGTACATGAAATTTTGTATTGAAGTGGAGTATAAATGTTCCTATACATTTTGTAGAAAATACTAGTGGAAATTATGCGTAATATGATTGCATACTAGTGGAAATTATGCGTAATCTGATTGCATACTAGTGGAAATTATGCGTAATCTGATTATGTACTAGTGGAAAATAAGTGTAATCTGATTATGTGCTAGTGGAAATTATGCGTAATCTGATTACATACTAGTGGAAATTATGCGTAATCTGATTGCATACTAGTGGAAATTATGCGTAATCTGATTACATACTAGTGGAAATTATGCGTAATCTGATTATGTACTGGTGGAAATTATGCGTAATCTGATTATGTACTAGTGGAAATTATGCGTAATCTGATTATGTACTAGTGGAAATTATGCGTAATCTGATTATGTACTAGTGGAAATTATGCGTAATCTGATTATGTACTAGTGGAAATTATGCGTAATCTGATGATGTGCTAATGGAAATTATGCACAGCAATGAACCGCCAAGTATTATAGTTATTAATTTACAAATACTGCAAGCCTCATCATATGGACTAAACATTCGCATGTACGCAAGCTGATCCCCTAAGTTAGTCCCAGAAATTGCTTGGAAGCCAATCAGTTGCGGAGATGTAGCCTGAACAGCCGCAATATCATTGGCAAACAGTGACGTCAAGCTTCAGCTGTGACCCGGCAAGCGTTTCGCCACGAATATTTTGAAGGCGGGAACGCATTTAACTAGGTCATGGGCTTCTGGAACTTCAGAATTCAGTAAACACTTGTCTCCTTTATATTTACACAGAATTTATGACTTACAGCACGAAATACAGTTCGAAACAACACTGGTACAGGCTGTGCCTTACCACTTTTCTC
Organism: Reticulitermes speratus; assembly: GCA_021186555.1. Lineage (NCBI taxonomy): Eukaryota > Metazoa > Arthropoda > Insecta > Blattodea > Rhinotermitidae > Reticulitermes > Reticulitermes speratus. Next base: position 19,522,793 of record JAJKFL010000009.1, on the reverse strand, counting down.
TTGAGGAAATAATATACTATCACGTACTGCCACATCTTATGACACAGTTTTTTGACAAACATTACATGAATATTCTTATGTATGTCTGAGCTACGGCACTAAAAAAAGGGATACCTGGCGTTTGGAAGAGTCTGGACTCAAACTCCGCCCACTTAAGACGACCATTCAAGTCAAACATAGTCAGCATAGATAATACTATCAGTATAACCTCACACAAGATGCCATGTGCGGAATGCAAGATCCGCGATGACGATAAAACGCAGACGCAATGTCATCTACACGTAATGTTAGATTAAGAAATGAAGTCGGGATCGCGACCAACTGATAATGTTGTCATTTAGTGATCGCACCTCGTGTTACTTCATGGAAATCATTACAATTAATTTCATGACAGAAACGGATTGTTCTCGCGGCGCTCTCATATTTAGCGCGCGAACATTAAAGTTACCAACACTGTTCCCGCCTACGTTGCGTGAACCCATCCAATGACAAAGTCGAACAAAAATAGACCCCAAGGTCACGTGGAAGTGCCACATCACTGTTTCAACACACAACATACATGACTGTTGTAAGGAAATGAAATCCTGAAAACGATAACTAACCGTCACACAGCACTGCATGAAGGCTATATATAGAATCTGACATCCTGCAGGTGCGGCATCACTGTGCCCCAGTGTTTGCATACAAAACATACTGCTTACTCTCGTTGGTGCCATTACGCTATAATAAACCTAACAAAAGCATATTTCCACTTCTAAAAAAGACTTGTTCATAAATGTCAAAACGTGCGTTAATGCAACATACTGTTTGTATGGAAACTTCACGACTAATGTGTTGACGTTTCACATGAAGCAGTTCCCTCAGTACGGGCGGGGATACCGTAGCGATCACGGCTATGCGCTGGACAATCTGGGGTTCGAATCCCGGCAAGGCCAACATATTTATCTCTTGTTCAAAGTGTCCAGACAAGCTCCGGGTAACGGGGGGACTTCCCGTGGGGGCAATGCGACCGGGGCGTGAGGTAATCACCCACCTCCATCTATTGCCAAAATTAAGGAGTGGAGCTAAACCTCCACCCCATTATGCCTTTACGGTGTGTATAGGAACAACTTTTAGTTTCCTCGCTACACTTCTAAGATAAAAAGAGAAGTAAATGCATAGTTTTACTTGGAGTTTTTTTTCAAATACTTTACGCCAGATTACAAATAACACCAAACACTGAGTTTTCACAACCAGTTAGGATTACTACGTTTCAGGACTTCGACTGTGGTTTCGTATTCCAAAACCGGACACATCGTCTCCAATCCAGCAGCTCGCACTTCCATCAAGGTAAAGCAATCCCATTACAGGCCTCGACAGGCCCTGAGGGTTCCAGGAGGTTGAGGCTTCCAGAATTTCTAAACAATCGGCACTTGAAGGTGGTAAGGTAGTCAGCCCTACGCACCGGCCGCCTTTATCCCCAGGAAATATTCCTGGTACTCATTTCGGTTACACTTCAATCAAGAGGGAATACAAAAACTCGCCCTATGATAGATAAATTCAACTTTGACGGGGACTATGCAGGAAAGTCGTGTGATAGCAGCACAATTAAAATTAAACAGTTATTACTAGACCTCAAAGTAAAGAACTCTTAAACTTATGTTCTTTTCCATTCTCGTACCAGCGCCACACGCCTTTTACAAATGAATTTCACATACAGTGTTTAAGTCTATGGACCACTGAATTCATCTAAATTATGTTTAAAGGAGGATTCTAGCACACAGCAAACACATCGCGTTTCCATCACAGACACTAACCGGTTAATGCTGTATAGGGAAAAATCGGCGGTTATTGCAAGCACCGAACGACACACAAGCGAGACACATCATGGACCTGTGGGTCCGAAAAAAGTGGCAATAAAATAGGGGTGTCATTCACACCATCTGGGTTTTTATTTCGTGTCTATTTCAATTAATTTACACAGTGATCATGCACCCGTTCAAAACAACACACTATATGATCAAAATACGGAGGTTTTAAATGTTAATCTTGGTGGTACGATACAGCAAGAAGTGTGCTTTAAAGGGTTAATGGAATGTGGTTCCCACCTCTCACAAAGAACCTGCATTTACGGTGCCAGCACATTCAAATTAAACTCCTAAAAAAATAACAAAATACGCTTATGAAATGACCATGGTACTTGGGTGTGCCCCTTTATCAATTTTTGAACAACTGACCGATTTTAAAGCGAACTGGTATGAACGCCATACTTCTTTTTATTTCGTACAATCAGGAATAACAAAGCGGACGCTCAAACGTGTGAAGCGGGAATGACATTATCGACATTTATTTTATGACACTAAAACTACGCACGGTAACAGATTTTGGAAAATAAGCAACTTTAGTTGAGGTGATAATTTTACGGAATGTAAATTAACAACATGGCAGCCGTGCGAACACATTCTTGAGATTTCGGTTTCATGAGAATAACGAATGAACTGTTTAAGGTAGCCACAAGGAATTTCGTACATATGTCACAAACACGCCTACTCATTAGGTACTAAATACTGTTTGTAGGTCAACAATTTCAAGCATGGCGACGATATGGAACTCTAAGGTTACAGGTGACAAATTCGGCGTACCTTCGTCCACAGAATTAAAGAATACGAGTAAGTCTTATAAAACTAAAATAACAGTAATAATGCTTATTTGCAGGGATATACAAATCTGTGCACTGGGGAAGTTGCCTTTATACGTTTTGTTCAAAATTTCTTGTATGTGGTTGACTTATTTAATGACGCTGTCACTGACTCAGACTACATAGCTTAGAATGGTAAGACAATTAAAGGAAAGTGACTTGGAAAAGACGCCGTCTCCTACTGTAAGTATATCGGAATTTTTATGGAGGAAGTGAGTAACATTACAAAACCCCTATCACAATATGCTGTCTCATAGCCGGGTTATGAAAACGGAACCTCTCGAATACAAAGCAGGAGTATTATCCGTCTAACCACAAAGTTCGATTCGGTAGGATAACAGTACAGTTCTCCCTAATCACTGTCTATTCAAAAACAGAGGTTACTCTGCAGTGACATGCCGGCTACATCAATATTACGTTATAAGTAAATGTGTATTATACGCTGAATGCTGTTTGACATGCTTTATACATATCAGTAACAGAAACTGAGTCAACCCATGGCCCAACTGAGTGTCATTTTTAAGATCACCGAAACGTACCCATAATGGCGCGAGCACGCACATGCACACAAAAATGAATAAACATTAGACATGTACACACACACACATACACACCTCTTTCAGACACTGCTGCAACTATGCCAGGGGTGGCCAAACCGCGGCTCTTCGACATATATTGTGCGGCTCGAGAAAATATGTTGGCTGAGCTCCTTTTTGCATTACAATTCATATAAAAGGTTAATAAAAAATGTTCAAGCTTTATAATTATTTACCGGGTATAAACTGAGAGTCCACTGGATTAAAACGTAAGTTTAATGTTCATGGTGAGTAAATATATTTAAGAATTCTTGTAACAGAATGTGCATGTAACAATAAAAACGTGTGTGTAATATTTGTTCATGTCTTGCAGCTCTCAAACACCTGAAGTTTATCGTATGTGGCTCTTACGTTAAGCAAGTTTGGCCACCCCTGAACTATGCGTTTCATAGTTGCAGGCCAACGACGGCCTGCAGGCAACAAATGCTCCGACATAACGGAATCCAACTGAAGAGGTTCTCTCTCATTTGATAATACGCCACTTTGCATGAAGCATAACGATTCAAATTCAGCGCTTGAAATTATAATTTACACATTTTCTCTTTATCGGGTTTTAATACTGTATTGTTGAATAAGGGCTTATTTCTAACGAAGGAACGAAGCAAATAAAGCTATGCATATCAGACAGACCAACTGAAATTAGATTTAATTGGATTTCAAAGTCTTCCAAAAAAAAAACAACAACTGCCCTCCTATCATTGCAGATAATGGGGAATTATAATTCTCATACTGCAAATCTTCAAGTTGCCTTCAGATCACACATCGGCGATGTGCAAGCTGCAGACTGATTAAGACAGCGTCCTTCACTGACGTACGCAGCAGGACGCAGAATGCAATTAATAAACAATTCGCAATTGTACGAACGTGCGCGAAACTCCACTTCCGCCAACTTCACGTCAAACTAATCAATTCTATCTCTAATGATTTCTTGAGCATCGAAAACGAAGAAGCCCTCACAAGACTGATCACACCGAAAAATGTTACAAAATATATGTACAAAACAAAGATGAATATTTTATTCAAGTGCATTTTGATCATACAATGTGCTGTTTCGATACGATATGTATCGATAAAAGAGCACAAAAGCATGTATTCGTAGGTACGAAGGTGAATCAAAAAGTAAAGTGAAATTGCCTGCAGAAGCGCTGCAATCGACGTACTGCAAAACCTAGCGGTTGTCTCAATAACTACATACTAGGCATTGTCGCGACAAATCAGTGTCAGGTTTAGTTACGGTTGTGTTTGTTTACAAACCTTCCTTGAAGACGGCAGCACCGCTTTCGCATTGCACCGCTGTAGAACAGCGAGCTGTGATACGTTTTTTATGGTCGGAAAGCGTTAAAACATCTGAAATGTATTCACAACAAGCGCAGAGGTTTGCAGCCCAAGGGGGTTCTTTTGCGCGGGCATGTCCAATTTCGTACACGGTTTATGGCCTACCCTTCGGGAGGAAAAAGGTCATATCCAAATTCGTTCACGGCCAGCAGGTATAGTATACGATTTCGCACACGGTCAATCCCTTACCCCTCGGGAGGAAAAAAGTTCGTGTGCATGTTTGAAATGAAGTTGACTGAATTTAATGAGAAGTCCTGTATTAAAACATTGTACTAATATGACCATTTTTTATCAAGCAATGTAGCCTTAATTTATATGTTATGTACCGTGCATTTTATCATAGTGAAGCCCTTGCTCTCCACTGCACAGACTAGCCAGCCTGTATTACTGTGTATCACCCTTCTCATCATCCTGACAAAATCTCCAGTTAGTTAAATATCACGAGATTGCAGTGACCTCTTTGGTGCCCAGACCGGGATATGAAGTGGTGACGTCAGAACACCGACGACGCAGTGCATGAACAAGTGAAGGGCCAGCTGATCCTCTTACCTATCTGCATATCGCTCTCAGAATAAGAACACTGACAGCTACAAACTGTGAGCGGAGAAGGTAAGAGCAGGGATCGGTTAGAAACAGTAATCGAACTTGATTGGTTGAATAAAAAAAAGTAAGTAACATGTTAAACGAAAGTAATTGGCTAAACATGTTGGCGGAAAGGGGTGAAAACAAAGGTTACGTCATTCAAGCTGACCAAGTATGATTTGGCAACCGCATACCTGGACACCTTGGTATTGTTTTTTATGGTGTCGTGCGCGAGGCGGACGTGCTTCAGGCGGACAAGCTAAAATCGTGCGTGAGGCGGACAGTGTGTTAAATACCGTGCTTCAGGCGGACAGTGAAACTGATCCCTTTTTATCTGCTACATGATTAAGATAAGAATACGAAGGTTATGCAAGTTACACAAGTCCATTTTCTGCAAACTTTCCCTCATACATTTTTCTCCCCCAAACTTGGGACTAGTCATTGTCTTCATGACATGCAGACAAGAAGCTTTGTCAGTCAGTTACTCATATAATATTTTCATTATTTAATATTTATATACAATAACTGCAGACTATAAGTCTTCGTCACACAATCTAGCATTAACACATTTCTCTGTTCATTATTTATAATTATTCCCATACACAATAACTGCAGACCATAAGTGTTCGTCACACAATCTGGCATTAACACATTTTTCTGTTCATTATTTATAATTATTCCCACACACAATAACTGCAGACCATAAGTCTTCGTCACAAAATCTGGCATTAACACATTTTTCTGTTCGTTATTTATAATTATTCCCGAACACAATAACTGCAGACCAAAAGTCTTCGTCACAAAATCTGGCATTAACACATTTTTCTGTTCGTTATTTATAATTATTCCCGAACACAATAACTGCAGACCAAAAGTCTTCGTCACACAAGCTGGCATTAACACATTATTCAAATGTATTTATGTAGCTTAAAGCTTTGAGACATTTGTACAGATCATTTGATTTGTCGTATTCTGCCATAATTCTTTCAATTCTCTCATCTTGTTTTACGTAAGTCTTTTTTCGTTTCTGGCCAGCCAGTCCAAGTTCCTTTGATTTTATTTGCCAAGATACCACCTCTGCTTCTTCTTTTAATTTCTGTATCAGCAGAAAAACATTAGGATGTTGCTTTCCTATAATGCTGTTCAGTTTGGAATTCCAACCCTCGACTGCATTGTTGGTCCTATGCCGATGCTGATGTACCCGTATTTTCCACATCTCGATGGGAACATTCTGATTCTCCATCCATTGCTCGACAAAGTAAGAGAGAAATAAGGTTAATTTCTCATTCTGTGGAACACTTTCCATGATCATGAGCCAACCTTCTTCTACTTTGTCGATTGGTAGGTATGCCAAAGCAGCACACATTCTGCAAATCATTCGGACTTGTTCATCTTCTTTGTATTCCACCGCAAGAACAATATTTTGTATTTGTCTCCACAGGCACTGATTAAAATGAAAATTACAGCCAGTAATAACTGAGCCTGGAAAGACTTTATTTATTGCACTGATGACCGCTGCTTCAAAATCGACCTTTATAATTTTTGGTGACCAGAACACACACCAATTCTTCAGCAGAGTTAACAAACAATGATACGTTTTTTCTTTTTTGTCCGGTAAAAGTGCAAACAGAACCGGATATATGTAGTTTTCATGCGATGTGCTTCCAAGATCTACGTGCAAGCTATACAACTGAGCGAATTGCCTCGGACAACTTTTAAATGTGCCGTCTAGAAAAAAAGAAGTTCCGGTTTTAAGTAAATATTCACAATCTTCCCCAGCGAAGATGAGAATTCTTTTTCCTGAGTCATCAGTGTGAGCGATTCGAAGAAAACTGGAGTTATTTGACAGACGTAAAACTTCTTCCGGAAATACAATTTTCGAACTGTCTTCTGGATTTTGCTCAGTACCCAGAACTTTTCGCCGTTCTTTACACAGTCGAGACTTAACACTCTCGTATTTTGGTATTTCCGTTACCATGTCATACCCTTTCGCGTAAGTGTCTGACAGTTCTTCCTTATAGACTGTATGTACAGGCACAGACACGTCTTCCCTAGCTCTCTTTATGCAGTTTTCCAATTTTACTTTAACCTCCTTTCCAGATAGGTTTGGAACGCAACTATGGTCCGTTTTACTAACGATTTCATACTGTAAAGTAGTTTTGCACTTACCGCACTTGTCTTAACACAAGCCCAACTTATCAACTTCGAATCTTTACGATGAATTCGATATTGAAATCCGCCAAATATCAAGGACGGTTTTCCCATTCTAGTAGAAACTACTGCAGTTTCACCAGCCATGATTCCCTTATTGACTCGCGCAGGCATAAGCTGTTTACTGTTTGAAAACCAAATACCAAATGACTAAGGCAAAACGGCGGGGAACCCATAGTTTAAGGTATCCATGCACATGCAGTTATTGGTCAGGCCGTTATCTGACAGTCCGTTGACCGAAGGTCAATTTTTCCTATACACATGAAGTTCGCCGGAATGCAGACATCTAGAGCAGCGGTCGCCAACCATTCGGACCTCACGGACCACTAAACTCACAAATTTGAATCCCGCGGACCACTAACATGAATTTTTTTAAAAAGGTACAAACATCTATAAAATAATGATCATAAAAGTTCCATTTTATTAATATGAAATGCACTTGTTTAATTATAACAAAATTATTAGTGTGATATTTGTTGCTGCTTGTTTGAAATAAGTATAATAAACATAAAAATTGCAAATAATGTCCAAATTTCTCCACGGACCACCAAAATTTTCTCGCGGACCATCAGTGGTCCACGGACCACCGGTTGGCGACCGCTGATCTAGAGGCAGCTTATCATTTCTGAGAACTGTGTGTGTAGAGGCACCCGCTTTCCGGCCGACGTCAGGTAAGGAACTGGAGGAAATCTTTAGCCTAGACAGAAATGCGCTTCCATAGAGCAGAGTCCTTTTTGAAAGGCTAACAGGTCGTCAGCTAGTTAAGAAATTCCCCACATTTTATGGAACCCGGAGTTCATTACCGCATCACAAGAGCTCGCCACCTGTCCCTATCCTGAGGCAGGCCAATCCAGTCCAGTCCTGAAGATCCATTTTAATATTATCCTCCCATCTACGCCTGGGTCTTCCAAGTGATATCCTTCCCTCAGGTCTCTGCACAAAAATCCTATATGCACCCCTCCCCATACGTGCTACATGCCCCGCCCACCTCATTCTTCTTGATTTGATTACCCGAATAATTTTTAGTGATGAGTACAGATCATAAAGTTCCTCGTTATGTAGTCTTCTCCACTCCCCTGTTACCCCGTCCCTCTTAGCCCCAAATATCCTCCTCAGCACCCTATTCTCGAACACCCTCACCCTATGTTCCTCCCTCATGTGACAGACCAAGTTTCACACCCACACAAAACAACAACAAAATTATAGTTCTGTATATCTTAATGTTTGTATCTTTGGATAGCAAACTGTAAGACACAAGATCCTGCACCGAATGATAACAAGCATTCCCCGGCTTCAATGTGCTCTTAATTTCTTCTTTAATGGAATTTCCATTCCTCAACAGTCCTTCCCAAATATTTCAACTGTTCCACCCTTTCAAAAGGTATTATCTATCTTTATGTTTTCACTTCGTCCTGCATTCTCATCTCCACACAAGTACACAGGTGTGCAGGTATTTCTTGTATTCTTTCACATCCTCTTCCTTTTAAAAAGTATGTCCGCCTGGCCCACGGCCGCTACAGCCACGTAATCGTATCGTCTTCCTTATCAACAAATATGTCCGCCTCAAGCACGACGTGTCCGCTTCGCGCACGGTCCGCCTGGCGCACGTCCGCTACAGACACGGAACCGTTTTTTATTGACGGGAATATTTTTCATGGCGCAACAGCCCATAGGGGGCCAGGGCCTCCTCATTGTCGAGGCTTCACGATCACACTCAGACACACCGCACTCGGTAGGACTCCTCTTGACGAGAGATATCCATGCCCCTGGCGGATTCGAAGCCACAGAGAGCGGCCGCAGATCCACAACTTGACCGTGCGGCCATTGGGATCGGCGCTGTTGAAGGGGATGCAAACATGAACAATAGCCGTGGAAGAAAACGGATATACCATGAAAGGGGCTTGAGAACTAGCTGCTTATCTCGTGAACGAAATTGGACATGATATTGAACCCTGCAATAAACCGTGAACGAAATCGGACGTCCCCCTTTTGCGCTACGATAACGGGCGTCCGCATTCCGCGGTAGCTACCGTTGAAGCAATCAGGCTGCTGAAACCTGAACTTCTCCTACACACCCATATAGTCCGGAACTGGCTCAATCGGATTGCTATATGTTTGGACCACTAAAAGAAGGCTTGCGTGGACGATTTGCCAGTGATGACGAAGCTAAGAACGCGATGCATATGTGGCTTCGATCACAACCAAAAACTTTCTTCGCAGACAGGATCAGAAGGTTTGTGAACAGCTACACAATACGCGTTGAAAAAAGGGGTGATATGTTGAGAAATGATACGCTTTGCATGTGTCACAGACTGTTGTACACAAAGTAATCAATAAATTCACTTTACTTTGTGAGTCTGCCTCATATAAATGTATAAAAGCAGGCTTTGTGAATACAAGCACAAGAAACTAGCCGCGTTGTGACACACTGCGAGGTTCATAATCAAGGCTCTAATAAGGAGACAGGCTTGAGATAACTGTAAAACAGTAATCTTGTGTGGACAGATCTTAAAATACATGCACCTTCCAAACCTTGCAATTTTCATCACAAATGAGAAATAATACGAAGTAAAATCAATATATCAGTCTCAACATAAATATCTTTATTAGACAATGGTTGTATTGAAAGTGGTATTTATTTTGCTTGTTCACAGCAGACACACAACGGGATGTCACACGTAGAAGAAAAACAGAATGCTGACAGTGCATAATTTATGTAACATTCTTCATTACATGACAATTTATGAACTTTCCCGATCAGGGATTACATTTCACGCTACAATGCACTGAAGTTTTACCACAACGCAAACAAACTGCCGGTGGTAGCATGCAGTTTACCAAGACACTGGTTTTCATAAATCTGGCATTACGTGGGATCTATTCTGTTTTAGCACACACAACGCGTAACTATAAATGCATCATCGATCTTAGCGAACCTCCGGTTTTTTCCTCAGGACTCAGACGCACGCCATTCACCCAAGGCTTTCTCTCTGGTAAAGGTAAAGGCAGAGGTAAAGGCTGTCCCATTACATGCCAAGCAGCAGCATAAGGGAGACAGAGGTATAGTTCTACCGATACTCGATACCGGCCTTGGAAGGTGGTGGGTGGTCAGGGCGACGCCCCGGCCGCTTTACCCCCTGGAAAAACACCTGGTATCCACTGAACAGGAGGCTGGGTGGGCCTCGTCCAGAAAATCTTGCCCAGAAAGGGTCCAGCTAGCAGGGAGTCACTACACCGACTACGCTATCCCGGCCGCCTTCAGTGTCTGGAGAATTACAAACTCGGGTGAACGTCGCCAAAAATCGGTACCTAATACAATCTAAACGCAATGCAGCACGTGTGAAAGAGATCTCATCCCACCATCTCCATAGTTCTGCTGAATATAATGGAAGATACGAACGGTGCATGTTACAACGTAGGCCAGCCCAGCATACCAGCAGTTAGCTGGCTTGTTTCTGCCCCCAGCTTAATGTACCTCACTGTTCTTCTGCACCATTTGGAAAATGTGAACGTCCCATCCTACTTCCTTAAACAAACAGGGTTGGAGAACATAGACTGGATTCGGGATAGTGACCAGAGAACACTGTAATGAACACTCGGACTACAAAATAATGCCGGAAATTTTTCGACAACCTGAAGAACTATTCGTTTCCCGAAATGGGCTCTGTTGCATGGGGTGAGTGAGAAGTCACGGTCTGCAGTAAAGTAACTTGGAAAGTCGAGCTTACTTAATCGGGCGGGAGTCGAACGCACAATATGCCAAGCCTTATAGTAGGTGAACATTTCGCAGTGCAATATGCTAACGACAGTGACTAAACTATCACTTATGCAAACGCACCCGACAGCAACCTAAACTAGATCTCAGCATAAATATACGCTTCGAAATTGTATTTCAGAACTATTCGTTATAACTGAAGTATACGTAAACACACTTCATAAATGTGAATTTATCAGGACTCATAAATTCAACACGTTTTCTCAGGAGACCATTCGCGCTTGTACGAAGTAAAAATCCAATGCTTCAAACACTTCGATACACACAGTTACTAATATGACCTTAACCACCTTTCGTCAGGTAATTCCTGCTGCATGGTAAGCCTGCGAATATCGGCAAAATGGTTCCAGAAAGCAGAAAACCGTATTGCCAGAAAGAAAGAAAGCTTTTCCCCCCTGTCAGAATTTCTATAACAATTATAGCTTCCATAAAAAAAAGTCGAAAATAACCATTTGAGACTAAGCGTAGCTATTGGTTCTGAATTATGAGTTATGGTATGCTAATTACATTATAGTCCCAGGCATTTACCCCTGAACAGAAGCAAATGCATGCTAAATGAAACAAGTATAAGTACTGCAGAACATTATTTCGCTGTTTCATGTACAATAAAACAAATTTAAATCATATTATTATGGCACTCCATTTGGACTTTACGCACTCTCAGGTTTAAAGTACAACGTCTACAAATTATTTCGTACGTTTCAAATAGTGCATAAGACTCCGTGCTCAGGCAAAACACGTCACGAAAGTCAGCTTAGACTAACAGAGAGTACAGCGTAGAACCCTCCTTATGAGTCTTCCGTGAAGACGGAGACATAACAGCCTCCGAAACGTCGACTTTTTATAAGTTCAGAAAATGGCTAAAGCCAACTAAAGCGTAATAATAATAATAATAATAATAATAATAATAATAATAATAATAATAATAGTCAGACTGGATAGCCAGTACCTCATAAAGAAGTGTCCTAAATTCCCGGCGGCGTTCTTTGCAGGTTATGAGGTTTACTTGCGGCCTGTTAAATAAGTGCTACGGGAGACACCTCACTATTCCTTAGTCCGCGAAAATAAGTTAAAAAAACGTAAGACACATACATTTAAAATCACTACTTCCCGCGGTATACAGCGGCCAGGGCCTAAACTTGACTAATCAATGCCGAGGTTAAGAATGCGTGCAACTAGGCATTCGCCATCGCCTGGTACCTAATTAAGAGCAGGGCCAGACCCCAGTTTAGATGGAAACTACATGAAACGTTACGTTTCTCAAGAACACCATAAAATATATAATGCACTACAATGCACACTCTTCACTTGAAGCATTTTCGGATACGGTGTACTAAGTGACTATTAGGTTATTTAGCGACGATATTTTAAAGTGCAGACGTTACCGTGCGCCTATCGAGGCGGGGTTTATAAACAGCGATAATGTGAGAAACTGCAATGAGATACCCTGGCCCACTTTGCAGATACCAGCCCAGTACTCGCCTAGAGAACGAGAACCACACAAAAATCTTCATCGATAACTCGGTCGAGATTCGACCCATGTACCTCCCGCATAAGAGGCACAGAGTTACTGCTACATCATACTCCTCGGTGACACGTGGCATATCAGACTAATGAAGTGCAATAGAAACAAGAATGCGCCCTGCGAAAACAGACGTCGCGATGACAATTACAGCGTGACAGCCATTACAAACAGAAGACGAAAAATAATTCTCAATTCAACGTGTCTCAGTTCCAAATTATGAAACAATCATTCGGTATTCCTGATGACTTGGGTTTAAAACATCCAACGAAATGCACAGATAACGAATTTAACTATACTTCATTAGCTTTGTCAATAAGAAACAGACTTGCATATCGCTTTACGTTAGCGATCATTAGCCCTAGCTCCTGCTAAAAGATCGCAGCACAGGGTAAAAGAAACCACCAGAATGAGAGACCTAAACATTTCTATGTCCTCCCTTTCTCTCTCTCTCTCTCTCTGCAAGGTAAATCCCTGTTCATAATTACCGTACTTCAGTCTCAAGGGGTACAAAAATGTACTTCGCGTTAGAAGAGTCTCAGTTACCTTGTTCCATTTACGATGATGGGAACAGTCTCCACGCACGGGCGATTTCACGTCGAATTAAAAGAAAATAAAAGGAAATTGGCGTTGTATTTCTTATTTTTTAAATCTTGTGCACTCGTTTCCCATCTGGAGAAAATGAATGTCGCAAACTTTGAGCCCCTAGGATGATCAGTTTTTTGACATCAACCTCAAAGTCATCATCATTTGGTCAATTCGTCCTGCGCGACCCTTTCGAACACAGTACCTCCGGAATCGTTTAAGGCACAGAGGTGAAGAACAGATCATTTTAAAGCTAATTTTACGCGACTTAAACCAGCACACAACACCGTTTAATTAATTCATAATGTATAAGCACGTAGACACATTTGCGATTACATTTTGACTTTAATTTCACCCTATATTCCAACCCCGACATCAAAGACGAAAACACCACGATATTCCTCATTTCATGCCCTACACTATCACTTTCAGAACAGGGTGGGACAGACGCTGACAACATTAAAGGGATGGGTCTCCAACCCGCAGCCCGCCAGGTTGTAATATGTGGCCCCCGGTCACATTTGTAAATTATTTTTATACTATAAAAATTACACAATAATTTACGCGGTTACGTATACCACTTACTGTTATTTCTACACGTGTGGTCCGCGAACCGGCCCACAATAACGCGTGTGGCCCTTTGTCATAAAAAGGTTGGATGCCCAAGATTTAAGAAAAACGTTAAGTTTCGAGCGCTGCGACGCGTATGTGTGGGAGGTTACATGCTACACCAATCAGTGTTCCAGGAACTTCACACAGCTGGCAGTGTCGGTTGCATAATTATAATTTTATGACATGTCTGAGGGCGGATGAGAGAAAAATATTAAATAAGGCAGAAAGAAAAACAATTACAACACATTAAACTTTCTTTTCTCACTACTTACTCCGAAGCAAAAACATGTTGGTTGACGTTTCCTTCTCGAAGCAGGAACGTAAAAGCATGTGCCGCGACAGTTCCGGCCACTATGCGCGTACGAATGATGTAAATTCTAACGGCTTTTGATTCCTCGCATGATTATATGCTGTCGTATGGTAAAACGAAATTTAACTGACATTCTCTTTTGCCCACTCATACAAATTCTAGGGGTCACTGTATGGTCCTGCGTAGAACGCTGTTGGCTAGCTCCTGCCGCGACTCTCCTAATTATATCAACGATGCCATCACATGGTCCTTTCCCATGCGATGTCGCGAAAAAAAGAAGTGCTTTAGTATCGAAATCCTATTCGTGATGAATACAACTGTATTAATTTATGTAGTGTGCACCTGCCCCATCGCTGTAGTAACACACCTTCTTTACTCTGCCACGCTGTAGTCTAAGATACGCAATTAGATGTTCTGGAACACGTAGACAATTTACAGTCCGTGCGAGATTTCATGTTCCCACAACGCTGATGCTGAGGGTTCTGGTATTCGGGGATGTTACCCTGTGCAGGGGGTTAATTCAAAATACTCTGACGCTCCTTGTCGGTGTATGTTAAATTACCCGCTACACATCGTAACATCCCAGAAAAGCAGAATCCCCAATTTGATATCCGCTTATTATTCCGGACGGACGTACTGTCAACTGATATTTTAAGACTGGAAGCCGTCAACAAGGAACGCCCTATTCTCTGAACAGTCACAAATAGCGAGGTACTCCGACAGTTATGTTTCGTTCATTCCATTTTTAAAAGAGTTATTGTTGTGTGGCTCTGAAAGTTTCTAAAACAGGAAGTTTTCCAATCAAACATCTTTCAACTTGGCAGTGCACTTTTCCATCGTTTCAAAAGCAATTTTATCCAATGAACCCCACCGCTTGTATAATACAACACCTACAGTCCGTTTCGTTTATCGATGTCCTGAACAGCGCAGCTAACACGGGATGTCACGGCGGATGGAGGCTTTCTAGGTGATAAACTGCCGTGCTCGGCGCTTCGAAGACAGGAAGACCCTGTACCATGGCTTCCTTAAAGGAAGTTTCTAAATATTCTTTGCATTCATCTGTCCCATGATACGTAGCACACTTGTCCTAACACTCCGGCTGTGCACATTACGAACGATTCTACGAGGAGGTAATAGCAAGATAGTTGAAATATGTCTTCATCATAATGCTTCGGTCTCCGTTCTATTTGGTATCCTTGCCTCACACATGACGAATCATACGAACACAAAAGCCATGTGCACCTGACGACCCTGCATACACACAATGTGACGTTCTCAACTGGACAAATTTCGAGCAGCCTATTTTACTAACGTAAAGTCTGTGTCTGAAACTTCGATATTGCTCCATCTAACTGCACAATACTAATTCTTTTGGCACGGGTTGCTTCCTTCCATTTTTGTTACTCTCACTAAACTTTGTGTTTCAGGCACAGTGCGTCTAACAACCAACTCAAAGAAGTCCAACAGTCGTTCTTTTCGGCAAGACTTCCGTCGTTCACGAATTGGCGTGGCTAATATGAAGCTTTGCCGATCCCACTGGCCGCGTGGTCTAAGGCGTGAGTCTGCGGCCGTTCGCTTGCTGGCGTTGTGGGTTCGAATCCTAACGGGGGCATGGATGTCTGTCTCTTTTGAGTGTTGTGTGTTCACGTAGAGGTCTCTGCGTCGGGCTGATCACTCGTCCATAAGAGTCCTACCGAGTGTGATGTGTCTAAAGGAATGTGATCGTGAAGCCTCGATAATGAGGAGGCCCTGACCCACAAGGGCTGTTGCACCATTGAAAAAAAATGAAGCTTTTTACCACAAGTTTAGCAGTGTAGACTACGCGTATGTGTTGTGAAATTAAAACCCTTCCTGGATATCAAAGTGTTATAATTATTCTTCTTTCCAACTTTCCTACTAGCATCTTTCAAACTGTGTGAAGAAATTAAAATGCATTTTGTGCTGGCGCGAAGAGCGCAATATCAGCTTCACAGTGAGCTCGGTGAGCTCTGAACCTTGCCGTTCTCCGGAGACAAATGACTTCGAAAGAGTCGCGCACCAGACAGATCTGACCAAATTGTGAAAACTGAAATTCGATATCTCGAAAATTAATCGACCCACAGAGCTCAAAGTTCACAACAATCGGTCTCAAAATGCCTTTCGGAGTGCCCAAAATTAAAAAAAAAAAATTAAAAATTCAACGTTTCCTCTATTTTTGCCACTTTCAATTGGAACCGCCCATTCCTGGAGACACCTAAGTATGTAAGATTGTCCATGGCGTAGCCTACATTTCGTACACTTTCTAACGATTCTCTAAAGCAGTGGTTCCCATTTGATCCGATCGCGGAGCATCTAGTTGTCACGGTACTCCCTGCGCGCTATTATAAAATTTGTTCTTTTAATTCCATCATTCTAACTAGCAACAAAACTACCAGCGGAAAAATATATCACATAATATTATGGGCATTGTCTGTCGGGCGGTTTATATAATACACTGCGATAAAAATGTAGAACTGAGAAAACTCCTAACCATGAACTTTATTTTTTCTGCAAATTGGCAGAAAACCGACATTACTCGGTTTCAGTGGCGGAACACGTAAGTCTAGCTCGCGAAAGCCAATGTGCCGCGGAAGCATATTTTTGGAATCACTGATTTAATGTTTCTCACAATGGCTATATTAATTATATTACCACTGTGTTCTGCAATACGAATGGTCTCATGTTCACGACGTTTCGGGAGTTGGTTCTACTCCCGTCTTCCGTTATTTTACATAAACTACTAACAGATTCCTTATACGAAGGTTAGTGTCGGCGGTTGGAATCAAACTAGCAACCACTTAAATTCCAGGTTTGGACGGTAACCACTAAATCACCCCGACTGCATTTCAGTAGCGTTTGTAATTATAATAAATCACAGTTACATGGCCCAACCTATCACTGCCCCCTAAATTTCGGTAATCCTAAACAATACTAGGTGACATATACCAGTACTTTTCAACCGGTGGTATGCGTACCACTTGTACGCGGAGGGTCGTCTGGTGGTGCGCGAAGTTATTTTGGAAATATCACTTTTTTCGTAATTCAATCAAAAGCTGTTAACTGCGCTACTAAAATTGTTTAAATTTATGTAAAGAAAACGACACAATTTATAGAGTGTATATCAGAATACTGTATTATTCTTCAAATATAAATACAGACTGTCTTCTATCGTCTAATTGCGACTGACGACGAAATATTGTACCACGTTTAAACACGTCAAACTGCGTGCCAGACATAAGAAACTGAGGATCCCAGAATGTCATGGTTATTTGTTTTGGCTGTTCAATTACATCTCTACTGAGGAGAAACTACTACCCAGTCACAACTCTTACGAGCTCACTACCTAAGGGTGGAAAGAGATGCAGCAGGCAGGAAATAAGTAAATATGTTGTGACAGAGAAGAGCTTAGAGCTACTAAATTCAACTGGCTGGGGGACAGCGGCAAGCAAGAGACCACCGTACTACTTATTTGTTTTACCGCCAGATTGAAACAAGTACTAAGCCTGGTTAGCACGCTCAGGAATGTGATCGTTATGCGATTGTTATTAATACATACGAGTACATCGCAGTTTTAACAAAAGGACATGCACTAGAGGTATGAAAAATGTATGTATTTGATTTCCTGTTTCATTAATTACTTTAATATTTTAGTAGTGCATTAAATTCCTATATAATTAACATTAAACGTACAAAAAGTTAAACTAGAGTAAGTGTTTTTTGTTACTGGTACGCGAAAAAAAGGGGGGGGGGGGTTGAAAATCATTGACATTTACAAACCATGAGGCTCCTCGTCATGTAGATCCTAAATTTCCTTACTTCCTTCAGTCCTGTTACATGAAAATATTTTTCCAAGCACCTTCAATCCAATAGGTAAAGGTACAGTTTTCGCTATACACGTCACGAATATGTATAGGGGAACTAGAGGTATAGCTCCACTCATTCTTAACATCGGCACTAGATGGAGGTGAGTGGTCAGTCTCACGGCTCGGCCGCTTTACCCCCAGGGGAAAGAGTCCCCTGTAACCATTAAATAGGAGGCTTGATGGGCCCAAGAGCCGGTCTGGACGACTGCCCCTGCCGGTAATCGAACCCAGAATCGTCTATCCAATGCCCTAGTCACATAATTGTAATTTGTATTCTTCCTTTAAAATAGAGACATTTAAAGGGGTACAATTAGCGTTACATATACATATATGCCTACGTTAAGCCTCCTTTTTCAGGATACGTCAGTACATTTCTACTGAACTAAACCACGTCACATCACAGCAGCAACAGTCCTCATAGACACCGCCGTTGGAATCTCAACTCTCACACAGTCTTTAATGTTCTGAAACGCAAACGGGAAATGAATAACAACAAGGTCCTCTAAAACATGCCCGCTCAACCTTCTATGTAGCGCGGGCAAATTCTGCAAAATTTGATCTGCCAGCCGGCAGCACGAAAGTCAATACACAGAATGAAGAATGAACAGGTGTACGTAACATTATGTGATAATTTTACCTGTGTATTTTTCTATGCATCATGTGAAACAAAAATGTACTGTTAATGATAGAAAAAATTTATAACAAAATGCAACTCACAACCCTGGGTTGGATGTCGCTATTTTTAGCACATTTTCACAAAACGAATTAGTAATGTAATGTATTCCCCCATAAATAAACAGCTCATAAGTTTTTAAAACTCTTCGGCCTTCTGTCTCGGCTTTGCCAAGGAAAGGGTTAAAAGACGTTTTCTCATTCCAAATGTCTCCGCGAGCAACATGGTGCCCGCGACATACAAGTTGAACGGGCCTGCTCTAGGCTTTACTGTGCTTCACTATCTGGAGGTACAGCAGCTCCGAATACTGGTCAAGGACTCGTAATCCTAATACATGTCGCCGTTTTCCTCAATCGAGGCAAACGCAGTAAGCGCGCCTGCAAAGCGGCCACGACCACAACAGTCCAGATTCGTGACGCACTTTACCCTACAATACCTCATCCAACACTACATAAACATAGTGCTACATACACGTTGCAAAATAACGGAATAACCAAACTGTGACCTTTTCCACCTTCATTTCTTTATCTCTTCTATTTTTAATTCCCAGAATACACCAAGTGATATTTATAGATCACAGACATGCTGCCCTGGCAGAGAATTATTGCAAACTCCCGCACTGAAAAACAAAACACGTCTCTGATTATATAACTTGTACCATACCGAACACAGCATGTTGCCAAGGCACTCTCTTCAAACCTCAACACAGGCCTGCTATCCTCACTTCGGTTTCTCCTGGTCTATAACTAGCATGAACCGTGTATCATTTATTTTGCTGTAACGTCTAGCGAATGAGATGACAGAATGGCCACGAACATTGAGGAAAAGAGATCCAAGCTCTCGTTTGAAGAATTTGAGAAAAACCACCAAAAATACGTATCTAAGAAGTAAGCAGCTCCCCCAACAGAAGTTCAACAAGCTTAGAGCTGTAACCTGCAACGAATTCCTTGCGCATGCGTTTCACATCTCAGCAGGGGCAACACTAATAAACGAACTGTCGTCAAACAATATGAACGGACGTAGGGCTGTTTCACTGGCGTACACTTATCCCTAATGTTTCCTTTGATATTTTACGCACCTTCTTGGGCTTCGTGTTCATTTCCTACGTACTTGAGACATCAATGTATTATTCCAAATTCAAATCCACAGCTTCATGCCGAATCACATTATACGTGCCCAACTTCCCGAAAGAAAGGTAAAGTTCACCCTATAACAGGCCGCTTTTCCCCTGGGAAAGAGACCCGTTACCCACTGTACAGGAGGCTGGGTGCGCCCCAAGGCCCATCTGAATGGGTGCGGAAGATTTCACACCCACCGAGATTTGATTCCCCGACCATCCATTCTGTAGCGAGTCGCTATAACGATTACGCTATCCCAGCACACAAACATCATGAAGCCATAAATTACCACTTCCTGTATTCTGTTAAATATGTAACAGACAGAAAAATGTTTCGAATTAAAAATTTAGATCTCACATTGATAAGACTTCAATATGAGGTAGGACATAACCTGTAGAACAGGGGTTATGTTGGACTGCAATCAACCAAAATTAAATTATATTTATAACTTTTGGTTCAAACCTCCTACGGTCTATCCTGTATCAAATTTAACATTAAAATCTGTCCCGCAGTTTTTAATACAAGACACGTGGGAAGACAGAGGCGATTTCCCAACTGTGCGATCATTTTGTGCGTTTCGTGAAAGAACACAAAACAAACCCACTTAAGAAAATACACAGGCTCAGATGGAACTTGTTCCACGACATTGGAAACTAAGATTATTACCTTCTCAGTCCAACATTTCGGAGGAACTGCTACTTCCACTTTCAATGTGGAAGTGAAACTCGAGATAGCAAATTTCCCCCGAAATTTTGGCAACCTCAGACTAAACTACACGCTGCTCTAACCATGAATATCACAAGCTGAATACACAGGCTTACCTGATACCTGTTACACCAGCAGATATTGTTTTACATAAACTAACAACAAACGTAAGTTTAATTCATGTGGACAAATCACCTGCAGAGCTTGTAACATCACGAACTGCAGGCCATACGAAAACTTTTAAAAAATATCCGACAGCAAGCATCCTCACCAGGTTCTATCTAAGAGGGGTTACAAATTTTCCATCAGTGTAGGAACCACCTCCAAATTCTAGGCACCAGAAGGACCCACAATTCTGTGGTGTTTTGCACTTGGTGCATGTGAACTGATACACATTTTTGCATGTACATAAATAAGCTGCAATGATTTGATGAAAACATTAGGCGCCACCTTAAACAAACAGTCGCCCCGACGACCAAGCGTCCGGCATTTGTGCATCCGTGCTATATACTTGTGTAAAAACGACAGCGTCACTCCCCAAAAAACTACTGTTTATATCTAAGCAAATGACCGCAAAAACGGATTTTTATCAAGTCATGTGTCAGTCCTATTCGGTCGAAGCAGCCAAAATTCACTTCCCATCATTGTTCATCTCTAACGTCATTGTGCTTCAACGAAAGATTCTGGGCTTTGAACTCGACAGCATGTGCACACACGGACGGGCAAGCCCCCAGAGCATCCACAGTGCTGCCGACACACGTCCAAATCTTCACAAAACGGCGCGAATCAAAATTCACTCACGTGTCGTGTCATATAACGTTTGCTTGTCTTCATAACAGGTCATGATTTTGTACGATCCTTCCCTTATTTTTGCATTTTCGTCAAGCTTGACACTGATACCACACCACTACAGGTCACCCGAATTTCCATTTCTAATTTCGTACCATTAACACTACCAACATGGCGACCGAACTTCTTAGAAGGGAGCAACACTTAATGTACACTCCTGAAATCGGGTTCACAATAATCTTCAATGACTTGTATAATATAAAACAACATGGCGTACACGCGAAATCTATATTACGCTTTTGGTTTAAGGGCGATAATTAATAAACTAGACATGTGAAATTATGTATGGAGGTAGATCATAAACGTATCTAAGAATATTTACGAAACGTCTGTTCACTTAAAATTCAAAACGTGGTGGTGGTGGGAAAATCACAGTTTTATACCTGGCATATTTAAAGCTGTCGCAATCCGTAGGCCTACTAATAAGAAATATTCACAGAAATATACAATAATTTCTGTAATTATCAAATTTCTGTTAGTTTCATTGCGTGGAAAGAAAGCATAAATCACAAGAACCGCCAGACAGTCTCTTTCAAACGCATGTCCTTTTGCTTCATCACCAGATCCATGCTGTGCCATAGCTCAGGTGGTCAGCTGCCGGTATGTCACTAAGAAAGCCCAGATTCGATCCCAGGTCAGTCCATGTAGATGTGGGATGGACACAGAGGCGCTGGGTCAGGTCTTTCTCCCAGTATGTCAGTTTTCCACCGTCAACTGTCATTCCACCAACGCTTGACATTCACATATCCACAGCCTACGCTGCATAGGTCAAGTCACTAAATACACTTCAAATACCACCACGAGTCCATAACGTGGTTCGCCTAACCTCACATAAAATGTGCACTTCAGAAATGCTATCCAGTGGCAAGGTGGCTGAAGCCCGAAGAAGAATTTAATTTATTCTGCCTTCTGTCATGTTGTGGGGCACAGAGGTAACAAGGGCAATTGATTTTACTGGGAAACTGTAACAAACTAAAAACACGGCGGTACCAAACCCGACAGACTAACACTGGTAATACGAAAAGTCCGTTAGTAGACACGACTATGGTACAGCTGTATCCATCTCCCATCCCCATAACCATACCCCCTAATCTTCATCTTGAGGTAATCGTCCCAGGTCCTTCTCGGGGTTCTAAGTCGACGCGTAACCTTTTACGCGGATGTGAATTGCACTCTCGTAAGATGGTGCTCAAGGAAATATTTGGACCTACAACGTTAATGTATAATTGAACAAATTACGACAGTACACTACGAGGATCCTTGTACTTCTACAGGAAACCTAGTCGATTCCACCTTACATGTGTGATCTGAATGCTACTGAATTTATGTGGACCAAAATAATGCACTTGGTCAAGAATAACAATGCAACGGGGGATAGGTCACTGCAGGCATTAAAACGTCTTACTTAACACGCCACACAGTCACATAATAAAACTGGGCATACAACTGACAATCGTTATTGAAAAACAGACAACATATTTCCCGACATAAGGGCTTTGTCGTTTCTTTTGGTGAAGGAACTGACGAGCGATACGGAGTCGGAGTTACGACCGGCAACCACACTGTGGAGTCGCACCGACCTATTAACTATCTACTGCAATAGCGTGAACTATCTCTCGGTAAAAGAGAGGCGTGTTATGACCATCACACTCCTTGGGTCGCATTCCTTCTACAGTCGCAGAGTTCGGTCCCTAGCTGCCGAATAGTGAAATCAGAGAGGCTACGATACGCTGCGCACGTGGCTAGAACGAAGGATACGAGAAATGCCAATGCTGCATGAAGGCCTACTAGCCAAAACCTTGCACAAGGACGATAAGTTGTATAATTACATATTCGTAGGTGCAATCGGCCTCTCTAGGATGAAGATAGCAAGTGTCGTGGGTCCTTCAATGTTACAATCTGGGCAAGTTGGCCACGACCTAAAACGAAACGCGCTCGCAGAATGGAGATTCTAACCTTCGTGTGACAACAAAGGCACTCAAACAATGAAATACACAGGCTTCGTCCGAAAAGCAACGATCATAAATCTGCTAATGGAAACTTATCGGCTGAAAATGGCGCTTCAGAATACAAGCTACCTTGCTTCAGCAGTACATTTGGTGAGAGAAAAAAACACGTAACATGGTTTGAAACTGGAACCACCTAAGCGTGCCCCGAAGTGTTTGCAAGAAGGATTTTTAAAATTATATCTGCCATGTTTCCATTGTTAGCTCATCTATGACACTATGATTTACAAGTCTACATCTATCTTAAGAAAAGACTAGAAATCTTTTCAGTAACTAGCTTCTGAAGCACGCAAAAGTTTCATGAAAGTACTTCGCTTCTTAAGTAGTGGATAATTTGAACAGAACTTTTAATCACAACGCCTTCCTAGTCTCGCGACTCGCACGTAATCAAAACTAATATTCCATTACAAAATTCCGCCCATGAAAAGTCGAAGTCATGGTGACTTCACTCACACTACATTACTGACCTGGTCACCGAGTGAAAGGTCACGGATATTTTAGTTTTAAAAATCGCTTTAGCTACAATAAGTTATACATATAAAATAATGGCCATTCGACCATTCGAAGACAAAATAACTAATTCCATGGAGCAGAGTCAAGCTTGAGAAGCTAAAAGTTCCTCCGATAGCAAACAAACAGCCCGCATTTTACGGAACCCTATGTTCATTATCGTATTCACAACAGCCCGCCACTTGTCCGCATCGGGAGACACGCAAATCCAGTCTACGTCCTCCCATCCTGTTCATTAAGAATTTAATATTATCCTCCCATCTACACCTAGGTCTTCTCAGTGGTTTTTCTTTCACGTTTCCTTACCAGAACCCTGCATGGATTTATCTTCTCCCCGACACGCGCCACATACATGGGAGTCCCAATAAAAATAATCTGGCAGAATAAACGATGACAGCAGTGTGATACCTCAAAAGTCCAACCCAGTAAGAAAAACAGATCGTAAGCTGTCTTCCGGTAGCACTCCTGCCTCATAATCGGAAGGTCGGGAGTTCGAAACTCGGACCGGACACCAACCAGCTATCCCAGCTGTGATGTCTCACGGCTTCCCTCACTCCCTCCACGCACATCAAAACAAGCCACAGCCACACACTCACAAGAGACAGACATCCATGCCTCCGGCGGGATTCAAACCCACAATCCCAGCAAGTGAACGGCGGCAGACCCACGCCTTAGACCGCGCGGCCACACATCTTACATAATATTTACTCAAAAATAAGTTGAATACACTTCCACAGTCTGTTACCATTCATCATTTCGGGACCTAAAAGTCAGTGGGGCTACTACAGTCGCCCGCACCTCGCCATTTCGCACGTCACCCACATTCTTCTTAATGACTACAGGAAATTACAAAGTACGGCGTCGGAGTGCTCTCCAACTGCATGATGTTTCCTTAAAACCGGTCGACTGGTTCAAAAGTTGAGATGGGAACAGACATATGCACACATCCTTGTTAGGAAAGGACTGGGATAAATACAGCGCTGCTGTTTTAAATCCCCGTAATAAGCATGCTTACATGTGCAAGGATATTTGACATCTCAACCATTCTTCGTATATCCATTTTTGGTCTATTTAATGACATTCTCAACCGCTCAGATTATACAGCGTTGACTGCCGGCATGATCACTAAATTTTGTATGTACTGGGGAAAACCACGAAAAACCTAACATTTTTGCCAGTCACAGCAAGAGTTTTAACCTGTAATTTTCCGAATTCGAAGCATAATTTCCAGCAACTAGAACACGCCGTTCGTCTCTTCATCTAGTTTCCAAATAATCCTCGTTGCAGAAAGCAGAGGACAAAATTAACAAGGCAGAACAATGTTTGTGGTTATTTTAAGGCAGAGATAGGGGAAGCAAGCTTTGAAAACATTAAAGGAACTTCAATGAAATCCCATTTTGGATTATTCCATGCAGTACACGTTCGAAAATTAATTCGCATCCCTGACCTAAAGCAAAAGAAGTCGGAAAAAGCGGGACAAAAAGTTCTTGTTTTATTCATGTGTTAAAATTAATCAAACGTGAGATTAGGCACTGAGTTACATGCTGGTCGGCCGCAGTGGAAGAGCTAATTTGGGTGCCGGGTTTCTATTCTCAGCCCAGATAACAGAGATGGGATGGCTTATATATAGCACAGTCGCGTGTTGAGGCCGGGCGGATGAGAGAGATCGACAGAGAAGGGGGTCGGACAGGAGGAGATAGTTGGGGGTGGGTGTACTGTACCCCATTTAAACTCAGCATCAGGTTAGGTCCATGTAGACTGAAGAATCTCTTACTGAGGAATATATTTACGTTACCCCACGGCCACAGTTAAAACTGGCTCAGCAGAACCGACACATTGACAAGGCAGGGGTACAAGAAAAGTCCATATTACGTGAAACCATCTGACTCACGTTGTACAGCACGAATAACAGTGAACACGTCATACGCACACTTAAACACGTTTATTTACAATACACTGAGTTCGGATGAGCTACATTTCAACAATCTGGAACACTATAAATATTACGTACGTATTGCTAGTGCCAATGGGGTTTTCATGACAACGATTCATAACATAGCAGTGCGGTGGCAGTAAATGTCGGATAACACACTTGGAAAATGTCAAATATCCGACATTACAAGCCACATTTCAGCTTGGGGGGGAGGAGGAAGACAAATCAAATGGATATCCCAAAAATGTGTAAATTTTTCAATAATGGCAGGAGCTCACTTGATTTGAAACAAACTACAACAGTAAACGCTCTGTGAACCTAATTGTGAATAGGTAACACATTACTTGAAATTGTGCACTGCAGTGTTCTCTTTCCAATACACAGACACTTTAACACGCTGCTTCTTGCAGAAGTCTGAAAATACGAGAAGGCGATTGGCTTGAAATCTGGGCTACTTGCAGCTTCCAACAAATATAAAGTTCCTGGTACTGCATTGTGCGCCTAAGTCCACTCCAGCTCGGACCCCTCTTATACCATTCAGTAAAAACTGGGGCTTCAGCCGATTTTCCTCCAGCTCCCGAATAGAAGCTCGCTGAAGATGTGTTAGTAATGAAGTGGAAATATGCCAGTGTCCTGGAAACGATGTGAAGGACTAGCTTTTCAATTAGCTTTCTCGAACAATTCTCGTCGACAACGAAACGGCCGGCAAAGACTTTCAGACATTTACGAAACGACAAACTGATACGTTCTTGCTGCGTACATCAACGGGAAGGAGGGGAGAAGAGACCTTACTCAGGAGCAGGCTAAGCCTTCCACATGTAAACAGGCAATTTCCGATACACAGTGGACCCAGGAACCAACAGTGATAGCCTACAATTTTAACCTTTATATATCTCATACTTTTAATACGTACCTTTATTGTTAATTTGTAATTGTGTAATTTATAATCTAAAAGTCCCTGATGATGATCCCATCAAGGGATCGAAACATGTCGAGCTAGTTCACTGTGACTGTATTGGTAACATAACAAGATATAATAAGAGTGCATTTGTTGGTTACAGTGGTGTGTTCAACAGAACTGGGTGCTGCACGGTCATGTATAAGGACTGGTACCATTAAGAGGGTTAATGGACAGGGAAGGATTGATTCATATACAGAGAAGAACTAAAACTCCCGTGCATTCCATGCAGGTGGAGCAGAGGTATATCTCCACTCATTCTTAACCTCGGCACTAGGTCGAGGTGAGTGCTCAGCTTAACAGTCCGGCCGCTTTACACCCTGATAACTAACACCCGTTACCAAGTGAACTGGAGTCTGGAAATACGCCTATGTTTTGGAGAATAAAAAATTTGCTTCCCCTGCCGGAAACAGAAGACCAGATCGTCTGCCTATAGCCTTGTCACTACACTGACTATGCTACCCCGACTCATGTCTGCAGAGAAAAAAGGATCTAACAGTTAAAAATGAATTCTGCATTGATAACATTTTAAAACTCCTGCTGGCTACTTTCTGGATGCCGTATTTTCGGTTCCTCCCGTACTGTTGCTGTATACAGATAACACTATACACAGTGGAAACAAACGGCAAATTAATAAGCAGCTTGAACTCTTAGTAGGATAACTAATGACGAAAATTTTCTATACAATCAATTCTCTGGCCGTTGGAGGCAGCCATAAAGTTACTGTCATACACCCCCGGTCCCCTGAATGTCACTGTAGAAACACTACCTGTTTCTTATCTTGCCTGACAGTTTCTTTGTCAAGATGATAAACCGTCGTCGATTTCGGTTGGTAATGTCGTTTAGCGTCCCACATTACCTTCCACTTTCTTTAGACGCTTATTTTGCACAATTCTTTCTCAAGTCATTATCTTTCCAATAATATTTATCTTAACACCTCGGCCCCTTTCACGCAACAAAATAAATAATAACAGATTATATTCTGATAGAAAGAAGTTTTGAAGAAGATAGGAAATGTACGTCTAATGCGTAACATTAACAGGCGTTCAGACCTTTACATCCTGGACCCTCCTCAGATGGTCATACACTTTAATCTACTGGAGAGTGACCCTTTATGTTACAGTTCACAACCGGATATGTTACAGAATGTCAGTGCTATTATTAGGGTCTCTTATTAGTTCTTTTTATATTTATTTCGAAAGTTTATTATTTATATGACTACGCTGATGTCCGTGTTAAATTTGACATTCATAAACTCAAAGTTTCACCCGATCGAAATGTTTTGTAACTGCTGACATACAAAAGTATTTCATACAGAATTTGTAGGTATATTCGCAGTCTAGCTCCTTAAACCACAGGTTGGTTACTAAATTCAAGTACTCCAGCTAAATTAAAAAATTATCTTCATTTTCTGCCAACATTCAGGAAACTAATGAGAAGGTGTACGCTCACCACACCCCGTCTAACTTTTCCCCAACCAGGGTTCCGCAGAGGACCGTTCGGGGTTCCGCGAGGAATTGGCCAAGAATTCAACATTTGTGCTAAAAGAAACAAGCCAAAAACTACATCGAAAGTAAACCTTATACAGACTCTAAATGTAAACTTTAATATCGTGTTTTGTAAACTGGACGAGTGTTTTAGTACAGGCGTGTTGTTGAGCTCGGTCGTAAAATGTCTGATTCAAAACGTGAGCAACGAGTTAACACCAAGTTTCTCGTCAAACTTAAGAAATCCATGACGGAAACTTTTCAATTATTGACTCAGGTTTACGGTGAAGATTGTATGTCTCGTGCACGCATTTAGAATGACATAAACGATTTTCGGAAGTGTGAAAGATGATGACTGCCCAGGTCGTCCACGCACATCAGTTACTGCTAACAATGAGAAAGTGCGAGATGTGATTCGAAAAGACCGTAGGTTGGGCGTTCGAGCAATAGCTGAGATGGTTAATTAGACAGGGAAAGTGTTCGACGCATTTTAACAGAAGAACTGAACATGAAAAGTTCTGCGTAAAAATGGTTCCAAAAATGCTATCGGCTGAGCAAAAAGAACTTCGAAAGGAAATATGTTCTGACCTTACGCAATGCACTGAGAAACAACCGAATTTGTTGAAATCGGTAATCACTTGTAATGAGACTTTGATATTTACGCATGACCCGGAAACAAAAAGACAATAAATGCACTGGAAGTCACCAAACTATCCAAGAGCAAAAAAAGGTTGCATGAGTCTTTCGAAGTTCAAGGTCATGCATATTGTTTTCTTCGATATCCTGGGTGTTTTGATGGCTGAGTGGGTTCCCAGTGGCCAGACTGTCAATCAACACTATTACACTGCAGTCTTGACTAAATTACGTAAAAGAGTGAGAAGGAAACGGCCAGATGTGTGGAGAAATGGGTGGATTTTGCATCCCATAACGCTTCGTAAAGCAGTTTTTAGAAGGTAAAAACATCGCTGGGCTTGCTCACCCCCTATTATTCGCCTGATCTTCCTCCCTGCGACTCCCTCCTTTTTCCAAAGATCAAATCCGTCCTCAAAGGAACCCATTAGAAAAGGTGAAAGCAAAAACGACGGAACTCCTGAACAGTCTTACAGAAAATGACCTGCACCATTACTTTGAACAGCAGCATCGTATGCAGCTGTGTTTTAACTCAGAAGGGGACTACTTTGAGGGCGATCACAAATGATTATTTGTATTACGTAAATAAAAACAGTTACAGCATCAGTCTCGTTATTTTTGTGTCAGACCTCGTATTATGACTGTGCATTTGTATCTCACTTAACCGGATAGAAAATCGCATTTTTACAGCGCCACCTTATGTTAGATAATCGATGGCCAGTCTGCTGTGCCGTATGTCTTGTAATTAGCATGTAAACGGCACTATTCAGGGGAAAAACGCAGTTCACTTGAAATATATGTTTTGATTTTCTCCACAGCTTCTACCTGGAACTTTCTCAACCTAAGCGTAATTCAGCAAGATATTATAAACTTACGTAGTTCTACATGTAAAGTGCCTCTTATTTTTGTCTGATTTTATCGAAACTGAATCTGACCGCCAGATTTTAGTAACAGTTCCCGACGTAAAATTTCGTAAATATCCGTCCAGCGAGAGCCGAGTTGTTCCAAATGGACAGACATGATAAAACAGTGATTTTTCGCACCTCAAAATTATTCTCACATTCCAAAAACTTTAGCAACGGAAGGTATCCGATAATCCTCTCCATCACTCTACTAATTACCTCTGCTTGAGGTGAACTCCCAACCAAAGACCCCACCCAATGAACAGCTGACACTGAAAATAGGGAACAACTGCCGGGACTACAGGTAGCTCTGTAATTTTTATGTGACCAACAACAGGATGTTCACCAAAACCACTAAAAAAGAGTGACATGGAAGTTACAACACAAAAATAGTCGGCTTCTCTGGTTTAAATATAAAAAGATTATCTGTTAATATCACATCCGTCCATGTATTCGTCGGAAACGGTGGTAACGGACAGTCAGTATTTAGCACTCGTCTGTACATACGAAACGGGCAAGTAGCCTACGTAGCGGAAACTTAGGGAATACTAAGCCATAAACCCCGGAGCTGATATCAATGTTCATTAATAGATTACGCAGAAATTATACAAAATATTTTCTGTGCCCACATATCCATCCAGCTCAGCAGACCCCTTAACGGGTCAAAAAATTCTTCGCTTATTATGGAACATGGAAGGTTCATTACTGTGCTCAAGCGTCCGCCACCTATCCCTGTTCTGTGCCTAATTATTCAGATCCCCCCATTCCGATGTATTCTTTAATGTCCATTTCAAAAGCATCCTACAATCCATGCCCGTGTACTCCAAACGGTCTCTTTCCTTCAGGCTTCAGTTCCTTCTGTCTTAGGCCGCGTTCTCACAGGGCGTGAACCACGCGCGTCAATCACACTGGCGTGCTCACTCGTGTTGCCTCCACGCTTGGTGGAAAGCGTGAGCTGTTCACACGGACAAAAGGTTTCAGTACAATCGTGACCATGGACGGGATAGTTGCTGAGGGCTGTGCCGTAGTGTGCTCTGTGTTTTGTGGAATTTTAGCATATAAAATTGTTCGCGCACTCGACAAAAGACAAGAAAAACGTCGGAGAAAGCGTTGGTGGGTTAAGGAGTGGATAACACGGCGCCCACTTGTGGGAGCATCAAGATTTATTGATACCGAACTTAAACATCGCTATCCAGATGACTTCAAAAATTTACTGCGAATAACAGAAATACAGTTTGAATACTTGTTAAGCAGAGTTAAGAAACGTAAAGTTTCGCTGTCACTGAGTCTTAGCATTTGTGACGACATCTTACCTCACGAACGCCAGCACCACGACTGAAAATCAAACATGGTTTGATCCTGCCACGACAGGATCGTGGACTGCTGACGTCACACGCAAGTTCCACGACTCCGCGTTCACACGGGTAGTGGCCCACGAAAGTGTGATTCACGCGCGTGGTTCACGCCCCGTGAGAACGCGGCCTAAAAGACATTAAACTTCACAGTTACCGGCGTAAAAACACCAAATCTCAAACATTACAACAGAACACCACAACACTGCAGACAGAGCAGACATCTCCAGCAGGTGTCTGTCCTCCCTGCAACACCGGGACCGCGTACGGCCAAAACGTCACGTCTCACAGTCTAAGTATGTTAATGTTTCCTGTTTAATAAACTAAATGTATACTCCAAAACGGAGCACAAATCCTTTGCTACTGTACACAACTCACTATCCTTTGCTAATGTGCACACCTCACTATCCTTTGCTAATGTGCACATCTCACTATCCTTTGCTAATGTGCACATCTCACTATCCTTTACTAATGTGCACACCTCATTATCCTTTGCTATTTTGCACACCTCATTATCCTTTGCTACTGTGCACACCACACTATCCTTTGCTAATGTGCACAT
This sequence comes from Reticulitermes speratus, assembly GCA_021186555.1. NCBI lineage: Eukaryota > Metazoa > Arthropoda > Insecta > Blattodea > Rhinotermitidae > Reticulitermes > Reticulitermes speratus. The sequence goes on along the minus strand of JAJKFL010000009.1, from coordinate 19,491,022 downwards.
CTCACTATCCTTTACTAATGTGCACATCTCACTATCCTTTGCTATTTTGCACATCTCACTATCCTTTGCTATTTTGCACACCTCATTATCCTTTGCTACTGTGCACACCACACTATCCTTTGCTACTGTGCACATCTCATTATCCTTTGCTACTGTGCATATCTCATTATCCGTTGCTACTGTGCACACCTCATTATCCTTTGCTACTGTGCACACCTCACCGAAACCGAGAATCACCAGAGTTATGAAGCTGCACAAATGACAAGTTACACGCTGTACTAACTCTTACAAACGGTCGTGGCCTGCTGTACATCTCATTCCGAGAGTTAAGGCACAAGAAGCTGAAGTCCGTTCGGTATTCGAATGTGGAAGCTTCCGAACATAGATTCGGATTAATGCGATTACTTCGCGGTTCTTCTAAACATTACATTTTTAATTGGCTTGGCGGTTCTGTGAACTGGATCGTCACATAACCTTCCCTTAGCACGAATTGGAGCACGACCGGTAGAAGCGCATTACGTCACACTATGACTCAGCTTTGTAACAAAACACTTCATTAATTCCTTTCCCACCAGTCACGTGCTACAATCTAAACATAAACGCGTAGTTATGATCTGTAAGCACCTGAATTCCTAGACTGACCACACCGCAACACCAAAGAACCAAAACTATTGCGAGCTTAAGAAAACGTTCCGGCTGTTATGTTTCACGTGAACTGTCATGTTGTTGAGATCTGCGCTCTTCTGGGATATGACGCAGCGAAGAGTGGTAATTCTGTACCGATGTTTCGGGACAACCTATCGGTCCCGAAACGTCGGTACAGAATTACCACTCTACGCTGCGTAATATTCCAGAACAGCGCAGATCTCATCAACATCGCAGCGGAAGCCTGAAATCACGCATATGTCACGTTAATGTTGTTGTTGTTGTTGTGAAAATAATAAACACAATAACGAGTACGGAAGAAGGAAAATGAAGTAGGCCTACATAAGGTACAGCTGTTCCTATACACGCCATAAAGGCATAAGGGGGAAGTGGAGGTATAAATATAGCTCCACTCATTCTTAACCTCAGCAAGAGATGGGTGAGTTGTCAGCTTCAGGCACTGGCCGCATTACTCCCGGAGAAAGAACCCCCGGGACCGACTGAATGGGAGACTGGGTGGGACCGACAGCCAGTCTGGATGCTCTGGAGAAATCTCTTGCCTCTGATGTGAATAGAACCACGATTCCTCGGACGTCCAATCTGTAGCCTAGTCAATACACTGAATACGCTATACCGACTGGAGGAAATAAACGAAGGAGCAAGCAGAGTTTCTGGAAAGATAAAGCGAATCTGGTTCAAATCTTCGCATCCTGAACCCTCTTGAGATGGTCACACCATTAATCCACTGTGGTCCCACTTTTTGTTACTGCATACAACTGTACACATTCCACATAATGAACGAGCTGGACGACCCGGGGTGGTGCGAATCCCGGCAGAGGCAAGAGATTTGTCTCTTCTCCAAATCGTCTAGTCCGGCTCTGAGGTCCACCAAGTGGGCATCGGGGGTTCTTTACCGAGGCTAAAGCGGCCAGGGCGTGATGTTGACCACTCACCTCTACCTACTGCCAAGGTTACGAAAGAGTAAGATGTACCTCTACTCCCCCTGTATGACTTCACGACATGCACAGGGACAACTTTAGTTTTTATTGCTATTATTACGGTTTGCTATTACATTTCTTTGAAGAACTTAATATGTGTAAGACAGACTTTTCTGCGTTACATTTATCGGTCTCACACAACCTAAAATCTTCACCCGTCGAAGTATTTTGTAATTTCTGACATAAAAGCAATATTTCGTAGATAATTTGTAGGTATATTCATAATCCGTCTACAATCGAACTTCATATTCCTAGACCCAATCAATAAACATTAAGTATTACTGTTCAATGTTTTTATTTTCCTTAATTATGCTTCATGTAAATCGCATGGAGAAATAAGGCAGATTAGTATCGATTACCATCGAAGGCAACCATGGTTACGCTGGCAACCAAAGTACCCATAAATGTACGTACGTAGGAATTCACGTAAAGCGCCTGTTGGTTTTGTCAGATCTGAAACCAGCTTGATTTTTCTCGGCATGTTAAAAACTCCACCAACCCCCCCACACACACAAAGACAAACCCTCACGGCAATGTGCCTAGCGCAGAAATGAAGAAAACGCGATTCTTCTACCTTTGCAAGGCGGCCCGCGATCTGACTTCAGAAGCACGAAACAAAAAGATAAGAAATTCGACGACTAATTACTTTAGCCACATTCATACAAATACATTATTCAGTCAGGCGTTGTATTGTTGACAATAAAACGTACTTTTCATATCAAACTATACACAGAAGTTCCAACTCACATAAAAATAACTATCGCGCTACTTGGCTTCGTTGCTTATAGGTTTAGGAACCGGAAAGTAAACTGATGGCTAAATGTAAGTACTTGACAACACAGCATGTGTCACGAAGTGATTATATCATAGAGGTCTCTGCCTCTTTCGTTCCTATTCTTTTCTCAGTCAGAGTCAACGATGGAATAGGAGACGTCAGAGACAGCAGACATAAGGGATTAACTCATCGACATGATTACCAAAATAAAAGCATTCGACAAAGAGCTTCGGTTGTGGGGATTCATTACGTTCAATAATTCCGCCCACTTCTCAGCTCTAATAACAACGCAAAAACCTACTAAGAATGAGAAATATGCTGATATAGTTCTGGTTCTTCGACAATAGTTTTACTCTCGATTCAAAGATTTTAAAAACAAGAAACCACCTTCAGCTTTTTATCAGCACTCTTTAACGTAAATGTCAAAAGTGTCTCTGATGAATTTCAATTGGAAATTACAGACTTACAGTGTGATGGAAACATACAAAGTCAATTCTGACATACTAGACTTCTTGACTTCTATAAACTCTATTTACCTTGTAGTAAGTTTCCATTGCGCAGTAACCATACAAGACAAATCATAAACATTTTTGGAAGTACTTATATTCGTGGACAATTGTTTCCATGCATAAATCACTTCGACTATGAATGACAAGACAGCTGCTTTCATGTTGCAGCTTTTTAACAATCTCCAGATATTATCACTTTAGTGACTAATAAGCGTGTCAATTTTCTCTCTGAAGTTCTTTTTCTTGAACAGAGGTGAACAGTGAATAAAGTGCAAAAGAAAAGACAACTAGAACGCATATAAAATTATTTATGTGTGCTCAGTGCTTTTTACTTGGGATTTACTATAAATGAGATACACCTAGCGACTTATTTAATCCTCTGAAACGTCGGTACAAGTCTACCACAATACCCGGCACTGCATCCCATACGACACTAATCTTCAAACTCCATAAGGAGCAGCTTAATGTTTTAATGGCATCCTTACATCTCCTTGCCTTGCAACAGGCGTCTATGTCTCTTCTGTAAGCTACATATACAGTCTAGGAAACCTGGCACATTTCACTACGCCAGCAATACTAGACGACCTGTCAAAAATACGAAGATAAATGTTATGCAATGCCCTAAATTTCCTACTTGCGTCATCCTTCTTCTGAGGGTATCAATAACCACTCCGTGACCCTCACCGACAGCGTCTAGAGGTCACCGTTGTATTAAAATCATGGCTCAAACCTCGGACACAGGCACGGTTACCACAACAGTGGACGGCACCTAAGTATGATCTGTCAGTACTCGCGTTGAGTATCTGTGACGGGAACATGCTAGTACGATTACGGTCATACGGTTGGCAATAGTGATCAAATGCAGAATAGAATAATTACAACAGTTAATTTAAATACGTATTGGGAGTAATACTACGGACTGGGGCAATCCAGATTCCTAATTCATAACAGCCTACCAGTACCGAAAAAAATGAAAGTAATAATTGATGAGATCATTTTGATTAATTTACCAACTTACCTGCGATGAAATTACATACAAAGGGGGTCTCTACTAGCGCACCCCCCCCCCTTCAGGTAACCTACCTTTCCTGAAGATTCATTTACTTGGATTCAAACTACGCCTATTAAACTACGGCCATGAACTAGTAACATTTTTCATCATATAAGCCAACTGTGTCAATCAGTAATGTATTCCGACAACACAGCACACTTTCCGTCCACAAATGCTAACTTATCACATTACACATGTAATTTGACGAATAAACGTTCGTTAAGCGTCCTCTCAATCAGGCAAAGAAAGAAGGTCATTATGGTTGCTTCCACTAAAGTTACAAACTGCGAATTCCCAAACAAAATACAATACAACTAAATTCTGGAGTCTCTGGACATTTTACGGCCATTTTGAATACTGTCAAATTAGCAATGACTTCGGACTGGACAGACCAGCACCTAACAAGTCACATCGTACAATCTGATTGTGTTCTCCGAGTAACAGGACGTTGAGGTCCTTCTGTTGCAAGAAGCTCATAAGTTCCGCAAGAAGCTCATAAGTTCCACAAACACTGACTGTAACCTTAGCGTGTCCACTGCCCAGAAACATCGTTCACGCAACGCTGTCACAACAAGCTTTGTTTTCCCAGAAGCAATTTCGTGCTATTTTTGGTGTACATTAAATATACAAAGAGTTCCGATCACAACTTACAAAGCCTAGCCTCTTGTCACATACATTTCTATTCCCACACGTATATCCGTATCAGTACAATTCTTTTGTTTTAATGTCGTGAATAACTTATTACTTAGGTACAAATTCTGTATACATTAAATTCATCGGACATAACCTCAAAGTTTGTATCTGTTCACTCACAAACACATATTTATACTCTGCTTCAGCACCAAATTTCACTTGCTTAGCTCCACTGGGTCATTAGTTATCCTATCAAACCGAAAGCTAATGAAGAATTTTAGCATCGCTCCAATCGTGTTGGTTTACATTCTACCAAAATATTACCGTACCGTTCAATAAACGTTCCATCTCCCCCCCCCCCCAAAAAAAGTACTGTATATCATTTCAGGACCTGAGATTGGCGCTCATGTACCTCCCGCCGTGAAAGTTCACTCGTCGTCCATATCCTTATCCTGCTTTCAGGAAATTAAGAAGTACGGCCTTCGGGTGTCCTCCAAGGCGTAACTTTCATACGAAGCTTCGTAAAAATCGGTAGACCGGTTCGGAAGTTGCAATGGCACACACGCACTTACGCACGGGCAGTTCATGTCAATCTCATAAACCTACTTATCTTCCTTTTTTAAAAAGCAAAGTACGCTAAAGCCACAAGCAGATTTGCACAGCCTTAACTGCATTCCGGAATCGCACCCTCAGTCGTTACAGGATAAAGTCTGTGACGTACCTTGAAACATATCCGCTCCTTTCAAATTCACCGGCAAACCTGTAAGATTCATTACACTTTCGTTTTCTTCGTCGCCAAATAAACGCAGCAGTTTTCTTAAATAATCCGTGAACTAACACCTCTACATTGATGGAGCCGCAGCCTATACCAGAGAAGGCTGTGTGCCTCTGATGTCCTGAGGCCTGAACCTGAGCTGACCATAGAGGCGATGAATTGCGGATCAATAAGGTAAGGGAAGGAGCTGAGCGACCGCCAGGGCTATGAAGACATATGCGGGCCGGGATGGGTGAAGGGACGCTGCGGCCATATAACTGGATGAACACATGTGAAGCGTCCTTACTCCCCGGATTGCTAATTACTGCTCACAACGTTAATCGTATAATTTACCCCTGTTTTACTATAACTTAATTTTGTCGCCGCCTTCGTGTACAAGGAAATGTAGGAAACCTATGTTCAGTACACTAACACGAACTTGCAGTAAATGTCTTGGGGTTGAATATGCTTACCTCTAAACGCACTTTTGAAGCCAATAACAAAGCAGCACAGGCCTAAAGCTGACTAAATCAAGAGATACGAGAAAATCAAATAAAATAGCAGTATTCAAATCTGAATAACTGATGAGACAGTTACACGAGTAATGCGGTAATTAAAATCAATGTTATATTAGAAGCTAAAAAACAACAGTTATCCAGTCCAACACAATTCTCTATTAATCAAACTGCTTTTCTTTCGGCCTATAATAAAGCCACCATCAGGCCATTTTCGTAAAAAAAATACATCAAATCTTACAAAAATTTATAACTGAAGGAAAAGGCACTGATATCTCAAACCTTACTGTCGTCATTCAGAAAAATATAGTGCTCAGAGCAGCCATAAAAGTATAATATCAATTATATTATATTGTTTTATATTATATTACGTTATGTTATATTATATTGTGTTCTTCCATTAACGAGACAGACCAAGTTTTACTCCCATGCAATACAGAAGGTAAAATTGTGGTTCTGTATTACTACCCAGGTCTTTAGGCGGATGGGAGATGAAAGTTTCTGGATCAAATGGTAACAAGTAACTGAATGCAATGTTGTTACTGTTCTTCCCAAATATCTGACGTTTGCCAATTTTTTGAAAGCTTTATTGGCTCTATTCTGGCCTATATAATCACTCTGTCCTGCTTTCTGGTGACAACACAAGAGCATACATTTATATTTCTTTCTTCGTTTATCTCTAGATCAGACCCCTCACTAGCGTCTCACAGGCAGACAGTGTTGTTACAAAAGAATGAAACTGCATCACTCTTTTTCATTCAGTAATGAACTTGGACTGCATTACCTTAGCAGGGGCAATGGAAGACAAAGAGGACGCGATACGCTTCAAGAATACTAAGTAAGAAAATAACAAAAGAGGGATTCTGCAGTGCAAAGAGACAGGGAGCGTGTGAAGTGTAGAGAGAAGGACGGCGTACTGGCTTACATAGGCTCCAAAATAACACAGCCTACTCTTTCCACTTTCATAACCGGCGAGAATCTATTTTGACCTTTGCTGCACGACACGGCGAGCTAGTATTTATATAATGTGAAGATGACTTAGCAAACGGTAGGAAGATACACAGCGACAACAAGAGCATATCAGCGTCATCAGAATCGCAAAAACTTGTGACAACTTCTCGAACAGCGTGTGATGACAGTGTGAAATTTGTGTAATCAAAGCTGTACTTTAAAGGCGCTTGTTTGAAATACTGGTTTTATATTTAGGCTAAAACTGCACCAAACTTACAAAAGTGGAGGCCGTAACATAACCTGAATATACTGACAGCCGAAGCCTACAATAAAAATCAAAAAGAGGAAGAAATTCCGGCCACAAAGATGCAATAATACCAAGAATTTCCTATGCAAGGCATATGTTTCATAACAAACTATCACGTCACTTTTGGATTCACTTATACGAGCCGATGACGCACACATAATTAGCCTACGGAAAAGTTGCTGGGAAGACGGTCGACTTGACTTCGTCGAGTTTGTCTCATTTTAAATAAAGTCCTTAATTTCATCTCACGTATAACCTAATTAAACAAAATCTATGCAGTACGCCTTTTGGACAGTTGAAACAGAAGATCAGTTGGTACTGCCCTTGGCCGGTCATTCGTATTTTTACCACATTTTCGCCCCTGCTTGTCATTCATTCGACCAACACTACCTCGGCAGTTATTAACACAATCTACGGTAAAAAGGGGGGGGGGGGTATTCCTGCACAAGGATGGCATTACAGCGAAAGCTGGAATCACAGATTATGTCAGCCAAAATGACTACCGGAACTGAACAAATCGTTGAAAAAACAAGCTGACAATAAATAGGAAAACGGGAGAATTGTGGATGAAGAACCGCTTATATTTAGAAATTTTAAAAAGTATATTGTTCTAATTAATGACACTTACTGTGACAACTATCTTGATGGTATTCACGAGTAGAACTTACCTGAAACAAACAAGAAACAGATTAGATAGAAGCGGAAACATCTTCTGTGTTCTGCACCTTTCTTCATACACTCCCCCAATCGCATCCACTCTTCCCCCCCCCCCCCCTTCACTTGCTACATTTCACACACTCTCGCTCTCAATCGTCCAAACACTCACTCTCACGTTCACTCATTCAATCTCGCTCAATCTCACTAGCTCTGTTAGGCAAACTATATCCCGACAATTAACACAAAGCTTACAAATACAACCAAGAACAAATCACACTGTTTGTATGGAGCAGATTAGGCACAAACACCAAAATCACGTGCTGTTTTGCAACCGTTTCACATGCTCGCACCCACTTGCTCAATCTATACATTCTCAACCTCGCTCAATCTCAATCACTCAGTGCTGTAAACTTTATTTCCACAACAATCAATATACAATCTATGAATATACAGGCACAATGAACTGCACTATTTAGACTGGCTGTTGCTCAACTCCAAAACTGTAAGTTCATAAGAACACTAAGGAATCCTTGCGTGCCAATTAATTTCTCCCGCTAAACCGAAACTGTACATGAACTCGTCAGACTCGAAGGAATAGATTCCTTTAACATTCACTTATAAAACAAAGTCATACATAAAATAAGACCTTTCACCACTCCTACATGTTTCGGCACGTCTGTGCCATCCCCAGGGAGCTCATACACCAAACTTAAAACTTGCTAAAATATAATTAATTGCACCTGCAATATGCATTATATATATAGTATTCAGCAGCTTAATTTAAAGTGCGGGGTGGTAGATGTACATAAACTTATTATGAGTATAAAACATAGTAATTTAACATTTGAATATCGCTATGGGGGAAATCAGAAGCTTGTTCGTCATCTCCTCTCCACTTCACAGCGTTGCGTCGAATGAGTGTGACTGGTTAACCACAGAACACGCACTCTTCGGCACTCTAAGGTGCACTGCCTGGAGCAACTGCAGACAACCAAGAAGCTTCATATAAATGCGAACCCAGTACGCCCGAAAACTCTCCTCCACAATTTCGTCCCACCAAATGCTTGTTCCGAAAAAGTGCGGTATTAATGCTTGACTGATCTTCTATGATATGTCCACTGAAGTCCTCTTATTTGTGACAGTTACCTCACATGACCCTCACAGAACCGCCAGCAATCACATTCATCATCTTACAGCCAGGATACGGTGTGTGTTAATTAGCTATATCACATTTCTTCCTCTGCACAGTCACTCTGCGGCCAAAACTCCAAATCACTTTCCTTTCGTTCGTTCCTTCGTGTTTTTTTTTTTTTTTTTTTTTTTTTTTTTTTTTTTTTTTTTTTTTTTTTTTCGTAACCGAGTTCCAATACGACTACACTTTTCATCTCTCCTATTAAACTTTACATGGTTAAAATCGGATTACAGGACGAAGAGGCGCCCAAAATGTACCTTTACTCGTAAACATTCAATAAATGCATGGGCTTGAACATCACATAACAACACGCTACTCTAACCCGGGGGTGGAGAGCGCTAGGAGGAGATATGTTTAAAGGACATTACACACACACACACACAGCATGGATTTGTGGATTCCGATTTGAATCACAAACACAGTAGGCCTACACGTTACACATGCGGTACGTAATGTGCAATTTACTTCGCCTACAGTGGTGGTACTCAAACTCCGTGCCACGGAATCCTGGGATTATGCGGGCGACTTCCACGGGTTACGCAAGCGCATTTTCTTACTCGTGGAAATGGTAAATGTAAATTGATGGTTTTAATTGCATTTTCTATTTTCCTCCCTATCTTTGTGCATAATCTGCGCTGGGTTTATTTTCAGCGTACAACGGTAATACAACTATCATATATATGTGTAAATACTTTATTTTCTAAAATAAAAGTTTATGTTTTAAACAGCTGTACTTCATTCAGCACCCAAAACGTACATTTCACTTTACAGGGATTCCGCGAGAATTCACAGGTATTACGACCACTGGAACAGACATACCCGTGTTGAACGACGACTTGTCTGCAATGGAAAAATTTCCAAGTCCCTTGATATTCCGTTATATACAGGTCTTATATCAGCGAAGACCCACCGGCTAGACTACCTGGACGTATCGAGACGTGACGTACGTACGGGAAATACGTCCTGGAAGTCAGACACGGCAGGTAGCACATAACATGTCGTTCACTCCTATGCCAGGGTCAAAATAAAACCTACTAGAATATGCGTGTAGTGACACAGACATACTGTTTTACTACAAGGACTCGGGAAACGAGCTGGTCATTATGGTTGTTCACGGGATCCAACACATCGGTCTTCAAAATACTTCCTACATGCAATATACTTTTATGAGTGCTGAGTGGGTATGCCTTGCAGTCAGGGTGAGAATGCCTCACAGAACGGAACCTGTAGGCCGAAATGACTCATCCACACCATGACCAATTTTCTTGAAATAACACACATCCTGACACATGTTCAATGTAGTTAAGTCAGACACAATGCAGACTATACCCAGCTGTGTCCGACATAATCAGAAGACAGCTGTAGCATGTGCACTGGTCAACGTTCCGATCAATTTGAAAACTAAGTTTTAGGCCACTTTCTGTATAGTCTAGTTTCAGCAGTCTACTACGTACAAGTTTCTTTGCTAGAAATTAAACAGTCCCATTTAGGAACTTGAATATACATCCCAAACACAAGCTGGTGACAGCTGTCTAATGGATTGGAATGACTCCGGCCAACTGACCTTCAATAGGCCTAAGGGAGCCGTCTAAGGCAAAGTAATGCATCATATTGTGTTCTTTCTTACATATTCTGCTACGTTCATCACCTCCTAAGGTCAGATCAGTAACGAAAAAACAATCCTACAAAGTGTCGAAACCGGGTTATAAATACGGGGAACAGAATTGTGATTACGTTTCTTATATTGTAACAAAATGAAAATATCAGCTTGTGGAGTCATGTCAGTGTGCTCGTCTGTTTAGTAACTTCTGAGCCAATAAACGGTTTTCATGAAACTTGGTGTGAACAAGACCACTAGGAGTAACTCCAACCTCTATATTCTTTATTCATTTTTAAGATAAGGTAAAGTTTACCCTATAACATGCCACGAAGGCACAGGCGGGAGAAGAGATATAACACTCCCCATTCATAACCCCGGCTCTAGATGGGGGTGGGTGGTCAACGTCACGCCCGGCCGCTTCACTCCTGGGGAAAGACCCAGTATCCGTTAGTCGGGAGGCTGCATGGGCCTCGGGGCCGGTCTAGATGGGTACGGAAAGTCTCGCCCCCACCGGGGTTCAAAACCCGAACCATCCAGCCAATAGCAAGTCGCAATACCGACTACGCTATCCTAGTCGCCCTTTATTTATTCATTTTTGCCGGAAATAATATATCAATACATACCCTAAAGAAAAACACAGAAGCTTTATTAGTCGCCACTAAGGAGCCTGGTCTGGAAGAATATGTTCATGTCACGTGAACAGAATGCAGGACAAAATCGAAACATAAAGATAGATAGTAAATCCTTAAAAAATGTGGAAAAGTTCAAATGTTTAGGAACAACCCTAAAAAATCAACATTGCCTTCAAGAAGAAATTAAGAACATACTGAACCCAGGGATGCCGACTACCATTCGGACCAGTTTGTTACCCAGAAACATAAAGATTAAAATACACAGAACCACAATTTTGCCTGTTGCTTTATATGCGTGTGAAGCGATATCTCAGACAAAGGGAAGTACACAGACTGAGGGTGTCCGAGAATAGTAGGGACGAAGTAACGACGACTAGAGAAAATTTCCTAATGAGGAGCTTTATGATTTGTAATATTTACCAAATACTATTAGGGCGGTCAAATCAAAGAGGATGAGGCGGAGGGGTCGCACGGCACGAATGGAAAAGAAAAGAACACACAGGGTTTGGTGGGGAAACCAGAAAAGAGCACTTGGAACACCTAAGCGTAGATGGCGAATAATATTAAAATGGATGTCAGAGTGGTGGAATAAGATAGCGTGAACTGGATTCCTCTACTTCAGGCCAGGGACAAGCTGGGGGGCTCTTGTAAACACGGTAATGAACCTTCGGGTTCCATAAAATGCGGGAAATTTCTTGACTAGTTGAGGAACTGTTTAGCTTCTCAAGAAGGATTCCGCTCCATACAGTCAGTCAGTTAGCTGGTTAATTAGTTAATTATAACGGTTGTGCGAAATTCAGTGCGGCAGCAACTAAGTGCCAAGTAAATTAATGTACAGTCCAGACATTTCTTATGAAAATACACCATCACATAGCGTGCACACTTTGTTAAAGAAACAATATTCTGTACACACCAAAACATGGCAACCGAGCGAAATCTATACTTGCCTTTCGACGTGATGGTAATAACAAATAAACTAATGGAGCTTGGTACGGGCAATTTTGTATGAAGACAGACCAGAAATATATACATACAGATTCTGCGTGAAATACTGTTTATTTGTCAACATTTACAAAGCGATGGTGCGCACTTTGTAGTGACATCTCATATCTCATGTAGCCGAGATCTGTAATAGCGCCAACTGTATACACAGCCTTAGAATATGTCATTAGGAAGATCCGGGGAAATCAGGATTTGGAAATGATGAATGGGAAACACATGACCTTCAGGTGTATATTGATATTAATTTATTAGGTGAACAAGTGAGTAACATAAAGGAAATACAGAAACACCGTCAGATGATAAGAAGAGAATGGTTTAAAAGAAAACGTAAGGAGAATGAGGTGAGTACATAAGGTCAGACCTCACAACAGAAATGCCAGGCAAAACCGAACTACTAATGGAGCCTTCAAAAGTATGGCAAGGTTCTGAAACGACTGTAAACAAACAGTAATAACCATACATTCACAAACATAAAAATACGAGACTCACCGCCTTTCATATAATCCTGCGGAGCATAATTATTCGGTTCTCGTGTCTGTATACCTCGTGAAAAACTGCAAGCGCTGCCAATATTATGTGTTTTCACTGGCAGTCCGTACCTTGATGACTGCTATGAAAAACGATCGATACATTCCACTCATCTGTATAAATGTTACAACTGTGTCCTACAGAAAAATGCGTGAGTACATTACCACACCGATACCTGCCGAAAGTTTACCAAAAATCGGAAATTTCGTCGACTATCCTTCACAATATTCACGTTTGTCCGCAAGACACAGCGTGTACAAACGCATCACTTTTCCTTTAGCCCTATAATACTTGCAACAATACCAAAAATAACTATGATATTGCAACTCGTAAGGGGACTTTCAAGGTCTTATACAACTAACAAGCCGATCCCAGTGGCCGAGTGGTCTAAGACCGCTCGGCCACTGGGATTGTTGGTTCGAATCCCGCCGGGGGCATGGATGTCTCTTGTAAGTGTTATGTGTTGTCAGGTAGAGGTCTCTGCGTCGGACTGATCACTCGTCCAGAGTAGTCCTACCGAGTACTAGATAATCTGTGCTACCGAGTGCGGTGTGTCTGAGTGTGATCGTAAAGCCTTCATAATGAGGACACCCTGGCCCACTTGGGCTGTTGCGTCATAAAAAAATAGACTGACAAAATAAATGAAAGTAATGGCCAACATGTGACTACAGAGACGATCAGTACATGAACACGTTCAACACTGTACAACTGCAGAACGCAATGGAATTCTTGGCGACAGGAATAGCTTTACAGAACTACACTGTCAGACAGGATAGGTTAGTTATGTAAGAAGTGGAATATCGTACGTCACAAATCCACGCACCGCATGCTTCGTAACTCTGTTTCTTATTTAATTTAATTACGCTTTAGTAGTGACTACAGGGTGCGGAATGACAGAATGACTGAGAATGATGAATTTAAAAGGAAGAGAAGGAAGCGGGTGCGACGTGTTTAATGCAAATCCACAAGTGCGTGCATGCAGTGACTCACGAAAAAACTAAAAACTAAAAAACTAAAAAAAAAACACGAATCGAACCAAATGTGGATTCACGATTCCTTCATTGGAAGGGAATGTTTATTTATTTTATGGTTTCTTTAACGACGCTGTGAGTAACTCAGGCTACACGCCCGAATGGCAGATTGATCTCATTAGCTGATGATGAACTGGAATGGTTGTGGTAGTGAGCGCTGGTGGCCTAATTTGAGGCAATATCACAGCACTTGTCGAGAGGGACTGAAGGAAAGCACGAGACCCCCACAGAGGGGCCTCCAGGTTAACATTTGAATGCGGGACTTCTCACATATAAAGCCAACATGCTTGCTAGCCACTCTAAGGTGACATTTGTTTGTGGGGAATACGAATGACGCTGTCCATTGGTAGGTTTGTGCCGTGACAAAGTCTCGACATTCCACGGAGATCCACCGGACTATACCTACACCCTTTGACTACCTCTTGTTCGACTGTTCCTTCCTTTCATTTCCTCCCCTACCCTTACTTTTGGGATGCAACCAGAGTTTACATGATAAGTGGTGTATTTTTCTTGAGCACTCAACAACCTGGCTTCGAGGGATGAGCATCTAAATTCTCTTTCGGCTCGTACATCCAAATTTCGTTTCGGCAAGAGATATTATGGACTTGTTGAAGTCCTTGGTAGTGCTACGGTCTGAGTGTGTTGTTTTGTATCGACACAGCACTACCAAGTATTCGTTGAGCAGTGTAGAGCTCCTCTTTAATTTGTCATTGAGATTGTTTTGATTTATTGTGACTGTAAGTTGTTTCTACTACGCTTTCTGTAAGTACTGTTTTGGTTTTCATTTGTTTGTTATAAATAAATAGGTGCATCTTGATCTGATGTATTTACATTGGGCACCTTTGGGTTAGGGCTGGTTGTGCCGACAGATATAAACGATCCACGGAGGTATTGCAAGTCAAATATGGCACAGGTTGATTAACAAATTCAAAAGCATGAAGAAGGAAGTGGTCATGACATCAACAGAAGTACCAACATTAGCCTGGAGGGACTCAGTAAACTCACTGAAGTTCCAGATTAGCCTCGAGGGGCTTACAAAAATCACTTAACTACAAGCATTAGCCTGGAAGGACTCAGCAAAATCACTGAAGAACTTCTGTCTGGATAGTCGGAGTCCTGACCGAGATCTGAAACGCGCACTTCCATAATGGCTCATCGACTGAGTCTACTTGCTCGATTATGCAATCATGACTAACCGCAAAGTACGTACGAGCACATTACAAAATTCGCCTAAAGAAAACGGAGGTTGTCCCGAATTTCCGCGAGAAGGGTCCCAAGATCCGAAACAAGGTCTTTCCGAAACAACACTTGATGGTGAAACGCAGTCAGCGTAACGCTTGGAATGGGACAGGTGTCGGGAGAGTCAGAGTGGTGGCAAAGACAAAAATCCCTGTCCTCGCCGGGAACTGACGTCCGATCTCCAGCCCACAGTCAGTCTGTGCTGAAGCACTGCACCTGCAAATACTAAAATACAGTTACTGCAAAAACCAAGAAAAATGTCCATTGAAGTAATTATTTAAAACCCACATAGGAACCAGAATAGAATAGAACAGAATGGATTAGATTAGAACAGAATAGAATATTTCTTAGTTGAATCTAACCGTACAAGGAACCGCATCCACTAACACCAAACACCTAAATACGAACAATGACAATGCTAAGATATTGTACCTAAGTTAAATTTCCAGATTCACCATTCCTAATCACCGTCTCAACTGCCTTTGTCTTACACACAGCCAGACACTGCTACTGACAGAAATGGAGAGGAACATAAAGGCGCACACGTAATGGCGCTGAACAAAGTGAGAAGATAGTTTCCTTGCAGTCTGTCAAAAATACATAATAAAAAAGGTTCAAATAATAAACTTTAAATCCTAACAAAATTTTTATTTTATGAACTATACTAACCTCTACTACAGTGCGCCGTTTTTGGAGAAACGTGATAAAGTTCAGTTTCGGCTTCATGTAAACGAGGTAAGTAAGACCAACCTAATCATATTCACGCAACTCATTAGTATATCCCCCCCCCCCCCACAATAATCGAAATGCGTCAAATATCTTCGGTAATTATGCGAGAACGGACAACCGGAAAGACACAATCTTCCCGTCTGACAATTCGAGGCAATTTGTGCAAAGAAAGAAAGCATCACCATAAAAGGACATGGGAAAATGCGCTTTGTTAAGACTGCAGTCCCTTCAGCAGCAACAGTCCTATGGTGTTTAAAATCATAAAAGCAGCGGCATTATGAATCCTACAAAAACAAGGGAAATCATGGAATCGGTATGAAGGCAATATTTTATCGACTTACATACATCGAATATAGGGCCTAGTGATTATTAACGAATGACATTCGAAGCAGCAGTGGGCGTGCCATTCACCTGGAGGAAGTAAGGTGAATCACGAAACAGCTGTTGTCTCCGGGGTAGGCCCCCGCGAATTATGGTCGCAATTCGGCTTATTCTGGAAAAATAATAGCATTTTACCATATGAAAATAAAACTGGAACAGCTCATTCTTTTTCTGGTCCCCTTTAACTCCATACCGCCTCGCCAATACGGCATCAGCAAGCGTGCAATGCGGTAAGGTATAAGCATAAATGACAACTGTGAAGATACGGGGTTCTCACAGCGGTTCTGATAAATATTTCGCCTTCTGGGATATGACGCCCTACGTAACCTGGTAAACAGGCACCTTCTCCCTACAGCCTCTCTCCGGCCATTCCCAGATATTTGACGCATCCTCCATTCCCTGCACACGCTAAAAATCACGGCCCCGGGCCCACAGGACAGCACCACTCTTCATCGGCCCGCAACTCCTCTCGTTAGGGCCGTGCCATAGCTCAGGCGGTTAGTCGCAGGCCTCCCACCGCGGAGGCCCGAATTCGATCCCGGGTCAGTCCATGTGGGATTTGTGGTGGGCAAAGTGGCACTGGGACAGGTTTTCCCCCGAGTACTTCAGTTGTCCCCTGTCAATTCCATTCCACCGGTGCTCCATTACTTGGAAAAGTAAAAAAAAATCGTATTTCTCTTAATATTCATCACAAGGGTTGCAAAATAAGTCTTAAGGCTGCGGTGCGTCCGTAGCATCTGCTGCGGGGCCCTTCACCAAAAAAAAAACTCCTCTCCTTCTCCTAATTCGTACTAAATTCTGCCCGCGCAGCTTACTTTTCTTGGATGCAGCAAGCTCCTCCGAATCGTCGGTACCCACATACCAATACACACGGCGTTATGTCCCAGAAGATGGAACTCTTCGGGAATTGGAGTCTCACACAATATTGGTCACCCGCCTACATAGAGACTAAAGTGTACGAAACGTCAACGCGCATGCCCCGATCTCCCTCCAACGCGACTTTCCTATACCTGCATTTCTCATGGTGCTCTTTAGCTGCTTTGTAATAAGAAAAACTCGCATTGTGTAGGCGTATTTTGACATTTAATGGCTGCAATCTAATATACAGAATAAACGCGTTCGGAGAACTGAAAGCATACTTTCCTACTACATTTCGAGTTCTATGTATCTGTTAGTGTTATTAGTGTTGCTTTACCGTATTTTTGTGAAGAACTTGTTAAATTTGTTTGACATGACGTCATCGCCAAGTTATAACTGTTAACCTACAAACAGTAGTTCATTAAAAAATGTGTGCCTATGTTTCTAACCTGCGTAATAAATTTCACATTTATAGCTCCAGTACTTCACTAGCACATGCCATCAAACTGGAAGCTAAAAAAAAAATTTCGCGCCAATGCCATATAGTTTTATATTCAACAAAAATAATTCCTCCACAAAAGGTTCATAGTTTCCCAACGTCTATTACGTGCGTCCTATCAGTGACTAAGTGTAAGTGGCAATAGTGTTGTTCCCGCCTCACGTTCCGCGTGTGCGCCATGTTATCATCACTGATTGTAGCATGACGAAGGGATGTCCTCAAATGTTCATTCAAAGTTTCACGAAAATCGGTCAACTGGTGCAAAGGTTTGTGATGGGAGAACACATACACACAGAAAGGCGTGGTTATCATGGTTATCCTACATTTCTCCCCTTGAAAAGGAAAAGCAGGTCTTTCTGTAATATCACATACGAGTACCTACGCTGTTTCAAATTGCAACGAAGTATTACACTTTTAGCGCACAGGCCTACACATACGGCAAATCTCCAAGTGCAACTGTATACGTTAACGATACCCCTCACATCAGTCGAGTAACACTTGTATTCCAGGTCTCCAGAACGTCTATCCTGACTGAAGTCTCTCGCGGTTCTCTGCGGTGTCCCCGAGCAAATTTTAGAATGCTTAAACAGGCCACGACTCTGTCCTTTCACTTTATCGCACTCATGCCCTAAAAATCCGACAATCTATGCCGCTGAATAAGAGCTCTTAAACAATAATAATTAATAATTCAATAGCGTTGAAACTACCCTTCAGTTTCCACAACGTTACTTTATAAATGGGAGAATAAAATCAACATTAATTTCCGACAAACAGGTTGTGAATAGATCTGCGTTCTTCTGGGACATTACGCGGCGTCGTGTGGTAATTGTTTGCCGAAGTTTCGGGACAACGTATCGGTCCCATCTTCACGGGTCAAGAGTCCGAGAAGGAAAGAAAGGAAGCCAGCGACCTATAACGTAGATTCATGGTAGGTTGCTGGCTTCCTTTCTTTCCTGCTCGGACTCTTGACCCGTGAAGATGGGACCGATACGTTGTCCCCGAAACGTCGGTAAAGAATTACCACACGACGCCGCCTAATATCCCAGAAGAGCGCAGATCTTATCAACATCGCGGCGGAAGCCTGAAATCAAGGTTGTGAACACATTAACTGGACTGAACTCAGAATAGGCCTGATGGTGGCCTTATGCGACAAGTGTGACAAACCGGGATCCATAACAACCGGAAATTTGCCGATGAGATAATTAACTATTAACCACTCAAGGAACAGTCTGTATTACAATTATCTCAGGGTAATAATTCACATTAGTGTACTGGGTATTTTCTAGGAACACTGGTGTTGCGCCAACATTTTAGACACTAAGCAAAAGCAAGAGATCAAGTTCTATTAAAAACCTTGGAAAACTACAAAATTGAAAACTTTTAAATAAGTGTATTGTGCATTAACTGTGACGTATGTTACACACTATTGTTCCAAAACAGCGAACTGACAAGAAGAGACAGCACACATCGGTCTACACACGTTACGACAGGAGCACACAAACCCAGCGAGCCAGGTCGCCCAGGCGACTTAACTTTTGTACGGTGGCGCCTACTATTTGTGGGTCCCCATTATGAAACTTGCTTCATGTCACCTTTCTGGCGCCTAGAATTTTGAGGTGGTCCCTAGATTTGTGGAAAATCTGTGGACCCCTGCGCTAAAATATATAATTATTTACTACTCTGAATGCATAACACGGTTTTAGGAGCATCGAAGTTAACCGCAACTTATTTCTAACAGTAAAACGGACATCTTCTTAGAACCCAGATCATTTTTCAGCTTGGTCGTTCCCTTGATTAAAATGGCACTAGCGTCTTCAATGAAAGAAAAATAACCACTACGATGCAGACGGTATTTTGGAGCGAAACACGTCAGTCCTGTGTGTTCTCCACCAACACCTGACACCTGTCACAGCTTTCAGCACGCCTAAACGTTCATATGAAAACACTTAACGGTACTAGCTGCACGTATGTCGCGTGAGTAAAGCTCTATGCATTCCCAGATACTAGTATTACATACAGACAAATCTACAGCCTTTCCCACGGTGAACGCCCCTGTGTTCCCCTTTCGAATGTTGGAACGACAACGTGACAGGGGATGAGAAGCAAAAATTGTAAACGGCTCACTGGGGCTAAACTTATGTCTGCATTAATAGTACGACGCATGTAAAGAATGCATCTGAATGTGTGATACAATCCTGTCAGTTGCTTAAAACAATTGTCGTCAATATGACCAGATGAATGTTTTCTTAAGACACAGCAATGTGCCGTCAAGGTGTTCCAGCGGTGTAGGCACTTAATTTCGTGCACTGAATAACAGCGTTATAACACCAAACGGCATAATGTTCCAAGTGACACTTCACTGTTTACTTCTGCGTGACTCAAAACGTGGGTTAGAAACCTGACAATTTACAAAGCCAATAGTTACGAGTATAACTTGTGTCTTTCACGTACATTTACCTCAGCTTCCTAGCTACTTTCATATTAGTTCATTTCATTTAATAATGCTGTCAGATGCGTCAGAAATATGCGCTGACTTTACAAAACCCAATACTTTTTATAAGTCCGAGTAAGTCTACCTGATTTATGTTAATAAATTGCTATTACGCGCAACGCCATTACTACGAGCGAAACACAGACTGGCATACGAACAAAACCCAACGTCAAGAATGACCTCTTTGAAGGCCGAAGTTCACCTAAATAATACATAAAATGTAGTTGGCAATAAAAGCATGGAGTCTTTTCGCCATGGAATCTCAACACTATGACGCTGTGAAGGGAAATCTTCGCGTTCCGACCTCATTTATCCCTACACAACATCCATAGGATCCGTTCCAACGGATAAAGTTTGATCGAAGGTAGACTCGTGACAGATGCAGGACTAGAGGCGACGCATAAGAAGTCCGAAAGCCCCTACAAACATCGAACCCCCGTGGTCCAGCAGAGAACCACATACGCAGTTCCAAGAGTAACCTACATGACTGACTGGGCCATATCGTGTTTCAGATAAAGAGTATTTTAATTGTGGCCAGTAGATGATTCTGAAGTTCAACAGCAAATCCACTCATGTGAGGAGATTCTTCTTGATCAGGTAACAACATCTCAGCCAGGCAAGGTTCGAAGGTTCCTTACCGTATTCCCAAAAGCCAGCCACTAGTCCCTATCCTAACAAAGAGCATCCAAACCCACTCTCACATTCCATTTCCTTGTAATCCATTCAAGTGCCCTCCTATCTACGTCTAGGTCTTCCAAGCAGTTCTGCCCTTCAGAATTTATGTTCAAAATCTCCACATACGCAGATGCTATACGCCCCGCTAATCTCATTCTTCTTGATTTAACAGTAGTAATAATATTTGCTAAGGAGTACAGATTATAAACTCCCATTGCATATGCAGTTTTCTACACCATTCTGTTACTTCCTCCCTTTAGGCCTTTTATGACTAGGAGTACGTATGGTCTAATTTGCAACTACATTTTCTGGAACACTAACGAGCAGCTGTAAGAGGCACGAGGACCAATCGCTCTCCTGCATCACGCGACCAACCTTGTGACGTGTTATGTGATCGACATTCAAAATTATATCGACCGCTGCCCACACGCACGTGTTGCGGAACAGGATTACTGGTGCATGAGACAAGGATGTAGACTGCGGGCGTCTGCAACTGACAAGGTACACGGCACGTTACAAGACAAGCTGCACAACCAATTATGAGCATTAGCTCTATTTATGAGACGAGAAATCTCGGTCAGTATACTGACTACGATATGGACTACACGATCGAGGAACCAGCGTTCGACTCCCGGCACAGCATGGCAGTTTTATCTTTTCCACAATGTCCAGACATATCTAGGGCTCTTCTGCGAGGCTACAGTGACAGAGGCGCGAGGCTTATCACTCACCTCTCTCTAGCGCAGAGGTCAAGAATGTGTGGAACTTACCTCCGCTCCCCTATACGTATTTATGCGTATGAACTCTTGGTCGCACGGTTTCTGAAGCCGCGTGATTGAAATACTCTATGTATATACACTTCAGTACCTACTGAACGGCTATTAACCAGAATTTATTCTTAGTTACTTCATGAAGGTTTAAACTGCGAAGACGATATTAGACAGAGTTACATTTAGCGATAGTGTCATATCTAGACTACAAAGTCGACGGGAAATGAATGAATCAATGTCAGCATTAGTGTAATAATGCAGAGAGGGGAAAACCTAAGTACCAGAAGAATCACCTGTCCCGATGTCACATTGCCCACCACAAATCCCATATGTACTGACATCGGATCGAACCCGGGCCTCCGCGGTCAGAAGCCGGAGACAAACGCGATTACAAACATTATATTATAATGTATTATATTATATTATATTATATTACACGTTACAGTGTCGAATGGTGGAACGATAAGTAAAAACGTAAGTAAGTGTGTAAAAGAAAGAGACAGTGTCCTAACATAAAGTTGGCCCTACAATGCCAGCATCTGCTCAGAGGAAATGAGGAAAACCACATAAAACCTCAACAATGGTCGGTCTCCTCCTCTGGGCCGATATATAGGGCGGGGCTGGCGTGCTAACCCCTCGACAGCAACACCCGGCGATTATTGAATCGATTCGTTCGATTCTCTGAATGTCCGTGAACGTCCCATAACGACTAAGTAATCCAGTCACTACAACACATGTAGTTAGATTAAAAGGAATGTCAGGGCAACACTGCTCACAAAATAGGCCTATCCATTATCTGACCTTATATCATAAACCGGTCTATTTATTTAAATTTAATGTACTTATTATACTTGACACAAATGTAAGAATTATTAGGAACTGATGACACACAATTTGATTCGTCGATTAAAAAGTTCCATTCATAATAATACGTACGGCGCGAACTTTCGATCAAATGTTAACAACGGGGAGGCAAAATCGTTTCGGAGAAGACCTCGAACAGGTCTGAAACAGTGCCTGAAGTGGTTTTAGGAGCGTTTGCAATATTGCGAAAAGCGAGTATTAGGTTTGCCATGTCTGTCCGTCCACACGGAACAACTCGGGTCCAACTGGACGGATTTTCATTAAATTTGATATTTGAGAATTTTTCGAAAATCTGTCGAGAAAACTCAAGTTTTCATTAAAACCTGACAAGAATAAAAAGTACTTTGCATGACGAAATATGTACATTTATGATAACATCTCGCAGAATTCTTCTTAGAATGAGAAATGTTTCAGACAAACGTTGTACAGAAAATCAAAACACACGTTTTATGTTCAATAACTCTTTTCCGACAATCGTGCCGTTTATGACATAACGTGGAATAATATGGTACAGCCAAGACAGGCCACAGACGATATAATACGGCGCATGCGCTTTACATGCTGGATAGCTACGGCTACAGACACACACTCAGCATATGGAATTTCACTTTTTTCTCAATGGCTCGACAGCCCCTTGGGGGCCTAGGCCGCCTCATTTTTCGAGGCTTCACGATCACACTCAGACACACCACACTCGGTAGGACTCCTCTGAACGAGGGACCAGCTCGTCGCAGAGACCTCTACCTGACAACACACAACACTCACAAGAGACAGACATGCCCCCGGTGGGATTCGAACCCACAATCCTAGTAAGCGAGCGGCCGCAGACCCACGCCTTAGACCGCACGGCCACTGGGATCGGCCAGCATATGTAATACTTATTGCTTTTCCACGGCAACAATGTTTGCACGAACGCGCCTTACTGTTACGTTACAGGTACACTGTGTGTCTTATTTAATTATAATTTACAACTGTTTTCCTTTCGTTCAATTAGCATGTTTTGCATAAACTAGTGCATATTTTTGTAAGAGCCAGAACTGCACATACATTTCTCGAATTTTTTGGGGGTAAATCTGTCGCAATGACTTTGTGCATCATTTTTAAAGTTCATACTGAGTAAGCGAACTTAGGATGACTCAGTTTGTCTGAGGCAAATTGATTCAAGTTATTCGCTGCACTTAACGATTCGATCAAGAACTGCCCATTTACAGTTATTTCAAACAACCCTGACGAACGCGACATAACAGACAATGAATAAGCATGCGTTTCTACGACAAATATAACTCGCAAATATCGACAGTGCAATAAAATTTGAGTTTCTACGCGCCTTCCCCAAAAAATCTGAAATACCAATCAGTTTCACCACGCCTAACCGAAAGTAACCGCACAGAAACTAAATGACCAATTCTGATAAAACTCAAAACGGTTTTTCGGTACTGTGGACATACAATACATTTCTTGAGCAATTTAGGCGTCGGTTTAGGGAGATAAGACATGCACACACGGTACACAGAAATGCATTCACGACTATACAGGAACAAGATTACAAGTGCTAACACCAGCGATGAACAAAATGCGGTCCTTCTACCCTTCAATGCGGAACGCAATATAATTTCACAAACACCAAACAAAAAGATATTAAATTCGGCGAAGAATTATTTCATCCGCATTCATACAATACCCTAAAACGTAAATTTTCTGACACTACACTTCTTGACTTCTATGAACCTTCTAAGAAGTTTCCAGTGCTCAATAATCACACATGACAAATAATAAGACTTTTTGGAAGTATTTATAACTGTCAACAGTCCTTTTCAATTTCTTGACTAGTTGAGGACGGTTCGCTTCTCAGGAAGGGCCCTGCTCCATCGAGTTAATTATTTTCAAAGATGAATAATGTGAAGTAGGCCTATACAGACATCGAATCGACGACGAAAGATCAGCGAGCTTTCTTCGTATTGTATCTTCTCGAATATGTCCAGATATTAAAACTTCAGTGACTAACAAGCAGTGTCAATTCTATAAGGCCTTTTTTTTTCTAGAACAGTGGTTAACAGTAAATAAACAAGCGCAAAAGAAATGACAATGGAACGCATATAAAATTATGAACGTGTGCTCTGATCACTTTACTCAGGGTTTATTATAAAGGAGACACAAATCTGCACTTATTACGTAAGACCAATTTAAATTTCTGTACGAATGATTCAAATTTTTTAAGATTACTTTAAAATAAAATTTACCGCCCCACTATCGTCAACAGGGTATTATCATTAATAATCTTCTTCTTCTCTTGCACTACAGCCCTTGGTGGGCTTTGGCATCCCGAACAATACGTCCCCATCTCTTCCTATCTTGAGCTACATTCTTCCAGTCGCGCACTTTCATCTTTCTCATGTCTTCCTCTATCGCATCAATCCACCTTCCCCTTGGTCTTCCTTTAGGTCTTGTTCCCCACAATTTCTGGTTTAATACCAAATGTGGCAATCTGTCCTCTCCCATTCTGACCACATGTCCCGCCCATCTTAATCGTTGTGATTTAATATATCTCACAACATTTTCATGATGGATCAATTCTTCTAACTCCGCATTATATCTAATTCTATACGATCCATCATTGTTCTTTAGGGGGCCAAAAATGTTTCGTAGAATCTTTCTTTCAAAGCACATTAACTTGTTTTCTATTATCATTAATAACATGTAAGTAAAAAGTATAGGTATTCTTTGGATCACACCTCAAATTTCAACCGACGTGGAAATACAGCCTTATGAAAAGATTTCCATCCACAGTAAAATACCACGAAAATTTACAAATTATACTACTAGGTTGGCATATCTTATTGTAGCTGTTATTATTACTATTATCATCTTCATTCAAACTTTCATTCTTTAGGGACTTCGCGAAGAATTTCATAACGAGCTTTCAAGTGTTGCTTAAAACTTTCTCACAAGATGAAACGCCCGAAGGACCACCAAGTTTGCACTTCTGATTTGAACCGAGTCATGTTTTTGTCTTCTCTTATGTGTTATTTACAGAAGCTGTCAATTGCCAAGATTATGCAACGTCGGCAATAAATGAAAGAATAAGCACGGAGCACTGATGGAACGATACTGACAAACGAACACCGAAGCACTCGATTAAAACCGCTCAGAGTGCAAATTTGTCCACCACGAACCTACATGGACTGGCGAAGAACTGAACCCGGATCTCCGCGGTAAGAGGCCGACGAGTAACTACTTCCGCCATGGCACACCCGAATTTCTGACACACTGCCACCAAGGCTAAGAGGCAGAACTCCTGTGTCTGATAATTACAACCCTCAATATCCAAACTTTTTTCACCTGCCACATAAACACATTTCCACTGCCGAGTTTTCATATCCTGACCGGTAGTATCCCCAATTTATCCATGTGCCATATTCTGTTCATTTCTTTTGTTAGATATTCATATTTTGTTCCATTTTCCTTCTCTGCCTTCTCAAGCTTCCGCGTTAATGAAATCCCATTTCGTGTTGCGCTATTTTAGCCATTCTAATCACGAGGAATTACATCTGGTTTACTGTAATCTATAGTCTCATCCGCCATTATCGGCTTATCCTAACATGGTATTAGATTAGGTATTATCTCACGCTTAATTGCCGATTCATTGTAAATTATTTTACCAACTTACTCTGTAGATAGTCCGATTATCGCATTATCGTACTTCTATATAATATTTGGTCGATTGATTCTGCATAGCTATGACATTTACATTCAAGGTCCTTTAGCGTTTGTTGTACGAGTACACACGTTGTGCAGCTATACGTACACAGGCTGTCATTCCCTCATCTTGTATTGCAAACATAAACGCCTCTGTTTCAATATAGGCTACAACTTGCCGTGTATATGCAATTTCACTGTTCCTTCTATAACCAATATTTTCTTTCTTATTCCACTTGGGTAACTGCGGCGTAGTTCTTTGGCTTTCAATGCCTTACCCCCCACCGACATTACTGGTATTTCTAGCTGCTTCTTTTTTTAATTTTAATTACATTTAAAGGGGAGAATCTATCGTTCTGTTACTCATTTGTGTCATTTAAACATTCCGGTTAGAACAGTGGTATGTTTAATGGAAGGTTTGTTTCGATTAACGATTTGTTAGATGTACATATTTTTACTACGTAAACCAGAACTCTTAAACAGATTTATGCAGTAGTTCGGTCATTGACGTTTCATGTGAATTGTGGTTTTGGTTTTCATTTAATTACGTTATTTGTAATTAAGTTGGTTAGTTTATATTATGTACCGTTTATGCTAAAGTTTTATATAACTAATTGTTGGAGGGAGCAATGCCGATCCTAGTGGACGCGCGGTCTAAGGCGTCAGTCTGCGGCCGCTCGCTTGCTGGGATTGTAGGTTCGAATCCCGCTGGTGGCATGGCTGTCTGTCTCTTGTGAGTGTTGTGTGTTGTCAGATAGAGGTCTCTGCATCGGGCTGATCAATCGTCCAGAGGAGTCCTGAGTGTGATGTGTGTGACTGTGATCGCGAAGCCTCGATGAGGAGGCCCTGGCCCACTAGGGACTGTTGCGCCATTGGAAACAAATTGTTTGAGCAATACCGTTTACACATTTAATTTTAGGTGCTGAATCTGTTATAAATCGAACTTTTTTGTTGTTATGTTGGATTTTTGTGTGGGTCTATTTTGTGTTTATGTTCTGCCGGTTTTATGATTGCCACTGCGCTGTTACACTAGCACGTTAATAAATTTGAATTAAATTTAATTATTATTAGTTAATTTTAGTTACGGCAACTTACTTCAGCATCTAAATCTTCACACCCTTCAGATGAGAAGACATTATCTTGATGCATTTTTTTTCATTAATATCTAATATTGCTTTTAAAAACTGTCCGTCCCATTTGGACAACACTGGACTCCGTGTTCCAGTTCGTAATGTCAGAGACTCCCCCATGTTTTCTGTTAAACGTGACCTGTCCTTCGGCTAGATGCGTGAAAGTAGCAAACTCGGTCTTCAGAGACGCAGACATATGTAGAGAACCTATTGCTGTTCTAAAAATAGTTGCATACTAAGACACTCTATCTGCTCACAATATGCCGAATCTTGCTGTTGTTTAGAATTTTATTCAAACTTATAAATATTTTAGTAGGGTGCTCAGTCGGTACACTTTTGTGAGTTAGTTTTCTTTTGTTTGTGTAATTGTGTCGTACCTGTGTATTTGGGTATGCGTTTTTTAATTGGTTAATAAACTGAATTGAATTAAACTGAACTGAATCATATCCTGAAGGTGGGTGCACCAGATTCTTCCGAAAAGTCGATAAACCTACAAGGTCACATGGCGGTACATCCCTGCAGACAGCAATCTTCATACGTTTGTCAAAAGGGTTTAGTCATCTACATCACTCCCCCGACTTACGTCACTCCGCACTTACGTCGCTTGCCCCCCACACGCAATATGTTAAGTGAAGCGCGAAAATTCGTACGGACGATGCTGAAGACGACTTCGAGATGCTGAATTCCACTGACCAGGAACTCATGCTCGACGATCTTGTTGAAATTCGGAAGTAAAGCGGCCTAAGAAGAGAACCATGACGGTTCCGAAGTTCACTGTTTGGCTTGGACTTACTGAGGTGCTTGAGGACATTGCTACAAACAAGCAGCGAGCACCAACTAGGCCAGGAATTATGAGGTTGCTTGATTTCTATGAGAAGATTCCGAATGAGAAGAGGTCTTTGTCTTGCCGACTTCAGTGCTTGATTTCTTCAACTAACATTCAGATACAAGTGCATCGCCACCTGTACTGTTGGACACTGGATATGATACCCAGATGACACGACCACAGTTCAAGCGGATGTTACTCCTCCTTAAACTATCTTTTTTTTGTCAGTTTTCATATTTTTTGTATATGTTTCTTTAGTATAAGTACTCGCATATCCTCTTTCTTGGTCAAAACAGATTGTCTGGAACCACTCTCCCAGTTTTAACATTGCGTTTATCGGGAAAACGTGTCTCGACTTACGCGGTCTTGACTAACGCTGCAGGTTTCGAAACAAAATACGACGTGACTTCGGGGGATGACTATATTTGCATTATTTTCTCTAGTACAGAAGTTTGACATAACCTCAAAGTTTGGCACTGTCGCTCTTTGTAATAAACACATAAAAATACGACGCACTAAATCTGAGGGTGTGTTTGTTAATTACTTCTATGAAAAATGTCACACACCTAGATCCACAGGTCAATTTAGCTATCGCTACCAAAAGGGCATCTAACACAGATTCTGCGCAACCTCAACCACACATTCTACAAAAGAGAAATCAAAAACTTGCACAGGCTATGAAGTTGACCCTGTACAGGCCCTGACAGCATATTATTAACCTGAGCATTAGCTCGAGGTAACTGATCAGCTTCAAGCCCCGAACGTCTTACATGCAATGAAAGCGTTCCCGGTAGCCACTGAGAAGCTGGATAGGCCCCCAAGGCGGTCTGAACTCTGGGGAACAGATGAATCTCTTGCCCATTGGCGGGAACCGAACCACGGCTCCTCGGAGGTCTAGTCCGTAGGATAGACGATAATTTCAGTTAGCCTTTTCCATACCAAATACACCGAATTCCAGTAATATGACTGTATTAGGCATTTTGGCAGGACTCTTTGGATAGCGGATCACTGAGCTGTCAGTAAATTTAAAAAGTACAAATGCGGAATGGGCTTTAGTATCATTATGTTCTAACTAATTTTACTAAAAATCCGTCAACTCGTTCAAAAATTATTAGGGGACATGAGGACATACTTACATCATACGGCTATCTTACTTTGTAAAATACAAAAATCATGCTAACAAGCAAGGCTTGGTAGTGTTAATGTTAACACAGCTCGGGACAATTTTGAAAATATACATTCTGTCCTGTGAAGAGATTTTCGGTCGGCACAATTTTACTTCTGTACTAAAAGTGTACACATGGTTAAATAAACACGTGTCGGCTTGTTTCATTTAATCCATCTTTAGGTCTAATTCCAAGAATATAAATGGAACTTGTCATATGACACACGTTATGCAATCCAAAATGTCGTCAAAGTTAGAACAGTATATGGAAAACGCCCTATAAATACATAACAAATCACAAAACACACAATACAGAATATTATAAATATTTCGCACACAACATTCAAAATTCATTACACACTGCTGATAATTTGGTAGGCCATTTCTGAGCATAGACATTCTTTAACAGAATAAAAGGGGTGTGTAGTTAAATATTTTGTTAATGCTGGTTTGAATTAAGCCTTTATCATTCTTCAGACTTGTGAATTTGATCTTTAGGTATCAATATAAACTGCCTATATTTATAACTATAGTTGTAATACTCATCCTATAATTTTACATAACTTTTATGTATTTTAACATAAGTGTTTATGACGCATATTGTAAGGGAATGAGATATCAATCCTACTTGCAGGTATAAGTTCTTTGTATGGCCCTTGATAACGAATAGGTCTGATGATGGCTTAATGGAATAGCCGAAACTAGTAACCTGAGGATTTGTAAATTGTGTTGTTCACGACGGTGTTTTGAATATATACTCTTGTGAATTTGGATGGTGAACTGCTAAATACTTTGATGCCAGCATAACACATACTTTCCCGAAAGCCTGAGAGGTTCGCAGTTGGTCTGTGACGATGGTATTTATTCCCTGTATCAATATTGTGTACAGCTGAATTTGTTTGAAATTTTGTTTAGTTACTCACGATGAAGTTCATCAATGAAAATACGTATGCGCACGGGAGAGGTAAAATCTCTTAAAACAGGCCTCTACATGAATTTCTAAGTTTTTTACCTACCACAATTCTAAAAATGTTCTTTCGTAGAAGATCGTTTTTTACTGTAAGATGAATTACCCCCCAGAATTACTATGTATTTAATCAGATTGAAAAAAGGCAAAATAAATTGTTTTGAGATTGTCAGTATTGCTGATGTGAAACACACGCATACTTGCTCAGTATAATTCTTCCAATTCAGGTGGTTATCAATTTGCAAACCAAGGAATTTTGTATTTACAGATTCTTCTACACATGTTTCATTCTACCTAGTACCCAATGGGCATTGTGGAGCTGCATGTTATTTTTGAGGGAACAACGGAGCTAGTTACAGGTGTCTTCAAGAAAACAAAAGGTCAGAAAATAAGTTTACGATATACATATTTTGAGTTCTTCATTTTCAGCTCTAATAAAAACATTTCAGATTCCACTGCATTGCTATCCCGTTTCATTGCCACGTAATCGCCGCCACATATGAAGAATTCATCATATCGTGGGGAGAGATTTTCTATTCCCTATTGACAGATGTCCGTGTGTCCTGTGTTATCAGTCGTCGTGTCACGACTGTTTCCACTTTTCGACCACCTTTAAATATGTGACTTCCACAATTTTACTTCAGAACTGAAAACATGACAATCTCTCTGCGAACGACTTCACCTTATACAATCATAATCAGTGCACGTTCTCTGGTTACGAAATTACATGCCATATAAAGTTATTTTCTGACCGATCCTCGTATAACAAAAACTCATTATACAAATAAATATAGAATAAAATGTTTATTGGTTGTACACCGTGTTTATTATTTTTAATGGTATTATTTTCAATTAATTCACGACAGATGTTCGAAGAGGCCACCACCGACTAGATTGCAGGCATTGCCGGGACGCGCCATGTTTGACGCACCCTCTCAAAGATACCTGGCCTGTTCTGAATAGTTCTATACGCTGCTAGGACTCCACATACCAAAACCTCTTCTCTTTCCGTACAGATCTCATAAATGAAACTCTTGATATGACCCCAAATAAATAAGTACCGCGACCGATTTCGGTACGAAGACGTTTCCGACTACACGTTCCTTGTCCTAAATTGTCCCCTTCTTGACCAACCTCCCCCCTTACAAACCAGAAATTTTGTATAAACTATTCAGTTACACCCTATACATATATACATATATATATATATATATATATATATGACGAACGGTTTCAAAAACGAACAGCTTGAAAGTACGAAGGCGAGAGAATGAGGAGGCGAGGAGAGAACTTCTCTTTCCTTCTCTTTTGCGCAGTTCTATTTCTGTCCGCGGTCAATGCAGCTACTATGGGAACGGAGCACATGCTCACAAAATACGACGCCGAGTTTATAAATAGCTGCGCGGTGCCTGCGATCAATAGAGAACTGGATGGCCTTCACCAAGCCCAACAGCAAGACCCTGAATTTTATTAACAACACAATTTATTTCTGAACACACACGTGGCAGGAAAAAAATATTGAATAATGCTGATTACGCCATTCAGAAACTACACCGCCCACCATTACAACTTGACCTAACCACGCTTCCTACTCTTCGACCTTGATGCAAGAGCGTGAGATTGCTCGCTTGTCAACTAAAACAGTGTTGCATCCTGCATGTCGCTCCGGTATTATAGCACCCTACCAGAGCGGCATTTCACTTCGCAAGATGGCGTCTACGTAGCGAGATTTGTTGCGGGAAAAAAACTCATAAAAGGCAACCATACCCTTACCTTCAGATGAAACACTCACTCAGCAAAATATACAGATTTAACACTCGGTTAGTAATTGAGACGTGGCCAGTAACTACGAATTTCTGTCCTAGCAACGGCTATCTGAAACCCGGCCATTCTTTACTAGATCTGTACCAGTGTCCGGCTACCATCTGAAAACCGCCCAACATTTACAAATACATGCTCCTATCTGGTCACTACACACAATACACCGGTACCGTACCTACCCACCATTCAAACCTGGCCATATTTACAAGTTCTGTCACAGTGCCTAGCTACTATTTGCGATTCCGCCACTACTTACAAGTACGGCGCAACTGGGCGATTTAAAAGCCGCGCAACCCAATTTCACTCATATTCGTAACCATACGCAATTGCTACAAAGTCACATACTGTACGCAGCAACACAACGAACTTCCAAATACAGAACTGAGGTTGTTAATTTACGCTGACACACTAATTCACTCCGACTTGCTCCTGACGAAGCCATCATGAAATATTTCCTACCTGTACGTGTCTTTACACTCGAATGTTTTACACTCAAAGCGGTAACGTGAAGGTCTAAACCGAATTTCAAGAAAAATATCCGGTTTCACAAGGTACGAGTAAGTGAAGCATTTCATGATTAGTAACCCGCTTTCGTGACTGGCAGCATTTGTGAAAAAAATTAACATAACTGGACGCCCGTCCATTCTAACCGATAACATTTATTTATATGTTAATCAACGTTTACTGCAGTCGCCCAAAACATCACAGACAAGACTTGCATCGCAAACGCGTATGTCTGATTCAACCACAAAGAGGGTTGTTAAGTTAAAGTGTGTTATTTAACGACGATACCAACTGAGATGGTTAAACCTTGCGTCGACGACAGACGAAGGAAGGAGGACAGGGCACTGTTGTAATAATACTGACAGGGAAGAACGAAGTATATGGGGGAAAAAACTACCCCAGTGCCACTTTGTTCACCACAAATCCCACACGGAATGACCCAAGCGTGAACCCGGGCCTCTGCCGTATGACACGGGCAACTAAGCGCCTGAACCATGGCACGGCCCCAATGCGTTGTTAAGAAGTTTGACCTAAAAAAACTTCTCGTATTCATATAACGCAAAGGGACTTGGAGAACTTGATAACGACACTGGACTGGTTTCGCGTCTTTATTGATTCGAGTGGAACTGACATTTCGGATCTCATTTTATTCAGTAACAAAACTAGGTTCCACTTGAGTGGTTACGTAAGTATCCAGAACAGCACGATATGCAGTAATGAAAATCTTCCTCTTTTCATGAAACGTCCTCCCATCTTCAAAAACCTGATGTGATATTTCACAACGCCGAGTGACCGAACCTTCCTCTTCTTCGAGATACCAGTTGACAGAAACGTATACCGGCATTAAATGTACCTGATTATTGAGCCAGTCGATAATGAAGAACAAAATGTTTTCACTAAGACTAGGGTTTCCGCTACATATGAATCACACTGTAACTCCCAGCCACTACTTCAGATGCGGTCAACATTAGAACGACTATGCCAGCCACCCAGCCAATCTCTCAGCCACTACTGAGTTCTGCAGTAGTACCCAACCACTACTTGTGATCCAACCACTACTGACAAGTTTTGTTCCAGCATGCGGCTACCAATTTTTAATTGCTACATCCCCGTTGTGCTACAGTCATAAAGCAGGCACAATAAATGATACAGTCTAACCAACACTTCTACTTTAATATATGCTTTACTGCATCGTGTTTCGGCCATTATAGATGACCACGTTCAGGGCGTTCGTACAAAATGTCAGATATCTTAAATAAAACAGTGGCATCCAAGAGTTTTTACACGAAGAATAATTCAGTCATTCCGTAGTCTCCTACGATAGGTGCATAGCCCCTTCCAAAGCTACTTCTCCCGATAGTGCGATCCAGTGTTTCCGCTTTCATTTCCAGTATCTTCTAATATCCTTAAGGTCATCCAATTGCTGCTTACGTCTTCTTCCTCGCCTTCCCGTCCCTTCATTTCATTAGTTCCTTCCGTAAATTTAAACCCGTGTTGCTGGTGAAAACAATCTTCTTCTTGTTAAATGCTGATTTCGCCATGACAATCCTGGATTTAATTTCACGTGTACACCTTGCACCATTTTTTATCATACTACCCAAATAATTGAAATATTCCACATTATCCAGCTGTTTCTGATCTATCATAATCTGTAATGGGGATGCTTGCCTTCAGATTGTCAGTACCTTTGTTTTTCCAAATCCATTTCCACTCCACTGCATCTTCCAATTTCAATTAGTCTAACAAACATGCCCTGTAGTACCGCTTCTTCCTTAGCCAGTAGCACAAGGTCGTTTGTATCTGAAGAATAACATAACTCTTAACTGTCAAAATTACAGCTATGTATAGATTCCTGTAACTTTAAAGGTTAATTTATGGATAACATCCCTCCGTCTCCTGCAGTGCCATATCTATATGCAAAGTGGATATCATTAAATTATCTTTGTATATCATTACTGGTATCGTAAATCTTCCCTTTCTATCTCCGTGATCACGTAGTACTTTCACGATATGAGTGTACTACACTATAGAAATGTTTCATTCCGAATCAGTGTGCGATGCCCGTCTATCTTGCGTTGTGTTATTTTTGTACTCGTACCTTTTTGGTATGGGGAGCAGTGGTTGATGAGGCGCGCGCGCACGCGTGTGTGTGTGGAGCAGGCACGCACAGATGACCTTCCTGAAGATAGCCATATATGATAACCAAAACCTGTCGCAGTGCATCACAAATTAAAATAAAGGAGAACTGGGTGTGCAGACTGCAAAATTTATTGGGTCTACATTATCCGCCTACTACCGTTACCTGTCATTCGGCCACTATTTACAAGGTTTGCGCTAGTACCCAAGAACCACTTGTGATGCGGACAAGACATAAAAGTTCCGTGCTAGTACCCGGCTATTCGATATGTGGCCACTGTTTACAAGTTCTGTGACAGCGCCCAGCTACTACTGCAAATGCGGCCACTTTCGACACGTTCTGTTTCGGCACCCAATTGCTGTTAAAAAAGCGGCCACTTTTTACAGTTTCCGAAAGTCGGCTACTACTTATTAGTCTCGTGGTAGTGCCCAGCAACAATCTGAAACCCGGCCACTGTTTATAATTTATATGCCAGTTCCCGGTTACTATTTTAAGCCCGGTCAATATTTACAAATTCTGCGTTAGTGCCGTACTGCTGTACAAGACGCAAGCACTCGTTGACAATGAGGCCGATTAAAACTCGTATTTACTTAAACTGTATGGTAACGATTATTTTAAGATGGAAAGCAGCACTACAAGATCCGACAATCACACTGATTCCGTAAACAAATCTGTATTCTATCTCTCAGTCACGGTCGTCATATTCAAACATTCCTCCTCTGCCTTCATACACGCATTCCAATGCCTCTTGCATGCCTCAAGATATTGCTACAGACCATTTTCCGAAAGTCCTTTCACCATCCGTCATATTGCTCTGAATTTCTATTGCGGCCTTCAAATTAGGCTCTTTCAAAACAAATTTTTTTTTTCGAGAAAACGAAGGTCACATTTTCCACCAAAAATCGCTTTATTCCAAGTGATACGTGGTAAAAAGCTTCCTTATTGTGAAAATTCCGGCGGCCGGCCGAATACTTTTAGAGAAATACATTTCCGTAAAATTTCCAAAACTTGGAGGTAAAATTCTGTGTTGACTGTTTTGGACGAAGGAAATAGGAATACACAGTTCTTAGGACATAACAATACTATGGGATTAACCTTCAATTTGCACAGTCGCCCGCCTTTCAGTCTCGGAGACAATGAACCGTCCCCCTGGAGGTTGCAGTATTTTTCTAGGTAATACTGGAAGAGCGAAGTTCCATTAAGAACGTTTCTTCCTAAACATGCCGTTATTCCAACAGTACTGTTTATATGTCTAAAACTTTTCTCACAGCTTTGTACAAACAAAACAATTTGCCAACAAACAACTTGCTGTAACCACAAAAGTCTCAATCCCAATGACGTTGACACAAAATTCCTTACTCAGTCACATGATCCAACAACCACCAATTCACCAGCACTGTGAGCTGCGTAACAAAAACATCAGTCCCTTTATTTGCCAAACCTCGTACCAGCAACAAACATGTAAGCTCCCTGAATTCAAACCAATGTTTTTTTCAAACATGTTCAACATACTGGGAAAATCGGGGTTTACTAGTTGCGTCCCGCGGTCACTTTTCAGATAAGAGCTGTGTATCAGTTGCGTCCCGAGTTGTCAACCCCCCCAGATAAGGCAATGTATCAGTTGCGTCCAGCGGTCAGTTTAAAGGTACAACAGTTGTGTAGCAGACTGCTGAGGAAAGGCTGTAGTGTCGAATCGGGTCCAGGGTGCCTTGGTTCAAAGTCCGTCTGTGACGCTGTACAGTGGGTCAGATTAAGCGAGACCTGGCCACAATTACAATTCTTCGACTTCCACAAAATGCTTAAAAATCTACTTGAGGGGCAACAGAAAGTTCTCAGAGTAACGTAAGTTTTATGACATTTGGGGTGGATATACTTTCGGTAGAGGCAAACAAACAGAGCGTTCTATATTTATAGTCCGACAAATGTACATTTTATTCACTATTAGTTGTGAACACTGTCCTACATGTTTCTAACCATATCCTGGCTCATCCTCAGGGACTCAGTATTTTAAATTACACAATTTTACATCAATTGGTACAATTGTTTAAATAGTAAAAACTGAATAACATGGCTTTTATTTTACAATCGTGTTTATACACTGGTTCAAATGTGAAAAGATGTAGCTGCTGTTTAGTTCGGTGTTAAACCAAGTCTTATACGGGTTAAAATGTTGAAAGTTGAATAATCTGTGTTGTTATGATATCCTGAAACATGCAATATTTAAGATAAAATTGATAGTCGTATTTATGTTAATGTGATTTTAGTAGGTTGTAAATTGTTGGATGTAGAATTGTTCTAAGGTATTCATATATCCATATATGAATTGTTCTAAGGTATCCATATATGAATTGTTCTATGGATATATGAATACCTTAGAACAATTCTACATCCAACAATTTACATACAATAACAAACTAATGCCACAACAAAATACAGCAGACTACAACCCAATATTCCGCTTTATCTACGACATCCAAAAACCTCAAACCCCCACGTGACAGTGACCTACTTAAATACCGGATACACCACTCGATAGCCAGTACTGTTCTCATCACGTAATAGTCAAACAACTCCGATAAATAGGTACGTACAACGTTGACTACTTCAACTTACGTTCTTTTCGGCCTGAAGAAATTTCCCAAAGCGCATTAGCGGAAATAGAATATATCTCATGTTGTAGTGGATATTTGAAAAGAGTATTGATACGAGAAGAAACCAACAGTATTGTGTATCAAACAACACAGAATGGTTGGAGAAAGATGTCAATTTACACATTACAGTTATTGCCAAAACATATGAAACATTAGAAATTTTACGTTGTATTCACCGTGCATCTTGACATCAATTTTCAATTTCTTCAACCAACTAATGCGCCTTTTTTTATTTTATTTTTTCATTCCTTTTCTTTTTTTGGTTCAAGAAATTGAAAGATTACGAAACGTCATGCACTTCAGGTATACGTGGTCGTCGAAACCGTCGACAACTTAGGAGTTGGGTGGTGTCTGTGTGTGTGTGTGATGTCCCTCGCTGCTGTGCGGGTTCGCTTCCCGGTCTCTTCTGGAGGTTTGGTCATGTCTCTGTATGATACACATGAAGCAGAGACCTTGGGACGCAACTGATACATTGCCTTATCTGGGGGGTTCACAACTCGGGACGCAACTGATACATTGCCTTATCTGGGGGGGCTGACAACTCGGGACGCAACTGATACGCTTTCTTGACCGCGGGACGCAACTCGTACGTCCCCGGGAAAATATATTACGTCCAGCTATCGCTATGAATACAAATAAATTATGTCTAATGGACAGGTGGGAAAAGGATAAGAATTAAGAAACTCTAATGTGTATAGCTGAACAATGGCATAGCATGGATAGACCAGATTTCTGACATACACAATGGATCATGAACAGAGTGATGACAAATGATGTGAGAAACTACTTGTTAGAAAGTAAAATCCACACAAAAATTAAATTCACGCCGTTGTAACGAGCAACTCAAACCTCCCCCCCCCCCCCCCCCATCTTCCCCCATAATCTACGAAAGTTCACATGTGTTCCATTTGTTGCCACGCACTCATCAACTTCGCGCCTAACGTTTTCCAATAAGGCTGTTCAGTTCTTTGAAACGTTCGCATTAAATCCTTCAAGTAGTTCGGGGCTACAGGCAATGGCGGGATGTAAACCTCATCTTCCACGAAAGTCCCACACGAAAAAGTTTAAAGGGGTCAGATATGAAGATCTCGGAGGCCAAAAAGTCGACATCCTTTAGCCGAACAATTGCCCAGGAAGTTGTCCCTAGACGTATGATGGAGCTCCGTCACGTTGAGAAACGTTTGGCCTGTCTTTAACTAGCTGGGACATTAAGCACAACTCCAACACGTCACCACAGATAATTCCGTTAAATGCCTTTCCCCTTCAACACAGCTCAGAGCACCAAACGTTTTATTCTCGGGCAATCCCTTACGTGTTCTACGGCGGTGTGGGAATTTTCACTCACTAACTACGGATATTACGTCAGCTGATCTTTGAACTCAGATAACACGTTGCTTCGTCGCTAACACAGGTGTCTGACAGGAATCTTTCATCTTCTGCAATATGGACTATCATTTTCACGCAAAATTCAAAAGGAACCACGCCGTCGTTTGATGTTATGTGTTTTAACTTTGCAGTCAGTAGGGCCGGACGTCAAAGCGTTTCCGAAGAAATTTCCACACACTTGACTACGGTACATTCAATTCGCGGCTAGCCCGAAGTGTTGACCTCTTGAACTTCGCAGATAAGCGTGCCAAACACGTTCGATTGTTTACGAACTCGTACTCCGTTCGCCCAAACTCTTCCCCTTACAAATGCAACCTGTGTTCCCAAATTCTTCACACCACTTTCTGATCGAAAACGCGGTTGGAGCATCGTTTCGAACTGTCGTCTGAATTCTTGTGGAAGTTAACCACACATTTCGTTGAACGATACTCCTGCATACAAAATGCTTTTTCCGGGTGAGTGCCCATCTGGAAGTCAGCGCTGTAGCCTATTTTAGATTTCAAATTACTTCTCAGGCACGCGTGCACAAACAAATGTTCCAGTTGCTCTTTACAGAGATGTGTGTTCAATTTGTGTGTGCCTATTACGTTTTCGCCAATAAATTTAAGTAATCGCGCAAATCAATTGTATCACCCTCTGAATCAAAACCTTTTGAAGCCCCGTGTAAATTATCTGTATGTACCACACGCTGTAACACTACAAAAATCTGCATTTTGCCACAGAGTTTACTTATGGGTTTCGTATTATTCTCACAACAAATACCAACTGTTTTCCTAAATATCATTAACTGACTGGTCTTTCTAATAACATGGACTGTCTTCTCCGCGAGGAACTGAATCTTTACTCTGTCGGACCGAGCTACTCTGGGCAAGCATCCATCCAACTAAACTTCTCTCCCCACCCCCACAACAGATTGCAATTAGTGACAAAAATCCATCCTCAGCATAACAGGGCAAAGGCCCTTAGCCAAGGCGGTAAATCCGTTAGCATACGCAAAATGCTCGATATAGTTACGCGTATTACGTTCTGGTGCCATATCCCAGCAAAGCGTTGTGTACTCAAGAATGGCCAAACAGGCATGTCAGTTTTCGTACACGGTTAATGGCCTACCCTTCGGGAGGAAAAAGGTCATATCCGTTTTCGTCCACGGCCAGCAGGTATAGTATCCGTTTTCTTTCACAGGCATGTCAGTTTTCGTCCACGATGAATCCCCTACCCTTCGGGAGGAAAAAGGTCATATGCATGTTTGAAATAAAGTTGACTTAATTTAATTAGAAATCCTTTAGTAAAACAAAGTACTAAAATTACCATTTTTACCAAGCAATGTAGCCTTATTTTATATTGTATGTACCGTGCATTTTATCATAAGTCTAATATCAACCAACAAATGCACAAGATTATTGACACATATAAAATGTATTTGAGCCCCCTACATATGTTTCAGCAACAGAGTTGACATCTCAGAGGGGTTTTTAGCAGAGAATTACAAGAACTTTTTACATCCAAGTATATAGTATAGTTAATAACCATTCTGTACAGAGAATTACAAGAACTTTTTACATCCAAGTATATAGTATGGTTAATAACCATGCTGTATACTTGGATGTAAAAAGTTATTGTAGTTCTCTGCTAAAACACCCTGAAGATGGCAACTCGTTTGCTGAAACATATGTAGGGGGGCTCAAATACATTTTATATATGTCAATAATCTTGTGCATTTGTTGGCAGGCATTAGACTAATGTAGCCTTAGTTTAATTAAATTCTTAATTAAGTATAATTACAACAGGGACTAAAATACAGGTGGGGCAGAATTCATCATTTTGATTTACCTAGTATGATGGCGAGCCCGGAAAGGAGATTGAACTAACAGTGTTAGAGAGTTCAGCTACGGACGCCATTTAGTAAACATGGATCAGCGATCAGCTGTACACCGTGCGTTCGCCGTAGAGACGTTTTTAAAAAATAACGACTCTGTGATAACAATGCAACAAATATTCAGATGACATTTTAACACTGAGAGACATTGAACGGTTCCTGATCACAACACTCTCAAGAACTGGGTACAGAAGTTTCGAAGCACGGCTTCTGCAAGAAACAGAAACCCTGTGTTGAATTAAATAATACCACTTCACGAATAATAGCAAATGTACCTCTGTCACTGCAGACTGAATGATTGTGCCATGCGTCATAAAACATCATTTCACGTTACATTCCCTCAGTGAAGCCCTTGCTCTCCAATGCACAGACTAGCCAGCCTGTATTACTGTGTATCACCCTTCCCATCATCCTGACAAAATCTCCACTTAGTTAAATATCACGAGATTGCAGCGACCTCTTTGGCGCCCAGACCGGGATATGAAGTGGTGACATCAGAACACCGACGACGCAGTGCATGAACAAGTGAAGGGCCAGCTGATCCTCTTACTTACCTGCATATCGCTCTCAGAATAAGAACAATGACAGTTACAAACTGTGAGCGGAGAAGGTAAGAGCAGGGATCAGTTAGAAACAGTAATCGAACTTGATTGGCTGAATAAAAAAAAAGTAACATGTTAATCGAAACTAATTGGCTAAACATGTTGGTGGATAGGGGTGAAAACAAATGTTACGTCATTCAAC
Source organism: Reticulitermes speratus (assembly GCA_021186555.1). NCBI lineage: Eukaryota > Metazoa > Arthropoda > Insecta > Blattodea > Rhinotermitidae > Reticulitermes > Reticulitermes speratus. The sequence continues at coordinate 19,449,833 of JAJKFL010000009.1, read as the reverse complement.
TTGACCAAGTATGATTTGGCAACCACATAGCTGGACAACTTGGTATTGTTTGTTGTTGACGGGGATATTTTTTTCATGGCTCGTCAGCCCATAGGGGGGCAGGGCCTCCTCCCCCGTCAAGACAGACCCTGTCTAACACGTGTGTATATATATATATATATATATATATATATATATATATATATATGGTGTTTTTTTCTACGTGACCGATAAGCGCCGGTCCGACGCTCTACTGAGTTTTTATTAGACTTTATAAAGGTTATTATCACTGCGGTCGTTTGTCCAGCTCCCATCATCATATATCTTCGTCTGGTAACGAACTTACTTCTTGGATAACAAGCGCTCATTAATTTATCCCGCCGCTGATTTCAATGACTTCAACTCGTTAAAAACATCACACTGACAATCCGGGAACCATATGGTAGCGGGTGTCTCTATAATGACCACCATGTCATTTCACATTCCACCAAAACACACGATAAAGAATAAACGCGTTCTCTCAAAATCCTTGGTCTGTCATGAATTCGATATCCTGACAAACACTTCCAGTCGCTTCGTACGATTTAGATTATTGCCTCAAGTTCTTGATGTGTGTAGGCCTACTAAACTACAAACAGAGCCAGAACTGTGTACTGCAGAACAAGCTGTCTTTCTTCATTTGTATTGAGCAAATAGTTATACTAAGTTACACACAATGTGACACACGAAATTTGGTGTAAAGTAAGTTACGCTATGTTGTGCGGAAGTGTACCTTCTTTCCTTTCCTTTATCCCTTTCGTACCTTCCTTTCCTTCTCACATAATCCGTGCTACCAACATTTCTCTCCGTTTCCTTCAATCCTTCCTTCCTTCATCCCTCTCCTTCACACAATCCAGCTAAGTATCGCTCAAAACATGCTATTACAAGAGAAAAAGAATGAAAAATGTAAGTCGTGCTACTAAACATTTCAGCGTTCACACTCCCCCCCGCCCCTGTACGAGGCCTCCATGCGCGCAAGCAACAGTACATACACAAATTACATAGATACATACATACATTACATTACATACACACATACATACATTACATACACACATACATTACATACATACACATACATGCACACATACATAAATACATACACATACACACATATATATACCCTGTGAAAGTGTGTGCATGTGCTGTACAACGATGCAGTCACGACGTATGATGATTACTCTTTGCGCACAAACACCAAACTGGCTTGAAGACACAGAATTCCTGTTTGTAAATTTGAATGACCCACTTATTTTGAGACATGATCAAGGGGCGGTTGTAAAGCGTTCAGCAAAGCACAAAGTGTTAGTCACTTGCCTGCCGCACATGATATTCAGCTATAAAATGTAGCGAGTTTTTTATCACTCTGTCTGTATACGATGCTAACTTCCAGGCCGTGTCGGTTAATGTCACTCCTACTTTACATTCAGTTCGAACCGAACTTCTTCAAACTTCTCAAGCTGCTTACATGTTGACGTACTAAATTTATTTCTGAACCTTTCTAACAGGTATCTATTTAAAGACACAGTAAGAACAACAAACTTCATTTACGACTCTTGCAATGTTATATACAAACAATTATACCGCATTATGTTACTGTCCGTTTTCTCATGCCTATTGGATATAAACATTTCGGCAGGCGGAGTTGTTCCGATCTTCAGGTGACCGGGGTGACACTATACTTACAGAGGTATTACTCCCTTTTAGCCTACTTTCCTTCAAGGAAATGAGTAAATTTATGACATCATCACGCTGCCTGTGTGTTCCCACGTTCACAGATTTTCATGAAATGTCCGACTGACGCCCGTCGTGGTTTTTCTCAGTCTCTTGAGGCAAATATTGAGCCAGTACATTAAATTAGGCCACGTCCTCCACCTTCCGCATGCTTTCCAATTCATTATTCACCAACCATCCGACCAGCGCCAGGAATTACTTTCACATCTAACTATCGCTGCTAGATACTCTCGATAGGACTAGCGACAGTTTACTCTCATGTGTACATGCAGCCTTACGTCATCACTCTGAAACTTGTGGCCGTCAAGATGATCCTTTAGAGTAGGGAAGAAACTGTAGGCGAACGGTGCCAGATCACGGATGTACGCCGGACGTTCGAAGATTTCACTCCCGAAGTGCTGCAGTTGTTGTCGAGTCGCGCAGACACTGTGCGGCCCGAACGTTGCCATGGAGAACGAAAACACCTTTCGCAAGCAGCCCAAGGCATTTTCGTTTGATGGCTGCTCTTCACCGTTCCAGTTCGTACAGTATGCACCTGCAATGATTGTTGCTCCCAGTTGCAAGCAGACTTGACAACCTTGAAGTCCTGTAATCGCGAAGACGCAGGTTGTTTCCACTCCATGCTTGCATGTTTAGTCTCTGTATTCTGATAACCTGTGTCTCGTCTCCACTCGCAATGCGATCGAGGAATTCGTAACCAGTAGCGGCACATTGTTGCAGGAATGAGAGGGCACAAGTCATCCCTTGCGCCTTGCGGTCGTACGATAGTGCTCGCGGCAACCATTACGCACACACCTTGTGAAATCCTAACGCTTGAATGATCGTGACAACCGTTTCATTTGACAGACTCAAGCCGTATTGCAGTGCCTCTAACCGTATGTCTTCTGTTATCGAAAACGGCGTTTTCAATACATGTCTTCTCGTCTGATCTGCTTTCTGTTGTGAGTCTGCCACTTCTCTCACATCGTCCGTACTGATTCATCCGGTTCTAAATATGCACACCATTTTGCCACACTGTGCCGACTCATCACATCGTTCCCGTAAACTTCGACCAGCTGACGATGAATTTCCGCTGCCGACACATTCGTTGCACTCAAAACCCCTATTACTGCCCGGACCCCGTGCTTGGGTCACTGACGTTCAACGCAGTGTCGCTTTGCAACCAATCCGATCAGTCTAAGAAAAGTTGTAACGACATTATATATTTATTTATATATATTTATTTATATATTTATATTATATACTTCTGGACAGCCGCTCGTGCAATCGAAGTACGTGTTCTGAACATCACGTTTACAGTTCCTAAACTTGGCATTACCATACCCATTACCCAAATATCCAAGATCTTTCCCCGCGCATTAGACTGTTTGAGTTACAGGAATATTAAAGCTAATTTTCTCTTCAAAACCTTCAGTTCTCTCAATACATGCATTATTATTTCACAAAGTGGCAGCCACAACCAACTACGGGATGTGAAGCTTTTCCCGGGGGCGGAAGAGAAATGCTGCTGATCGACTTTCCATCCTGAACGAGTTAAACAGCGATGTGATAAAAATGTGCTCAATTAAATTACACAGTACGTCGAAAGGAGATGACTGCCAAGTCATGTTAAAGTAATCTTTATAAGTTGGAAGCCTATTTTTCTCAAACAGCAAGGAAACCTTAGGCTAACGAGTCTGGGATCCATTGATATGCATCACATACGCCCACACCTCCTGCGAAGATTATTTGATCAACGTCAATGATACTGGAAACATTCAATTTCTAATAAAGTCCTCCAACACACAACCACATTATATATAATGAGATGCGAGCTTGTTTCAAATATCTAGTGCGGGAGACAACCTACATATTTGCCAAAGACATTTCATGGCTAATTTTCCTTCTGATATTTGCTTTATGTCGCAATTACGTTTATGTGAAGGAAACGAACTTTCTTCATTACATTAATTAATTCGAGGCCTATTTCAACGCGTCTCATTGTTGCCTATATTTCTTTTTCATTAACGCTCAACAAGTCCTCCCAGGTCTGCAAGTCTGTCTATTCAGTCCTTCCTTGTTGCTAGATTGAGTGTGTCATGAAGAATATATTAACCGCACAGAGTCGCCAAGCTGCAAAAATGTTTGGTCACCAGTAAGAACACTTAAAACGGGCCTGATATTATCCTCCACTGTTTACAAGCTGTAACCGAACACAGCGGAATAGTGGTTATCACGCCTCCTTCGTATTTGGCAGATCCTGGATTCATACGTTCCTTCGAAAAAGGCTATGTTTACAGGTTTTTAGTGGTTCCCCTCAGTCCCTCAAGGAAAATGTGGTGTTGGTGTATTAAAATAGGCCACCCTTTCTTTCACATTCTTTGCAATTCGTTATTCATTAATCATCCTGTATTCGACGGTACATAAAACTCAGCAATTTGAAGCGTCATTAAATAAATAAAGAATAAAAACCCGGCTACAATCTAGCAGTTGAAAACAGAACAGTTGTTTCTCGATTGTTGACACATACTATCCTCACTCCCCCCACCCCCCTTTTGTAGACTGAGGATAATGTATTTATGCGAGACATTCCATTACCTCATTCTTCAGTATTATTAAAACGCCTTGCCAAAATTTGTGCCAATTGTATCCTCTAAAAATAACAACTCCTGAACCAGCAGCCCTTTCAGCAGTCTTTAGTACCTTCTTGGCGTCCTGAGTATTCACTTCCACCACTTGTGTCCCCTGCCGTTTACCCCGCTCAGCATCATTCTCCATGGAAGGAATTCTGTATTTCCTTTGCAGAACTGTGTGGATCTCTGAATCCAACCTAATGGACTGCGCTTAACGACTCTTAAATCAATTTTCCTAACTCCCTTATCACCTTTCCTTTATTTTCGGACATTGTAACATCCACCTCTATCCTTCAGACTTAATACCCGCAGCCCACTGAACCGTCAACACATGCACCGGAACATGATTTAAACATTACCACAGTATCCAAGGAAAATGTACGGAATAAATTCTCGCAAAAATACACGATTTTTGATGAGAGATGAATTACTTTATTTTAATAAGAGTGTCGTGAAGTCACGGGAATTGAAACCAATGCCAATGTTTTCACAGATGTGGTACCTTATAAATTACAACTGGAAGTTTTCCTACATCGAAAAAATATATAAATGCACACATTAAGAGCTTGTGTATCCTTGGAGTGTTGAAGACTTCACCACAAAATCACAGTCGAATTCACAGAAATGGTTACAAGAAATGTGGTAGACCTACGTAAATTATCCTTACACCTAAGAATGTATTTAATTGGGAAAGCGCAAATAAAATCAATGTTTAAAATGGGAAACGTTTTGGAAGAGCTTACATAACACCGGGTGTACTAGAAGTCGCTTTACCGAGATAGTGAAGTACTTAAGTGTGATTTTTACTTGCGTTAGCTTTTTATTTGCGTTAGCTTTTTATTTGCAACAGTTGGCAACACTATGACTATATATTTATAGTCCGACAAATGTACAATTTAATCACATTAATTGTGTAATTTCACTGTCCTACATGTTTCGAACCCTTAATTTGGGTTCATCTTCAGGGACTCATTATCTCAAATCACACATCCCTGAAGATAAACCCAAATTAAGGGTTCGAAACATGTAGGCCAGTGAAATTACACAATTAATGTGATTAAATTGTACATTTGTCGGACTATAAATATAGAGTTAAAATGTACGGAATGAACAATATTAAACTATGATTACAGTAGCAACTATTTCTACTAGCTGTTGTACCACTGGTGTGCCTACTCAATTTGCATCGTCAAATCACTCATATATGAACAAAAATTAACAAAACAGCAGACAGCTTTTCTGTTGCAAATCTGGCGTAAGAAAAATAAGAAGTCGCAAAGTGTAACTACATAATTTAGGCAAAAGTTTCCCGGCGTCTAAATACAAACCAGCCAAACAATCCATAACCTCAAAGACGATTTAAAGAAAGCGGAAGTGTTGTAGACTTACCACGAAGCGGCAGGCAAACATGGGCTACGCCAGAAGGAAACTTACAAACTACAGCGCAAGCTTTTCTGCATAGTCCTAACAAGTCATCAGGGACGGCTTCAACAGAACTGGATATGTTACGAAGCGGCGCATGCTTATGTTACATTCACTGGATATCAAGCAACACAGACCTCTCTTCCCGCAAGCTGTGGACGATGACGACCCAGACAGACGGATAGCATTCTGAGAGGTCCCCGGTTATTCAAGAGTCTAAGAAGTGTGGTCTGGCAGCAGGATGGAGCTGCAGCCCACCTTGGGCGCAATGTTCGCCCTACATCGATCAGAAATTTCCTATATGAATAGGTCACCGTGGGTCAGTTAAGTAGCCCTCAACATCTCCCATCTTACACCTTGCGATGTTTCCATGTGAGGTACAGTCAAAGACAAAATGTACGGCAAGGATCTGCTCATATTTTGCAAATGAAGAAACAAATACATTTGGAATTTCACAACTGAAATGCAGACAAAAAAAACTCTGCGCAGCAATTTGCGAATGGGTGCTTAAGATATGTTAATGTGCACTGAACACAACAATGTGAACAATTTCTGTAGCTCTTCTGCTGGTGCTTCGTTGTAAATTATGGGTCTCCTACCCGCGGCCGACCATGTTATATATTATGCGGCCAGCAGTCACATTTCTAAATTATTTTTATACTATAAAAATTACACAATAATTTAGGCTGTTAGGTACACCACTTATTGTTATGTCTCCACCTGCAGCCCGCGAACCAGCCCACAATAACTGGTGTGGCCTTTTGCCATAAAAGGGCTGAACGCCAACGTTGTAAATAAAGTAGTGTTTCCCTGGAAAGTAAGTACAATCTCCGTAAAGTGACGTTCAGAACACTCTGTATCCAAAAGAAATGCTAAAAAGTCTATTTAAGGTTCCGCGTGGCATAACGAAGTACTCACTGGTGCCCTTCAAAGCTCGAAAAGTACTAGGCCTGACACAGCAACAGAAGTTGTGGTAAAACAAAGGGGAATGCAACAGTTTTAACCTTTTCCTACATGTACAGCCAGGTTTTTCCCTACAAACTATGTGCTTTGTCCACACTGGGTCTTTATACGTTTTGCATGATTCTGACAACACGGATTATTTTCTTCTACATTATTAACTGATTGGTCCTTGTACTGGACGCACACTGCGTTCTCTGCAAGGTACAAATTTAATCTACATATGACGTAGATTAATGTTCTTCTTCAATGACGTACGGTCCTTATAGTTTAACCAGTGCCTCCTTCAGAATGATAGCCCATGCAGATCTGTCTTCTACTTTCTTCCTGCATCTCTTGACACCCATCGATTTCAGATCATTCTCAATACAGTCTAACCACCTTAATTTTGATCTTCCTGCTTTTCTTAATCCGTCTGGTTTCCCCAGAAGTACTTTCTTTACGGGCCTATCATCACATATTCTTACGAGATGGCCTGCCCATTCTAGTCTTCTTACTTTTTTTGTTACTACAATATTTGGTTTTGTATATTAACTTAGTCTGCAATAACTTTACGAGAAGGGGGCGGGCACAGGGTGGGAACCCTCAGAGCAGTAAATTTTCTGTTCCCTCTCCCGTAATATATGTTGTGTACTCGCTACACCCTCCGCTTCCTCTTCTGTGCAGTCTTCAAAGGACTAATCCCTGTTCCCGATACATTTCTTTCAAGTGTTTAATGACAATATTTACCCTTCTTCTTGAAATGGGAATATACAATACAGGCATGATGTTTGTATGTTTAATTCCCTGCTTCCCAACTTTGAATAACTCAACGATGAACATGTAATGCTGCAAGAACATCACAACGCCAGCACTTGGTGTTCAACATAGGATCTTCATGACAGCAGGGTTTACAGAAGGCACTGAAGTCAATATTCGTCGTTAATAAAAAAAAAAGAATAAAATGGCAGTAGTCTAAAACACGTATTTCCTTTCTACATAATAAACCACTACATGTGAAAAATGATATGAGGAAATAAAGTACCAATTACATGAGTACAGCCATCATAAGGTGGTTGGTTGCTTTTGTTAAAAACTCGAACATGACAATGTACAAAACTAACGCGGTTTCCTTTCCTAAACTCTAAAAACTGTGAAGTAAGGCTGGCTGGAAATGCACCCGGCAATACACAATTCATCATAAAATTCCTGGCAATTACAGCATTTACGACTGGACCATTCCAGAATTATATGCCCACAGCAGCGCATTGTTAATGACGGCTAACTAATCAAATGTACTTCCGTACATGAGACATAGGTCCGAAAATACTCATATAATGTTTTCATTATTATCGTTATTAAATTAAAAACTGCATCGGTCCATTCAGCTGCTGGGTCTTGTTAGCACTATAACGTTGTTTTTTTCAACTCTACAGAGCATTTACTGATGTCATATTTTGCCCTAGTTTGAAGATGGAAGATGGAAGGCACCCGGCTAAAGTTTGCAGCTCTCTATATTTAACAGTCGTTTGTCCCCACGTCATTTACAGGTACATTAATGCACTACAGCTCCTCAAACTGCACAACCTACATGAGATACACTGTCTTTATTAACGTTTACCCGGATTCGAAACGCCACCCATCCCTACTCGACACTACACGTCGTCGAGTTTGTACTAGAATCTCAGAGACTTCTCCACGTTTTCTGTTGCCTCTTCTCTTAAAAATTGTAATTCTGCAGACGCCTATCAACTACAAATTCGGTTTGCTGAGACGTAGATATATTTGGAAAACACAGTGTTACTATTCATCGCATTTTACATTCGCTGTATGTATCCTGGTTACATCATCAATATTTAATGAGATTTTACATTGGCGGCTGTAACCTGCTTACATAATCGAAATGTATGTGCAATTTTTTTTCTTGTTTCATGTATGAGGATATTATTAGTTAGGTAATATGTACGTTTGCCGATCCCAGTGGCCATTCCGGTCTAAGGCGTGGGTCTTCGGCCGCTCGCTTACTAGGATCGTGGGTTCGAAGCCGATCCCAGTGGCCGCGCGGTCTAAGACGTGGGTCTTCGGCCGCTCGCTTACTAGGATCGTGGGTTCGAATCCCACCGGGGGCATGGATGTTTGTGTTGTGTTGTAAAAAGACGGTTGTGGACCGTAAGACACACGAAAGGACGAAAAAGGATTAATACAGAACAAAAATGGATCAAAGGGGAAAACCCAGGAATTAGTTTAAAAAAAAAATCCCACCGGGGGCATGGATGTCTGTCTCTTGTGAGTGTTGTGTGTTGTCAGGTAGAGGTCTCTGCGACGAGCTGGTCCCTCGTCCAGAGGAATCCTACCGACTGTGGTGTGTCTAATGTGTGTGACCATGAAACCTCGACGAAACGAGGAGGCCCAGGCCCATATAAGGCTGTCGAGCCATAAAAAAAAATATATGTACGTTTGTTTCCTTTTGTTATTGTTGTCTTGTGTTACTACTATTTTGTAATTGGCCACAAAGCTGTAGTCGGCACGTTAATAAACAAGAACTGAATTGAATTATCATCACCATCAGTATCATCATGGAATATACATATAGTATTGAAAGAAGATCTATGCTAGTTCTAATCGATCCAAGATATGGTGCCATTCCAGAATGGTCGTCTTCTACAGTTCCGCGCTGAGTATTTATCATGGATGGAATCTAAATACATGCGGCATTATTATCACAAGCTTCCAGTTGTTATAATCTTACCGGTATCACCTCCACGTACAAATTTCACATGAGATCTACTTCAATAAGTAAATAATCTGTGTTTTAGTATTTTTTAGTTTTTTCAGTACACTTTTAATAGCTGGTTGGTATACAAACGTCTATCAGCAGACGTGTTCTCTTTTTTCTGTCTGGAAGTATAATGGCAGGTTAGCTGCATGGTATTGTCCTGTCTGTTATAATACGCTGGCTCCATGGTACACTGACTTCATTATCCGGACGTGTTTCAACCGGTTTTGCTAATGTTCGTATTATTTGTTCCTTTTCACTTTCGTTTTTATTTGTTTAAATATATTAACAAGTAACTCTGTGGACACTCTGTCACGGGGTTTTTACACCCCTTCTTTAGCTAGAGTTAGTCATTCAGCTATTATGTGTTCTAGCGTCTCACGAAACTCCTATAATATTCTATTGTCATCGTCTGTAAAATTCGGTACATTTGCATGTTATCAGGTATTACCGAATTTGGCCTTGCGCAGAAATTATTTCGCTCAGTTTTTCCTGTTTCTTATCCACTTGTAAGTAACGAAATGTTTCCTCATCGGTAGTCAGTTGGTCATCCGGATTTCGAATGCAGGATATTATTCTTTGGTGCTTTTTCTTCTGCTGTCACTGACCTAATATTTTGTTTCTCCTGTCTGTTCGTATTGTTAAGCGCATTTCTATCCCTGCTGAAGTCGTATTTAAATCACTCTGTACGCCCCTACATCTGTCTTATCAGTCACAAGACACAGGGGATGTTTCATGGTCGGCTGCCTATGTTTTTCCGCCTCCATCGTTGAGACGGAAAAATACGCCGGTTTTAATGTTGTTAGTACTGACTGTAGTAGCAGTAACGCAAAAGTAAAGATACTCAATCCTTAGCCGATACTCATTAAAGCACTCTGTCCCCATATATGCAAAAACTTACTCCCGCATGGCATAAAGGAACATATAATGCAAAAAACTAGTAATTAAACATACAACAAATCATAAATGACTGCAAACATCTATGTGTAAACTACTAACCTTCTCAATTTGAATTCGTTTTGACGAAAACATTCAGAACATGAAGGTCGTCTACATGTCAGCCTGTAAGGAGGGCACAAACGGTTTTTGGCCACAACTACAGCGAAAATAAAAATAAAAATAAAAAATAAAATAAAAAAAAAAAGTTCCCTGTGATTGGTGTACACAGTTCCCGCGGAGCAAGCACTGCTAGCTTTGCGAAATTTTCAGCCTTAGCTTTCCATCAGATGAGTAGGTCAGTCGCCACTTTGTCACTAGTCGCCACCAACCCTTAAGGAAAAGACAGAGGTGCAAACATTTCACGAAGTAACGCATGCATCAGAATTCCAGGACTTTAGCTGCAGAGCTTACCTGCTGTCTGGTTTAGACGTGTATAAAGTAAATACCACGTCCAACGATGCCTAACACATTCTGCAGAGGACACCAAGAAATTAAGTCACACATCGGTAAGTTACCCTCTTCCATCGACATCGCAGGTTCTACGATATCATATCGACCTATCGGATCAAATGATCCGCCATTACTTACGTCCACTCTTTCTCCGATCATATGTACGCAGACATACCTGCAAGTGCACATTCATCATTCATGCTAAGAATCATTATAATTTGCAATTTTAATCACTTGAGTAAAAACAACCAACCGCAAGTGAGCCTCGGCCTAACAAAGATCGGAATTATGAAGCTTTGTGTACAAAATTCCAATCCAGTTCAGTTTGACTCATAAATAGCACGAAATGCACAACAAACATCTCTACTTCATTCACAAACTGAGCCTTTCCTCGACCTTAAATACACACTTAAAAGCTCTTCATTTTGCAAACAGTTTTATGGATTTCGAATGATTCTCGGAATAAACTGTGATTATTTCTCTAAACAGCAGTAAACGGTTGATATTTGTAATGAATGAACTGTTTGCGAGATTTCTGACTTCCGCCGCTGTGTAGTTGATGTCTTCTGGGGTGTTACGCAGCATAAGTTGGAAGCTGGTTACCGATGTTTCGCCAGAACATATCGGTCCCATCTTAAGGGTCAAGCTTACGTAACATCCCAGAAGATCGAAGACCTCAATAAGCAGTTTTCGTAGCAAATGAATTTTTAAATATTATGTGAACTTCAAGGTACAGAAGGTTAAACGGTACATATGTTCCCAACGTGTTCTTCACAAACTGAACACATCGTGGGCTTCTTGTTCAACTATTACACAAAACTACTGTTACATGCAAATATAGTATGTTTGCACAAAAGACGGCATACTCATCCTACATCGAACTACTGACCCAGAAGTCAACAGACACCGGATGGTGTACTTAAAATCTGGAGAGATCATGAACGAAACAAACGACGGAACTCAATTCTGATCCTGACTGGACCAAAATGTATGATAACGTTTGGCGGTTAATTCACAAGATTTTCCATCATAAATTATTTGTCCTTTATATTTTTCACGCCACTGTTCCTTCATTAATGATAAATTAAAAATGTCTGATGACACGCTTCTGGATGCTTATCCCTAGTAAGATTGAAGACTAAACCGACGTTTTGGAGGAATGTGCTGCTTTTTTTTTTATCAAAATGACGGAATTACGCCTAGAAAGACATCTAAATCCTTCGTAGCGTCAAAATCTCAGAAGCCAATCATCTGATCAATACCCATCGTGAAAGCGTACAAACCTAACACAAGTTACAAATCTGTTTTTTGCGAGCAAACGCCACCTCTTCGACGGCTGTCGTTAAAACCAGAAATGACCTAATTAGCTAGCAAATGTGTTCTTAAAGCCTGGAAATAATATGAACGAAATTAGCGATAAAAACTAATTCGGGTTTTAAAAGCGATCAACGCTGTTGCAAAGCTATTCAACCTCGGAGAATCACAAATTATTTTCTCCTTGTATTCCAGCAAACACGAAACGAACCTAAACAAAAATTGTCAAAAAACCCGTAGAATTTTGTAATACGGTATCTATATTTTATGCCCGTGGGACCAAGACGATTTTCAGAGACTGAATACAATTCCGTTTTGCTTTCACTTCACGCAAGTGTTTCAGCTCATAACTTGACCGGTGCGCACCAAAATTAAACTAGAAAAATGTCAGTGTGGACATCAAGACCAAATTTCACCAAAATCCGCAAAGTTTCGTAGATAACCAAGCGGGAGGGCCGTCAGATGATCACACCGTCTCTCCATTGTGTATTCACATCATTCACTTCGTGCAGAGAACGCAAGCAACGCTATGAAAATGCAACAGCCAGAACTAATTATAGAGGTTCCCCTTGGCGTAAAGTGCGACTATTACACAACTAGCAAGGAAACGATAATATAAACATCCGGTTTTAAGTAGCCTACAAATATCCACAGTAACTGGCACTCCTGTCAAGATTGGCTACTTTGTTAATTTGACAACAGGACAACTAACAGCGTCTGGAAAAGATGAAACATGGGTCGTAAACTGTACAATTTACAATATTGAATACCTTAGCTACTACCGTCACCTTTAAAGCGTCCGTTTCATTAATTTGCTGCAAGGTCTATGACTTGATTTGTTACCATACTTGATTTCCAAACACGTGTTGCAGCTCACTGCAAATGCTTTGCGCTGGTACACGTAACTTCCAAACTTTACATGGTACGAGTATTTACAGTTTCAACCACCTTATCCTGAGAACTCGCCTGTCTGTGCCATATTAGCCATCTTCTTATCATTCTGATGTGCTCGCTTCATTGCTTTCCGTTTCTTTCCTTTACTCGATTGCACTTATTTACCAACTTCCGTGCTGTCGAGGCCTACACATAATACGGACTGTGACACATCGCCATTAAATAAATCATATTTCAGGCTGTAGTATGACACACAGTATGATTTATTTAATAGCACTGTATCACAGAATATGTAACATATAAAACAATTAACTTAAGAGCGTTGTTTCACACAATACATGATTTGGAACGGAATAATTAGTGGCCGAGCCAGGGCTCAGGTGCTCAGCCGCCGGCCTCTCACCGCGGAGACTTGGGTTCAAGTTCAGGCCAGTCCATGTGGGATTTGTGGTGGAAAAAATGGTGCCAAGACCAATTTTTCTCTGAGTACTAAGGCATCATTGTCAGTATCATTCCACCAATATTCCACACTCATTCACTCATCTATCACCGACGCTGCACAACCTCAGTAACTGACAGCATAGTTAAATAACACTAAAAGGAACAATTACTGAACGGTGATTTGTAAAGACATGGAAGGAAGATATCGTAATCTGACCTGATACCCTATCCTGGCATTTTTCTAGAAAGTCTGTGGAAGACCATGAAAATCCTCCGTCACGACCGCTGGTTTCCGAATCGAAATTTGAAGCTGGGATCGTCCGAATGAAGAACAGACTACCATACGCCCGACAGAACGTTCGGTGGCTTTATACAAAAGTCAGTACGTGGCCTATGTATACAGTCATGATTGATCGAGTTAGTAGCACTTGTGCTCTGCATTAGGAAACACCCGAATTCTAACGGCGGACAAAACATCATTCAGCTTGCAGAAGTTTTTCGTGGTTTTCTTCACTAATGGGAATCATAATCAGAGAGTCATGGAAACACAAATCAGTTATCGTTACATTATGATGAAATGGAAAGCACTCAGTGCAGATGATGTCTCATTAACTTCAAAAATAGTGCAGAACTCGAAGACTCATGGAAAGCGCGTGCGTGCGTGACATCCTTGTATTCATATTTCCCACCATGTCCATCGTTTTCTCTCTATGCCTAACATGAACAATTTTTTTTCCGTGGCGCTAAAGCCCAAAACGGGCCTAGGCCGCCTCGTTTTGAGGTTTCTACATCACACACAATTACACACACTGCCACACACACACACCCGGTAGGACTCCCCTGGACGAGGGATTGGCCCGTCGCAGAGGTGTCTACCTGTACAACACACAACATACACAAGAGACAAACATCCATGCCACCTGCGGGATTCAAACTCGCGATCCCAGCAATCAAGCGGCTGCAGACTTACGCCTTAGACAGCACGCCCACTGGGATCGGCATCTTTAACACTTACCTACTCCGAATTTCATCTGAGCGCACTTCCCATACAGATATCAGGACAAACAGGTCTACGGTATCATGCCCGTATGATCGTTCCTCTAATATCTTTTAAATTTATGTATTTTCATGAAGCTTGGTATACCTACACACTTCACACCAACTTGGCTACATGTTGGGGACTGATAACTTAAGTAATGCGGTACCGTCGTATAACCCCAGTCTCTTTTTCCCCCCTGCTTGCTCGGCTTTCTCACCCCGCAAGACACAAGTGATCAGTCATCACCAACAATACTTTTGTACTGTTCTACTTCCAACATGGTGGCTGTGCCAATTTTTTAAGTGACAGTGACACTAATGCCACTTCGTGGTCTTCAAAATGTTCGCGGTAACAAATCCCAGGAAAGCACACAACATTTGTAAAGGCAGCTGTCTTTTAAAATGTAAACAAGATCTCCGTTCTTCCGGGATGCAGCACCGCGTCGATGGGTAACTGGTGCCCGTTTCGAGATAAAGTGGTGGTCTCGTCTTGAAGAGTCGAAATGCTCAATTCTCCTTTGTCATTTCGACCCTCGAAAATGACCCACCAAGTCGTCTCGAAATGTCATGCACCAACTGCCCAGTGAGGCGGTACCACATTCCAGAAGAACGCAGACCTCAACTATATCATGCTAAAGCCTAAAGTCTCGCAATGTAAAAGAACATGATGGCGGCGCGAAATCTCTATTTAGCTTCCCAATGGTTGATAGGACAATCTTCTCTCTCTCCTCTCTAGACTCTTCTCCTCTCTATTCCTTTCCAGGATTTGGGGTCTACCTCTTTCTAATACATATACAGGGACGGGCTCAGTTTTTTGCAGGGTTAAGTACAAAGAGTGAAGCAGTCAACAAAACTAATTTATCATAAAAACACTACTCTGTTTTATCTAAAATTCACCACCGACCTCTCACATATTCCTGCCTGATTATGACCTTTAGGGGTTGAACCATGCAGGAATTTTACGTAAAAACAAATAGTGTTTTATAAACAATTAGCTGTGTTGACTGCTTCACTCTTTGACACTTACTTCATTAAACACAACCGCAAGCCTTCTGTTAAGTTGAAGGGTTATTGCTCGGCCATGGATCAGTATACACGCGAAACAAGACATCGTATCCAGAAGGTCTACACATGGGAAATCGCTCGAGTCTCCATGCAGGAATGCAGTCTATAAATAGTAGGCTTAGTATTGGGGATGATGGGAGATATTGTAATAAGAAAGTAGGCAACGCGACGTCAAAGTTCGTAGTTTGTTCGTTTAGAGTCGCAGTACAGTCGTTCACACTTCTAGCCTTAGGAGTTATTCTTAACTGAAATATACCTAAAAGTCTCTTTCCCCCTCCACAACAACTGACCAAGTTTAATTCAGAGATCCATGGCTTCCCCGTAACTTTGTTCAATAAACACCTGAATGCATTTACTTACTGAACCTTACGATGACGACCAACAACAAACAATTCCGATTCCCGGCGGGGTCCAAAATTTCTCCTGTTCGCCGAAGCGTCCAGACCGGCTCGGGGACTCACCCAGCCCACTCTTCAATGGATATGGGAGGCGCTTTCCGTACGGATACAGCGGCCGAAGCGTTAAACTGACCACTCACATTTAGTACCGACCTTAAGAATGCGTGCAGCTATACCTCCACTACCCCCCTGCCTTCATGGTGTGCACGTAGTCAATTTTACGTTACTACTACTACTACCACTATTTAATGACCCGAGAAAGAGCCCTGTCAGGACAGCAACTGTCTACGGGAAGGGCGAGTTGGGTTCAGTTCGAAGTTGAGGCGGATGTGACTGTTGACAGGATCCGAAAATATTGCGAGACCACTGATGAAGCTAAGTCTTAACTCGAACTGTCAAATCTGAAACACAGCCTGGCGGAGTTGAAAGAATGATTCCGACAGAAGTTAAGGCAATATTTACCTCTTAAGATGCTACAGTAATGGGTATGGAATACCAACATCGACAAAATACTGGAGCTGCAAAACAATGTTATGGGGTAACAAAATATTTAGCCGAAACAATGTTATGCACTTGCGACTCCTGACATCGCACCTCACTGGGCTGTCCACAAACCAGCTTCCTACGCGAAAACTGTCCGCCAGTCAGCACTCCATTACCAGGAAAGTCATTCGGTCAGTCGGAACACCTTCACGTTCTTCTTTAAAACCATTATCAATTCAATTTACGCATATGCTCACCGCCGACTGTTCTCAGCCATAACCTCACTTAATGCTGGTGCCTTATGAATAAGACTGTAAAATTCCGTACACAAAATATAGAGATGAAAAGTAAATGAACTGCGTTACTAGGTCGGTAACAATTCAGCACACGGACGTTCTGAGGAAAACAAACACGCACAAGGCGACAAAGAAAGAACTGCTGGAATATAGCTACGAATTCTGTATGAACCAGTTTCATATCAATTACAAATATGGCGACGACGCGAAATAAAGGATATAGACTTACCAGTTAAATTTAAATAAAAATGGAATATACAGAGTTACTACGGTAAATCTGCGTAGCAAGAGATCTTTCAATTGTACAGCTATTAATTAAGCTTATCGTTCCTACCAGTGTCACGGATAAGTATACCTCGTAAGTGCTCACTACAACTTACCTATTATCTGTTTCAAGCACACCCTACCTGTGTCTGTGCAATTACTTCAAAACTAACAGCACGTCATACACGTAAATACTCACTTTCAAACAGGGCGACCAGATTTCGTCAGTGGAATAAGAAACTCCAGACACAACTAACTTCTAACATATTGCTCACATAACATAAACGTTTGGATATAAAATCTAATAGCTTTCCCTTCTTATAATTAGTCAATCACGACGTCACTCACCGGCACTCCAAGTGGAAATGCTCGCAAACACGTAGTTTTTTTTCATACGTTTGTGAAAACTGATTACTGAAGCTCTTATTTATTTAAGATTGAAATGTAGAGAAACAGTGCATCTCATAAGTTTAACTAAAGAAGTCTGCACATCAATAGAAGTTGCCCTTAAATAGAGGCCATGTCAGGGAAAAGGGAACGTCTGATCACCCTACTTTCAAACCGTCTCTCGCAAACAACTTGTAAAATTACAAACTAGCCACAGAACTCGTACTTCAACCAAGTTGGTTCGGGAAGAAAATGTTTCAATGATGCCGGCACTGAATGTGCCTACAGGAGGTCAATATGTGTTTAAAAACTGTCCATAATGGTCAAGCAAGCAAATCAAGGAATATACTTTCGGACTAGAGTAGTCATTCCCATCGTGCCTGTAAGATATATTCTAAACCAGAAACAAGGAAATTGCCCTCCTTCCCCCTATGTTTATGGAGCAGCTGATTTTAAACCAAAATAGTCGCATATCAAATTGCTTAAAAAGTACATTATTTTTATTTATAGGGAACTTACACAGTACCGTAAATCGTAAGACCTAAGCAAATGGTGTCATAAATACGTCTATGTCTTCTGTGCTTAAAACGAAAAAGCATTAACGCTAATTCACACATACAGTACTGGACTGCAACCGCACACAGGCCATTTCGCCACGGGCCGCTTCGAAAGTGATTTGTCAAGGCCAAAGCACGATACAGTAGCAGCCCGGTCCTGCATATGTGAACTGAACTGTGGCAGTATACTGACGGTCTATGGACGATCTATAGACCGTCAAAGTCTGCCTGCGTGAATTAGCACGACACAACACAGTCGCGGTTCAGTCACGGCACAGTCTCAGTCCTGTCCTGTGTGAGTGAATTAGCACGACAATACACCGTCGCGGTTCAGTCAAGGCACGTTCTCAGTCCAGTCCAGTCCTGTATGCGTGAAACTTTCAGACCGCGTTCACATTCATCGCGAATGCTGCTGACTCAACAACAGAGATTTGTAAGTCTCGTCAGAAAGGAAACAACAATTAACATTGTTGCCAGATTGTTAACTGTTCTGCAAGAAAGTTGTTCCAATGCAGACGCACACATTCGCCTTTGCTCACGTAAGTTCAGTATTTCAAGGCGATTTATTTAAAACGCATCATTGACAACTACTAAATCTTTAATTTCTTCCTTAAAATGGATAAGTGGTTTTCGACGGTATGTGAAAATGGAACCTCTTCATCAAAAGATGTCCCACGATATAATAACACAGCAGAGGAGGAAAAGTTCCGAAAATATATAGAATCATTGAAAGTTCCAAAGCGAAAAAAGAATCCTCGTGTAGAAAAGTGAGGAAACGCAAGGAAGAATACTTAAAACTTGGGACTGTCTAAACAACGATAAACAATGTAGAGGTTTCTCATTATCTGACGCTGCGTTAAGTCCGGCGTCAGCTCTGAACTTGTCTAGGCCTCCTCGCTTTTACAAGAATGTTCGCAACGTCTTAACTCGAAACCCCGTATAAAGACCACAGTGTGTACTTTTCTTATGTGTTGGCCAACAACAATATGAAGCCAATAAAAGTCATGTACCACTAGGCTGCCGGATATCCTGCTGTTTTTAAACGTCATGAAGAATTGCGAAAGGCAAGTGGGAATGAAATGAATACATAACCATTTCATCAAAGAATCAAAGGTCATGTTTTGAGGTATCTCGCCTTACTGTAAGAAACGTGAAGCCACACAATACTGACGAAACATTAGTACCTCAGATTGCAATCAAGATGTATGAAATTACAGGCATTACGTGGCAAATATGCTGAATCTTCCAGAACTACAGCTTTATGTCGTAACACAGTAAAGAAGCGCAACGAGGAAGTTGCTAAATACATTGAAATACAAACGATGGAGCAAAATCATGAAAATTTCAAATCTTCAACGAAAATGCTACCATTAACATGACACGTCTAACCGTAGATTTAGTGTAATATAAATACGAGTTCGTAACTAACCCGCACAATTAACTTCTACCCGTGCAAACCGAAGCTACTGAAACGCCCACATGTTCAGCAGACTAAACAGCAAACTACCTAACACTTTTGCCTAGATTTTCCCCTTCCATGCGCATAACCGAAAACGCTGGAAACAGCGCCTTGATTCTAAGCACTTGTCCACTGGTATGCTCTTCGAACCGACCACTAGACATTTCTAGCAACACAATTCAATATTCAAAGCCATGAAACAGAAAATCTAAAATGTTTTCTGAGTACCTGTCCACTTGCAAAATTCACAAATCCAGCATTAGCCACTTTTCGAAACACACACTTCGTATCACCACCATACAACAAAAACTAAATCACCTTTCAGTATTCTGGAGCGGCAAGTTATTCCCATGAGTGGGATGTTAAGTTATCGGGGCAAAACACTTGTAATCTACAAGCAGGATTATCATTATTGCTGTTATTTTCACTACTGTTATTACTATTATTACAGTAAACAAATATTTCAAACGTTCGCATAAACGAATACGTAGGCCTACGACTTGAATTCAATACCATCTCACACAGCAAAGTGAACTGCATTATACAAAGTAGACTGTGAGCAACAGAAGCAGTAGTAGTTTCATTAAGATGGATAAGTCGGGGCAAAACCAACTCACGTCTTGCACAAGAACCTAACAAGGCATATTTTACCTTTGCACACGTTTTTTCCAAACGTCCCAAAATGAGAATACTCAAGTCATTTCTTTACGACGTAACTAAGGCAAGCGTGACACCTGAAACTGCACAATCAAAGTCGGCTTTGTGGTTGTTAGCAATCCTGCTTATGGAAGGTCATTGGATACAATGCGCATCCGTAAACCAGCTATGGCATTTACGTGGTCTTCCACAGTGTGCAAATTCTGGGACAGTACTTTAAAAAAAGAGAGACCTCTTCCGTCCATGTCCTTCCGAATTCACCAATTATATTACAAAATATCCCAACAGGCACTATCGTGAAACGTGTGGATTTGCTAAGCAGTCAGATAGGCCTCACTTATAGTGCCACTATTTTCACCAAATGCTAGTCGCCTCTTGCAGGGTCACTTATGTCAGTCATACAACGCACACACCGGCTGGATTGGTGTAGTACGTACGCCAAACACAGTTGCTACAAGAAGTGTCGTACATTCAGACCAAAATTTCTGAATGCTCAGAAAACGGTTTTAAAATAAGGTAAAAAGCTTTCCAGCAGCAGTCTCTATTTTAGACAGTAACAGAACACGCAGAAAACGCACAATAAATGACGAAAAACTGAAAAGAACTGGAGATAGATAGCAGGCATCCCTAAGAAAACCTTTGATATGCCTTGCACTACAAGTGGACTGTGTCTAAGTCTTTGCCACGACGTAAAACAAAACTGCTGCATTAGCATCCGTATAAGACGACTGTGGTTCACAAACTCTGCGACGCAGATATTTTATAACCTCGTACCTTCACTGGGTACCAGGTTGCTGGAGAAAGAGACCCCACACTGTTTAGCAATGAAACCTGCTCTCATCTAAGTGGATACGTAAACTCTTAAAACATGTTCTGGTTTGCATAAAATCCCATGTTAAACTACGGAGTGCCATTACATGATCAGGTTCGCATGTTGTGAGTTGTGAGTGCAACTGGGATTACTGTGCCCCCAATTTCTCTGAGAACACAAATTCACACCGACATGTAATACACATTCTGACACCATTTTTGGAGACCTGTATAATTACAAGACATAAGACGCGTGTTTCAGCAGCAGCTCACACGGCAAACCATTCCCAGCACCTTCCTGAATACGGTGAATTAAAACCTAGCATTAAAAGCAGTGCAGTCAACTAAAGGAGTGAACCCCAAACACGGCAAATTGGAACAGCGGTAATCGCTACGCTGCCTTTCGTCACACGAGACGGTCACAGTGCAAAGTGATTCGAGGGGCCAAGGCCCTGTATTACTTGATCTTCAGTAGTGCAATATAAGGTAATCCAACAAGATAATTACATTAAACACAAAATTACAGTTTATCCGCTAATCAATCTTCATATTCAACTGGTAACTTGAAAATACCGTCTTCTGCGTTGTGACGACGTGTAGTCCGACAGATAAGCACACGTCTTACATACTACATGACGTCACACCCCAGAAGATGGCAATCTTCACAGTCGCCGCCGTGAGAACATCAAATCTCAACAGGTGACTTAACGCCGACAGGGAAGCACACGATACCTCTGTAGTAGGCATACTTGACCAAAGGTGTCCAGCATTTGCCATTAAGTCCCCATTAAAAGCAATGTTTTCCAGTTGGTGTGTCGCAACCACTCTACGCATGCCGTGACAACTGAAATTAGTTTCCACGCCCTAATAAGTGTCCTCAAATGTAGTAACAGCGATGGTACCTTGTTCAGCCCTGTTTAATTACCTCACCAGCAGACACTACCGCTTTTTTTGGTAACTGCTGTTGCAACTAGTGTCAATGGTTCTAAGTACCTGCCACATATTACACTGTCCTGGAGTAGTCGTTTTAATCGTATTATGTGTGTCACACTTCTTAGTTATTATACTACTGTATTCTAGAATGTTGTTATACTACTGTATTCTAGAATGCTGTTATACTACCCTGTTCCAGAATGATGTTATACTACCCTGTTCTAGAATGCTGTTATACTACTCTGTTCTAGAATGCTGTTATACTACCCTGTTCTAGAATGTTGTTATACTACTCTGTTCTAGAATGCTGTTATACTACCCTGTTCTAGAATGTTGTTATACTACTCTGTTCTAGAATGATGTTATACTACCCTGTTCTAGAATGTTGTTATACTACTCTGTTCTAGAATGATGTTATACTATCCTGTTCTAGAATGTTGTTATACTACTCTGTTCTAGAATGCTGTTATACTACTCTGTTCTAGAATGCTGTTATACTACTCTGTTCTAGAATGCTGTTATACTACCCTGTTCTAGAATGTTGTTATACTACTCTGTTCTAGAATGATGTTATACTACCCTGTTCTAGAATGTTGTTATACTACTCTGTTCTAGAATGATGTTATACTACCCTGTTCTAGAATGTTGTTATACTACTCTGTTCTAGAATGATGTTATACTACCCTGTTCTAGAATGTTGTTATACTACTCTGTTCTAGAATGATGTTATACTACCCTGTTCTATAATGCTGTTATACTACCCTGTTCTATAATGCTGTTATACTACCCTGTTCTAGAATGTTGTTATACTATTCTGTTCTAGAATGCTGTTATACTACCCTGTTCTAGAATGTTGTTATACTACTCTGTTCTAGAATGTTGTTATACTACCCTGTTCTAGAATGCTGTTATACTACCCTGTCCTAGAATGTTGTTATACTACCCTGTTCTAGACTGCTGTTATACTACCCTGTTCTAGAATGCTGTTATACTACTCTGTTCTAGAATGTTGTTATACTACCCTGTTCTAGAATGCTGTTATACTACCCTGTTCTAGAATGTTGTTATACTACTCTGTTCTAGAATGCTGTTATACTACTCTGTTCTAGAATGCTGTTAATCTGTTACATTTTTGCAAACTGCAATATATGTTAAAAATAAATACAAATAAAACAATTTAAAGAATACGAAAAATGTTACATACGTTACGCAAACATGTATATACATACAGTCAAACAACTTTATAAGGTTTAAATAATCTGATGTACCGTAAGAATTGCATTATTTTAGTATGCCATCATGTTGACAAACAACGCATTAAGGTCACAGTGTAACAAATAAGATGTTAGAAACGTCTTTCAGTCGGCTTGGAATTGTCCTCGAGTAGTAACGTCTTTAACGGCGGACATTAATCACTGCCATCATACAGAAAGCCGGAAAGGCAAATCACAAATCTATTCATTTGTAAAGAAATCATTTAACATATTTAACGACATAAATGAAATTATAAACATATAGACAATGTGTGAGGGCTGGAATAGCGTAGTCGGTACAGCGACTCGCTACGGACTGGACGGTCCGGGGATCGAATCCCGATGGGGGGGGGAAGATTTTCGGCACCCATCCAGACCGTCCCTGTGGCCCACAAAGCCTCCTATACAATGGCTACCAGGTCCCTTTCCCGAAGGTAAAGCGGCCGGGGCGTAGCGTTAACCACCCACCCATATCTAGCGCCAAGGTTAAAGAAAGAGTAGAACTATACCTCTACTCCCCCCTCTGTGCCTTCATGGTTATAGGGTTATAGGGTGAAATATACCTGTATGGACACAATGTGTTTACTTGGTGTATCAATTTCTGGTTATTTTTTCTTCAAATGGCACCACAGTGCAAGATTTCGAGCCTAAATACGATGTGAGAAGTAACAGTGTAATAACGAGAACACTGTAACTACTTACACATGTGTGTAATATTGCAGTTACAAAAAACGTACCATTCTAAATGAGCTGAAAGCAGTAACGAACGTGGTAATAACCAATACGGGTATTGGACGCATTTACGACACAAAAAAATAAACACTACTTCCATAAAAAGTACATACGCTGCACGACTTTTCAAATTTGTATTCTTGTGCCCCTATTCACTGTTCTGCAGAACAAAAACCAAGGACTTTTTCCTCTGTCGAATGCAGTCTGCGACCAAATGGGCCGAGTGTACAACACTGCACCACGATGATGATGACACAGCTTCACGCGGCATCGAAATCCTTGCTGAGCACTTCAGATTCTCCGAAAAAATACGGCCTCCAAATACGACAAGCAGTTGTGAATACAGTGGGCATGGAATCGTGAACAGCCGACAATACTTCACCGAAAAAACACCATTTTACGAAACGATTCACAGGCCCTCGACGGGCAAAACTTGTAGGTTCCGCAGAAGACGAGCAAGTTCTTGACTCGCACAGTATTGGCCTCTCATGAGGGCTTTCCTCCAAAGAGTCGGCAACGTGGAACATGTGCAGACTGTCGAATAAGGCGTTATACGGTACAGACGTTTCTTACGCTCCTTCATTTACATGCAGCGGCACCCAGTAATTAAGCCTAACTTAGAGCAACGGGAAAGCTAGGAATGTCACTAGTTAGAGGCAGGATAAATGCAAAGTCAAGCTATAAACTTTAAAATACGAAAAAAATATGCTAATACAAATAATACAGAACTCACCAGAACCTGAGCTGTTGTTGGCTTGGCTCGACATGTTAGATCTTCATGCATCCGATGAAGTCACATCGGGGCTACCACAACCTTCCACCTGTAGTGCCTTAAAAAGAGAGAGACTTATTATAAAATGTGAAACTTCCTTAACTACATACTTTCAAATGTTCAAACCAGAGAAAATAAATAGAAGGAAAGGGAAAAACTACAATTTCCTTTATATGAGTTCTGACATATGGAACGTACTGCCTCCATCTTCAGGGTCATTCCTACCATGAAGATGGAGGCAGTACGTTCATCTGAAGCCTTGGCAGGTGTCTAAAACACTACAGCGTCACATTCCAGAAGATACTGTTTATGGTTACCGCCGTGAGAGATTCACATATCGAAAGATACGCAATATCCGTATCATATCACATAATAATCCATTATGAACTTCTTCCTTCTAAGCCGTGAGCCACACACTTTACTGTCAGGCAGAGGAAGCTTACGGCAGTGCACTTCCGAAAAAAAAATCTTCAACCGGACAAATGCATACATTTTCATATTAATGCCTCCTCCAACACAAAGAAGTGGTATATGGGCAGAAGTAGGCCTACATGACCTACACTAACCCACTAATTACTTAAAAGTACAGGGAAAATTATTTCTTGAAAAGCTAACAGTTCTTCAGCAAGAACTTTCTGTGCCTTTAAATTTAAAATTTCAGCGCATATACCTCACTATCAAATTTCACCGAAATCCATTGTGCATGCAAACGGATCATCATGGACTCCTTTATAAGCGCCCACGTGCACAGTATGCTAAAAAAATGGTAAAAATTAAAATTTCATCATGTTCTGCACACACCAAAAACAATTTATGTACAGATGTTGCATTCGTTGGGTCTTAGCACGATACGAAATCTTTCTTTCTGCAGAAAAATTATGTTTTTTCCTCCGAAGTGATTAACTAAAAAACAGCACTTCACTTTTCAGCTAGTTACCACAGTTTCCGTGAAGGAGTAACAGAAATTAGACGAAATTTTCTGTCACATGCCTCACGTCAGAACTAAAGCTTCCAGAGCTAAATCCAACATTTATTGTGTCACAGTCGATCAGAAGACTCGAAAGATGACAAAAATGACAAGAATGGAAAGATGTACTCCAATTCAGAATACACATGCACTATGTACCTTCCTTTCCTATTCTCGTTTCCAATTCCGCGCAACGCAGTGACCATTACAGTTCACTAAACATATGAAACCACTGTTGCAAAACTAACTACACTACAAACATCGCACTAAATTAATTAATTGATTCACTATAAATTTCACTAAACGTTAAAATGTATCACATGTATATGGCAGACCAGGTGGTGATTCCCGCGGGGTAGGGGGCGTGTCTGACGCGGTAAGAAAGGGTGTGTTGACTAATGAGTGGACTACAGGACTGCTACTAGTGGGAGCGTTCTTAGCAGAGATCATCTCCTTGTCGGTGGACAATACAAGCTATACATCTGAATGAGATTTCATTGTTACAATTTCTTTTGTACGACAGACCATTGTTGCAGTTACACGATAATTACAAAATCTCCTCCCCTCTCTTCAAGACTGCATATATGTACACAAGAAAAGCACTGTAAAGAATTCCGTACGCAAATCTGACAGATATAATAAGGGGATTTCAGGCATGTAATAATATACAGGGTGTCTACAATGAAACGCCCTGATTTTGGAGAGTTTTAAAAATAGGCAAATGGTTTTTTTTCAGGTCTTAAGGGTCTCCTGCGTACTACAGGAGTTCAAATTCCCGCCTAAATGTTTATGCTACCTCACAGACCACCGTTGGGGCGCTGTTGTCATTTCACGCAAAAATGGCGTCAGCTCAGGAGAAGGCGCGGGTTGTTGTGTGGTTTTCTGAGTTTAAGTCCATTGTGAGGGTGCAACGGGAGTTTCGTCGTGTTTATCAGAAAGCAGCACCAGACGCCAAGAGGATTAAAGCATGGCACAACAAGTTTCTGGAGACTGGGACCGTCTTGAAAGGGCACGGAGGAGGCCGGCAACGTGTCTCCGATGAGAAGGTAGAGAACGTCCGTAAAGCGTTCATCCGAAGTCCAAGGAAGTCAATTCGTCGGGCTTCACGGGAACTGCAGATGCCACGAGCAACTGTGCATAAGGTTCTCCGATAACGGTTGCGTCTCTATGCGTACAAGGTGCAGATTCTGCAGGAGCTGAAACCAGAGGACAAGCCACGGCGACACAATTTTGCCTGTGACATGCTTGACCGAATCGACAGAGACCCCAACTTTCTGACAAACATCATGTTTTCAGACGAGGCCACTTTTCATGTCTCTGGTGCTGTAAACAGGCATAACGTTCGGATATGGGGATCACAGCAACCGCACAGTGTCATGGAACATGTGCGAGACAGCCCGAAAGTGAACGTTTGGTGTGGCGTCATGTGCAACATGATCATCGGACCGTTTTTCTTTGCGGAGAAGATTGTCACAGGCAGCTCATACCTGGACATGCTGCAGCTCTACGCCTTTCCTCAGCTGGAACACCTGCAGCCAAATGTCTTTTTTCAACAAGACGGTGCTCCACCCCACTGGTCGCTAGACGTGCGGCGAGCTCTGAATGCAACATTTCCAGGCCGTTGGATAGGACGAGATGGACCAACGGATTGGCCTCCACGTTCCCCTGACATCACGCCGTTGGATTTCTTTTTGTGGGGCTACGTGAAGGACAGAATTTATGCCACTAAAGTGCGAGACCTTCGAGACCTCCGGGCCTGGATTGTGGAAGCTGTCGGTACCATCACTCCGGACATGTTGCAGCGGACCTGGGCGGAACTTGATTACAGACTTGATATCCTTCGTGTCACCAACGGCGCTCACGTACAAGTGTATTGATTTTTTTAATTAAACTTGGTGTGTTGTGTGAGTGATATTTGTCAATAAGTAGGCCATATCTCTATTCCTTACTTCCTGAGAATACGTTAAAATTCGGGCGTTTCATTGTAGACACCCTGTACATCTCTAACGGAAAAGTGGAAGATTCAGACTGACGGTTAAGTGTCAAACTTGGGTCTCACATTTCAACTCTGAAGATGAAGCAACATGTTCCTCCAAACAGTCAATATCCTCCTATAAGACTAAAACGTGTAACGACACGGGCGACCACAAACTGCATAAAATCTCCGCCGTGATACACCTGAAAACATGTATGAGTAAAAGTGTGTCATTTCGTAACGAGAGACAATAATACGCAGGCAAATGATGACAAACGTATGAAGAGTGCGTGGAGAATTCGAAGACGCGAGACAGAATGATGATAGAGTCTTAACATTAAACAGGAAACGAACCTGACAGCAAAACTTACAAAAATGTGTGACTGTCAGTTTTAACCTGCCGTGGCAAGTTTTCAGACAAGAACGCGATCACTTATTGGTAAAGTGTGTTTACATTCCTAATTTGTGCTGCTTAGTAACACACACAAAAACCGAAAATCCTATGGGCGTAATTTTGTGCACAAAGTGAAAAACGGAGGCATTTCGACTAGTTCAATGGGATCATCGAACCAGAGTAGTGAACATGAATATGAGTATCCGTCCTAAACTTACGTTGACAGCGTCGGGTGCTAACCTTAAGGAATGAACACATCAACTACTTACAATCTGAACCAGAGTGCGTAGTGGTCAGAAAGAATACAAGTCAAATAAAATATCCTATCTTACACATACACACACACAGCCGGCATTCCAGCACGTTCTAGCGATGCCCCCCCAGTCAGCAGCCAATATCCGCGTACGAATGTAATATCGCAACCTAGAACACAATCTAACTGGACGTGAAGTTTACCCGGACTCACCTTTCTCCAGTGCCGAGTCAGAAGCTAGACCTACCCTTACCCTTCGCCTTCAAAGTGTGGTGTTAGATTAAATACAGA
Source organism: Reticulitermes speratus (assembly GCA_021186555.1). Lineage (NCBI taxonomy): Eukaryota > Metazoa > Arthropoda > Insecta > Blattodea > Rhinotermitidae > Reticulitermes > Reticulitermes speratus. The sequence continues at coordinate 19,421,310 of JAJKFL010000009.1, read as the reverse complement.
GACATCGACTGAAGGTTAAACGCTTACTAACGTGCACATTAATATTATTCGGTTCAAAAAACCTTGTATTTCCAGTTAACCCTACTGAGATTTAATTACACTGTCCAGTGTTTCCAGCAGAATGTTGTGACATTAGCCACCTCAATACAGACGCTTATTCATTCATCTTCCGAGAGCATTCGACGTTATCCATGTACAAACTCAGCAGGAGAGACAGTGTCACACAATTTCTTACACAAGCAACCAAATATTACTGTGGACTTCATAAATATATGTAGCCTATATGAAGCAACCGTCGACCTCGGTGGACTGGTGGTTAGCGTGCTCGCCACTGGACCCAAGGTTCGCGGGTTCGATCCCGACCGAGGTTTTTTTAAGCGTGATAAAAATCCGGAGCACCACTTCCTTCGGAGGGGAAGTAAAGCCGTCAGTCCCATGTCGTAGATTTACGGCATGTAAAAGAACCTTCGGGCATGAAGAAGAACCAGTAGTGTCCGTAAGCTAAATTCAAGCGGCCATTTCTCACCCAAGTCTCCTGACTGACTGCCAGATGGCTCTGGCAGTCACATCAGGATCGAGTCGAAAAGTGCGGCCAGTGAGCCGGTCCCTCACTGCCGAAAATGCACAAAGACCTCGTAACCTCGTAAAGAGGAGGCCCAAGCCCATATAGGGCTGTCGAGCCATGGTTATTATTATTATTATTATTATTATTATTATATGAAGCGACCCAATTGGGGGGGGCACATAATAGGCTTTGTTTAAGTAATACAACACTTGACACATTTGTGTGCGCCTTTAACAAAAATTCTAGTTCTGTAAAAATTAAGACAAAACATATGCCTGCTCAACAATAATTTACAAAGAAAACTGGTCTGGCAAACAGAACGAACTATTTTCTTTCTTGTTTGCATATCTAAAAAGGAAACACATGCCGTAAGTTACACAAGCTCTTACTGTCAAACGCACTTCAAATTGTACAAACAACTGCAGATAAACGTTAACAATCTGCAATACTAAAGCGACTCAATGAACTCTCTTTGTAACAGAAAGTAAGATCAGTTCTGAAGGGAATGATCACATTCATTTGTGACACGTCACATAATTTAGCATCATTGCATTCCTGAATTTACGAGAATTAAAGTTTCATTTCGGTTCCCCCAAAACAGGGAAGCAAACAGTAAAACTACCCAGTAGTTACGAATGCATAAATACATTGAAGTTAAGACGAAGACAAATATTTGGTACCTACAAACACTAAAGGCAATGACTGTTTCCAAGAACGTATAAAGCTATACGGACAACCTGTTCACCCCGGGTGAAATGAAACTGTTCACACGAGTTAGCTCCCGGCGAACTACCAGCAACAACAAAAGAGACCGTATAAATGTTTGCCTCTTCAATAAATTCACTATTACGAACACCTCTTCCAGACATAACTATATACACAAGTTAAGTGATAGGGGCACATCATCATTAATGAGAAACTAAAGACAGAAATATGGGTTGCTAGAGTGTTTACAGGAAGCGTGACTGACACGAATCATTATTTGGCACATGATACAGCAGTCCCTCGGCAATCCAGACTATATGGGGGGAGGGGTGGTCCGGATTACCCGGCAATCCGGATCAACTAGGGGAAAATCCGTGGTATAGATAACATACAAAAAATCATCACTCAAAGCTAAAGTAAAACTCCTTGAAGCCCAAATTTGCGCTTAACGATAAATAATAATAATAATAATAATAATAATAATAATAATAATAATAATATATTGGACATTTTGTCGCTATCACTTTACTCTAATAGCGAAATAAGAAAGAAAGACAGGTACGACACTCGAGCGATCACATCCTTACTGCTGAGGAGTTAAAGAGTGGCTGGCTCTTCCGCTTCACCCACGCCATCAGTCTCGGAGTACGGACTGTCTCTGATTTTCCATCGGTGATTCGACAATGACCGGATCACCGGGGTGAAAGAGAGGGCTGCAGTAGATCCAAAATTGTCCGGATTACCCGGGGATCCGGATTACCGACAAACTACTGTATTTAAATTTTTCATGTGGCGGTACAGCCCAAATCAGGCCTAGGCCGCCTAATTGTTGAGGTTTCTAGATCACACACAATTAGACACACACACCCGGTACGAGTCCTCTGAACGAGCGATCAACTCGACGCAGAGGCCCCTGCCTACACGACACCCAACAAACTAAACAGACGAACATCCATTACCTCAGCGGGATTCGAAACCGCCATTCCAGCAAACAAGCAGCTACAAACCTATGCCTTAGACTGCACGGCCACCAGGATCGGCGACATTTAAAATCAGTTAACTGTATTATACTCAGTGGAGAAATAATAGAGCAGTAGAAATCAATGGAACATAAGAGTACAATTACTGGAGTAACAAAACATTCACGTCTTGTAGGAAAACAGACTGAAGGGCAAGCTCAAACAAGGTGAGATACAAAATGTTGAAGAAAGCTGGTTAAACGTGAAAGAACTAATCCTTGAAGCCGCTAAAGAAAGTATTTCACACAAGCTTATAAAACGGCATACATGATTAAGAAACTGGAATGAAAGTTTAAAACAGACACGCGACAAGAGAAAAACATGAATATAAAATAACAATATCTCAAATATAAGAAGTTTAGAGCAGAATTTCGAAGATAAACGAAAAAGATCCAACAGAGAAGCTGGGATAAATCTGTGAAATCACAGAAACGTGATATACGTCCCACAGAGATGGAATTTCAAAATGCTACAGAAAATACAACTGTGCACTCCAACAGGCAGATAAAAGTAAAGTACACACACAATGTGACGTTCCAACAAAGAACAGCAATTAGAAGGAAATGATCAAACACATGCTAGCCTAATACCAAAAGAAGGGAAATAAATGCCTTAAACAGAGAACCCTGAAGGGGATATAATACGGAAGGAACTAAAACTGGTATTTAAAAAAAGCTAAAAATAGAGATATAGCAAGGATAATTCAAATGCAGAGTCTTTTAAACATGGCGATGCAGCAAGAAAAACTGCTACAATTATTCAACAACATATGGCGTAACCATCATATACCCAAAGAATGGGAAACAGTAACTGTAATCTTACTCAAAACACGAGGAAAAATAATTGTAATGATTACAGAGTAAAAGCGCCATCGACCGCATCCACGTTATAAGCAAATGAATTGAAAACAAACGTAAAAAATATACTGAATATGTTTAGAGGAGAAAGTGTGGTATCCGGAAAGGAGAGTGCTATGGATGCTGCACTTACATTACAGAAGACATTGAAGAAAAGAAAATAACTCAGTACACAAACATTCATTGTTTGTCGATTATGACAAGCATATGAAAATTTTAACCAGGAAACGTTATGGCAGATCTTGCGGGAAAAAGGACATATATTAACGTACCTTTTAAAGTGTAACCAGACGGAGACCGCAATTCGATTTTCGGACAGGCTTCCCAGGATGCGATAGTGAACCGGGAAATTTTGCAATGAATCCAGTTAATGTCCTGACAGAGGCGACGTGATTGTTGCTTTGAGTTGAAAATGCAGCGCATCGCAACGGTCTGATGCCGAGTTTTGTGCGACGTACGTGGCAGGAAACATGCGGAACAGAACACGCGATTTCGGAACCAACATGTGCACATGTTAAAGACGGTGCAGAATGTAAGCCAATGGAGTTTAAATCAGCTTGTTCGCGCAATTACGAGGTTTACAAAGTGGGCGGCTTATAACCAACGAGCTGGCACAGCGCAGTCGGTATAGCGACGAGGCTACGGATTAGACGATCCGGGGTTCGTGTCCCGAAGGCGCAAGAAATTTTTCTCTTCCTTAAAACGTTCTGACCGGCTCTAAGAACCACCCAGCCTCGTATTCAATAAGCACCGGGGTTCTTTTTACTGGGGGTAAAGCGATCGGAGGTGTGATGTTGACCACTCACCTACATCTAGTGCAGAGGATAATACTGGAGCCAGGGGTCAGCAAATTTTCCAAAAATCTAGAAGCGACCTCAAAATTCTAAGGGCCATAAGGGAGACATGGTGCAAGTTACATACTGAGTACCCGCAATTCCGGTGACCTATGTACCTCCCTGTTATCTGGCGCTTTCTGCCCGGTGCATGTAAACTAATACAAATTATTGTACGGAAAGAACTGCACGATTTATGCTGAGAATATTAGGCACCACCGTACAAAACTTAGTGGCCGAGGCGAACACGCGCCAGGGATTTGTGCACCCATGAGTGCAGCTATACCTCTACTCCCTTCATATGCCTTCAAAGCGTGGACAGGGGCAACGTTACTAAACTTCCAACCAATCAGGGAATGAAATCCAAAATTTGTAACTTCCCGCGCGGAAGATTACGTCAATCGAGCGCCGTACCTGGTGGGGAAAACATTAGTTGAGTCTACCGCGACGGGTAGTACGTATATTTGAAGACAGCTGAGAGCCTTTCTTAGGCGAGTGAAGATGTTCTTTTGTGTTTGAATTCCTTTGGGATCTGAATTAACGATTCTTTTCGTAGCAATAACAGTAACATAAATAGCAAGTGCAGCTATCGTCGGCACACAAGTCTAACTATGCAAAATTAAGGTATCGTGAAGCGATGTTGTTATGAACTCTGATATCACATAAATATAACACTGATAATTCCAACAACTGCCATTTACAATGAACGGAAAAAATACATTAATCTGACGTTAAACCACGCGCGACTAGTCACTGATATCTTCCATTCGTAGTATCATCAGCTGCATGAGTTACGTTAGCCGGTCCCAGCTTTACCGCCCTAAGGCAAGTTTAATGCTCACAACTGTATGCTGGTCGTATGGTAACTAGAAGGCCGACTACACACGCAACTGTCTACATCAAAACTCAAATATATAAATAAAATACAATTAAAAAACTAAAATAAAGGAGCAGGACAAGGATGCAGCCTCCCATCAGACTTAACATATATATAATACTTCTTCTTCTTCGGTGGCACTAAAGTCCAATGCGGACCTTCGCCTCCTTAATAGCCCTCTCCCAGTCCACTCTATTTTTTTACCTTTCTTTCCAGTTGTTAATTTTACACTTCTTAATATCTGTTTGGATCAAAGGTAACAGTATTGTATATTAGAAGATTCAACATTGCACAAAACGAGAGAGATCGCATGAAATGAATGGGCGGAAATCGCCAACGTCGCGGACGACGAGATATGGTAGAAGATAGACGAAGATGGAAAGACCAAGGACTCAGTGAGCTTTAAGGGAACAGACCTTAGAACTAAACCTCGAACATGGTCTGATGATAATATTTCAGGTTTTAGACATAAGACGATTCTGAAGTGGAAGACAGTTTATCGATTTTGACCTACGTTTAACATCTTCGTGAATGTAATTTTAATCCGCAACAATCACAGGACGTGACTCATTTTTATTAAAACTTGTGTTACACAGTGCCTAAATACTCTCGTAAAAGGATTACATTCATAGTGACAATACACATTACAATCCCGATATGCACTATATATATATATATATATATATATATATATCATGGAAAAGGTGACTATGTATGAATTAAAATTACAAACTAAAGTGGATTTTTCTATATAATTCTCACGAAAGTGCGGATCAGATCTGTGTTTCGTACATATTTCATAACGGTGAGTGCCTGTTAATACATTTCGCTTCGTTCGTAACAGTGCGGTGACATTTTAATATGATAAATTCCGTGCATTGATAACTAAAATATTACAAAAGCCAACCAACCAAATGCACAATTTGTCTCTCACAATTGTGTTACATTAACTAACTAACTCCATGGAGCAGAGTTCTTCTTCAGAAGCTAATAGGTCGTCAGCTAGTCAAGAAATTCCCCGCGATTTATGGAACCCGAAGGTTCATTACCGCACTCACAAGAGCCCGACACCTGTCCCTATCCTGAGCCATATCAATCCAGTCCATGCCCCCCCATCCCACTTCTTGAAGATCCATTTTAATAGTATCCTCCCATCTATGCCTGGGTCTTCCAAGTGGTCTCCTTCCCTCAGGTCTCCCCACCAAAACCCTGTATGCACCTCTCCCCTCACCCATACGTGTTACATGCACCGCCCACCTCATTCTTCTTGATTTCATCACCCGAATAATATTTGGTGATGAGTACAGATCATTAAGTTCCTCGTTATGCAGTCTTCTCCACTCCCCTGTAACCTCGTCCCTCTTAGGCCCAAACATCTTCCTCAGCACCCTATTCTCGAACACCCTCAGCCTATGTTCCTCCCTCAGTGTGAGAGACCAAGTCTCACACCCATACAAAACAACAGGCAAAATTATAGTTCTGTATATCTTAATCTTTGTATTTTTAGATAGCAAACTGGAAGACAGAAAATCCTGCACCGAATGATAACAAGCATTCCCCGACTTCAATCAAATCTTAATTTCTTCCTGAATGGAATTTCGATTTGTTAGGGTTGTTCCCAAATATTTGAACTGTTCCATCCATTCAAAGGATTTATTATCTAACTTTATGTTGTGATTTTGTACTGCATTCTGGTCTCGAGACATGACCATGTCCTTAGTTTTCTCAGCATTTACATCTAGACCAATCTTCTTACTAGCGACTACCAAAGCTTCTGTGTTTTTCTTTATAGCATGTACGCTTCCGCCCAATATATTAACATCATCAGCATAAACTAGAAGCTGATGTGTACCAGTTAATTTCAAGCCCTCCTCATTTGCCTGAACCCTCCTAATGGCACATTCCAAAGCAAAGTTGAAAAGCAATGTCGATAAAGCATAGTAAATTTGAAAAGCAATGGCGATAAAGCATCTCCTTGTTTCAAACCATTCTTAATAGGAAATGTGTCAGACAAATGTTTGCCTACCCGGACTCTAGGCTTACTAGTTTCATAGGGATACCAAATTCAATGAGAATATTATACAAGGCCTCCTTCCTAACTTAATCATAGGCTTTCTTGAAGTCTATAAATAGCTGACTGATGCACTGCCTCATTGTATTCCCGTTTTTTCTCAAGCATTTAACGAATGGAGAATATATGATCAATAGTCCACCTGTTACGTCTAAATCCACACTGATGCTCCCCAATAATTGCCTCTGCATATGGGTCCCTGTCACCACGACATGGCGCGTCCTCAGGTTGCGGATGGAGGAACGGCCTCCGGATATGGAGGGTAGCTGCGAATACATTGAATAAGCAGTCACTGACAGCTGACAAGGGGTGGCCCTCCAGCTTGGTGGTTGGGCGAGGTGCTAACAACAACTCACCGTAAAAAATTGCCATGTTACGAAACAGACCACAAAGCCTCGGACCTGGACTGATTCTTTGGTACAACTTAAGCAACGGAAAAGGAGCATGAGATTTGGAACATGGAACGTGAGGAGCCTGTATAGGTCAGGGTCACTTATGACAGTGGCCAGGGAATTAGCGAGGTAAAAATTAGATTTAGTGGGTGTACAGGAGGTTAGGTGGGACAAAGGAGGGACAGTAAGAGCAGGGGATTCCACTTTTTTTTATGGAAAAGGAAATGAAAGTCATCAATTGGGAACAGGTTTTCGATCATTTTCCTAAGTACCATATGAAAATTCTGTTAGGAGATTTTAATGCAAAATTGTAGAGGGAGGATACTTTCAAACCGACGATCGGGAATGAGAGTTTACATGAGGATAGTAATGATAATGGTGTTAGAGTTGTAAACTTTGCAACATCCAAAAATCTAGTTGTTAAGAGCACGATGTTCCCGCAACGAAATATTCATAAATACACCTGAACCTCTCCTGATGGGAAGTCTCATAATCAGATTGATCACGTATTGATAGATAGGAGATGGCATTCAAGTATACTCGATATGCGATCTTTCAGGGGAGCTGACTGTGATACTGATCACTATCTGGTGGTTGCAAAAGTTAGGGAAAGACTGGCGGTAATTAAACAGGCAGCACAGACGATTGATGCAGAGATTTAATCTCAAGAAGCTAAGTGAACTAGATGCCAGGAAACAGTATCAGATACAGATCTCAAACAGGTTTGCAGCTTTGGAGAACTTAAATGTTAGTAAGGACATAAATAGGGCTTGGGAAAACATTAAAGAGAGTATCAAAACCTCAGCTAAAGATAGTCTAGGGCTGTATGAAAGGAAGCAGCATAAACCATGGTTTGATGAAGAATATTCAAAATTTTTAGATCAAACGAAGCAGGCTAAAATGCAGTGGTTACAGAATCCAAACCAAAGTAATGTAGATAATCTGAAAAATGTAAGACGTGAAGCTAGTACACATTTCAGGAACAAAAAGAAGGAATATCTGAAAGCTAAAATTAATGAACTTGAAACAAACAGCAAGAACAAGAATATCAGAGACTTGTATAGGGGCATCAATGACTTTAAGAAGGGTTACCAGCCTAGAAATAATGTAGTAAAGGATGAGAAAGGTGATCTGGTTGCAGACTCCCACAGTAACTTGGCTAGGTGGAGGAATCATTTCTTTCAGCTATTGAATGTACATGGGGTTAATGATGTTCGGCAGGCTGAAATACATACAGCAGAGTCACTGGTGCCTGAGCCCTGTGACTCTGAGGTTGAGATGGCTATTGAAAAGTTAAAAAGGCACAAATCACCAGGTATTGATCAAATTCCAGCAGAACTGATTAAAGCAGGAGGTAGGACAATTCGTTCTGAGGTCCATAAACTTATTAATTTAATTTGGAATAAAGAGGAATTGCCTGAGCAGTGGAAGGAGACAATCATTGTACATATTTATAAGAAGGGTGATAAAACAGATTGAAGTAATTATCGAGGCATATCACTTTTGTCAACAACATACAAAATTCTATCCAACATCCTTCTGTCAAGGTTAACTCAATATGCAGAGGAAATTATTGGGGAGCATCAGTGTGGATTTAGACGTAACAGGTTGACTACTGATCATATATTCTGCATTCGTCAAATACTTGAGAAGAAATGGAATACAATGAGGCAGTTCATCAGCTATTTATAGACTTCAAGAAAGCCTATGATTCAGTTAGTAGGGAGGTCTTGTATAATATTCTCATTGAATTTGGTATCCCTATGAAACTAGTAAGGCTCGTAAAAATGTGTCTAAATGAAACCTACAGCAGAGTCCGGGTAGGCAAACATTTTGACACATTTCCTATTAAGAATGGTTTGAAACAAGGAGATGCTTTATCGCCATTGCTTTTCAACTTTGCTTTGGAATATGCCATTAGAGGGTTCAGGCAAACCAGGAGCGCTTGAAATTAAATGATATACATCAGATTCTAGTTTATTCTGATGATGTTAATATATTGGGTGGCAGCTTACATGCTATAAAGAAAAACATAAGCTTTAGTAGTCGCTAGTAAGGAGATTGTTCTAGAAGTAAATGCTGAGAAAACTAAGTACATGGTCATGTCTCGCAATCAGAATGCAGGACAAAATCACAACATAAAGTTAGATAATAAATCCTTTGAAAGAGTGGAACAGTTCAAATATCTGGGAACAACCCTAACAAATCCAAATTCCATTCAGAAAGAAATTAAGAGCAGATTGAAGTCGGGGAATGCTTGTTATCATTCGGTGCAGGATTTTCTGTCTTCCAGTTTGCTATCTAAAAATACAAAGATTAAGATATACAGAACTATAATTTTGCCTGTTGTTTTGTATGGGTGTGAGACTTGGTCTCTCACACTGAGGGAGGAACATAGGCTGAGGGTGTTCGAGAATAGGGTGTTGAGGAGGATATTTGGGCCTAAGAGGGACGGGGTAACAGGGGAGTGTAGAAGACTACATAACGAGGAACTTAATGATCTGTACTCATCACCAAATATTATTCGAGTGATCAAATCAAGAAGAATGAGGTGGGCGGGGCATGTAGCACGTATGGGTGAGGGGAGAGGTGCATACAGGATTTTGGTGGGGAGTCCTGAGGGAAGGAGACCACTTGGAAGGCCCAGGCGTAGATGTGAGGATAATATTAAAATGGATCTTCAAGAAGTGGGATGGGGGACATGGACTGGCTTGATATGGCTCAGGATAGGGACAGGTGGCGAGCTCTTGTGAATGCGGTAATGAACCTTCGAGTTCCATAAAACGCGGGGAATTTCTTGACTAGCTGAGGGCCTTTTAGCTTCTCAAGAAGAACTCTGCTCCATGGAGTTAGTTCATAACAACAAAGAATGCCCATGACAACAAACTTAAGACCTAAAGAGACTCCAATTATGAAATATTTACTCAAAAGGGTTCGTATTACTATTGATGGTTAGCACACTAAATACCAATAGGATAACTCTTTTTATGCCATTTAACACAACAGAACACGTGTGATTCAGTACACGGTTACTTACCAAGTTAAATGAATACGAGGAGCTCGACAGAAAAGTGAGCTTACAAATAAGTACAATACAGGAAGCACTGCCCAGTTTCCTGTTACGAGTACCAAATTTAACCTGGATACAAGAAACAAATCTGTAAAATGTTAACACGGCTACACACATTTCTAACGTTTCTTGGAGAACGGGAATTCTTTCGTTAGGGGAGATGATGGGTGTTTCCACGTCACGGAAGGCAAATGCAGTGAACTCAAGTGGAGGGCTGCTGTGAACACCGTGATGAAACTTCCATACAATGCAGCGAATTGCTTCACTACTTATGAACCTATTTCTCAGCGTCTTAGACACACATTTTGTCCTTCTCCTCGAGCGACGATAAACACTAATTACCCACGGTAAGATGGCCTTCAAATTGTTCCTGTACGTTCTACGCCCGACTTCTTTAAAAGCATTACAACATACTATGTCAAAGCACGATTCCCGATCAGCTTCGACAAAAAGGTGCTTAAGGTAACTACAGTTACGTCAGTGGGGTGTTTTGGAAATATATCACTTGGCCTACAGTCGACTACCCTGAAGATGAGAGCAAGGTCCTCCAAAACATCGGTTACTATCAATATTCGTGGCATCACATCACAGAAGACTTGGTTCTTCATTTCCAAACTGTCCTCCCAGCTAGGTCCAAGTCCCGAGTGGTGTCTTCCCTTTAGATTTTTCCGACTACAATTTTATGCGCATTTCTCATTTCTCCTGGGCGTACATGGTCAATTATTGCCCATCGTGATTTTATCGTAGAAAGGTAATGCTCCCAGACGACGACCGCACTTACTTATATACCAGCTTATGTGTTCCGTGAAACTGTGGGCGGGGTACCTTTAACAGAATTTCTGGGATTACTTCAAAGAAGACCGAAATAGTAACTGACCCAAATATTCTGCTCTGATGCTACCATATAGAACGAAGATCAATGAATTCATTGAAGCCATGGGTTTCATGGATTTTGGTGAACGCAACAGGTAGTCCATTCATGCTTGTCTCAACTTGTTACTCTGAAATTTTTTTCTGGGGCATCCGCCATGTTTAAATCATGCACTGTTCCTAATACCAACCACTACACTTTTCATTAACATCGACAAGTACGTGACAGGCACACACAGAAACTTTAATCTCCTTAGCTTCAATATTTGGGCGTAAAACTTGGAACAAAAACTCGATAAAACAAGCTGCAGTACACAAGGAGATGGGTCTGCTTAAAGCTTACCAAATGCGTTAAGATCAACACCAAAGGATTATGTTACAAGCACGGTTACAGATGTTGAAAAACCATACAATGATTTTTTCCCAGCAGATATTTGTGTTTGTTTCTAGCCTGACAACACGTGGATCACTTTTTCCATGACAATACAGGTGGGCGATATACACTCATTCATTCATTCTGTAGTCTGTCTTACGACAGGTCCGTAGCCTCTTCCAAAGCGAGTTCTCCACAGGGTGCGATCTAGTGCTTCCTCTTTCAATTTCCAGTATCTTTTCTTTTCCTTAAGGTCATCCAGTAGCTGCTTACGTCTTCTCCCTCGTCGTCCCGTCATTTCTATCCTTCCTTCTAACTTTCCTTCAATCACGTATTTCAGAAGGCAGTTTCTACGCAAGATGTGACCAATCCAGTTAGCCTTTCTTCTTTTTATTGTATGTAGGATATTCCTCTCCTCCTTGAGATATACACTACATATATATAATATGTATATAGTGTTTTACGCATGTTTTCTCTTGTACTTGGTTCTCCCTAATGAAGGCTCAGATGGGCCGAAACATGTAGGGGAAAATATGTAAGAATGCAATTCGTTGGACTCACATGCGCAACTATGTAATGTACGGAAAATGAAAAATATGAAGACTTAGAACGCCTTTTCAAATTATAAAGACTAGCGTTGACTTTGCAGGAACAAAAGCCTGGATTCAAAAATCATTTTCTTTAAAAAAAAAAGTTACTGATGACGTATTTCAGTTGGATTATACCACTACCAGTTACAGTATTCACTCTCTGTATATTACCCCTCGGCTTTTCAACCTGGGACTCGAGACTCATGTTGACAACATCTGGGTCCTTTACACTACACGCATAAGCCTCTTGTAGGCCTGTATAAAAGCCTGATAGTTTAAATTCTATTATTATTCAGTCCCCAGGCATCAACTCCCTGTTATGATGACGTTTATGTACGCTAGGTAGCAGTGCCGAAAACAATCTGTCGATACGAAACAGTAGAAGGTACCCGTAAACTTCGGTCGGTATTACGACCTCGATCTTTGTCTATCAAATTCCATCTCTAAATAGTTAATATAACGTATTCTATCAAGCTGACTTTCAAGAACATTTAAGTTCATGAAGTGTACTGTGTTCGGTTAAACGTGATTTCATAGTATCTTGCATGGGCTATACTGTACAAGCGTGTATCAAGAGGATTACCTGTGGCAATCATAGACAGATGGGAACTGTCAAATATTCCGAATAAAATTCCAGGCGGGTCTGTTCTACTACAAAATAACGCTAAGTAACTTCAACTCCACAAATTTTTGTTTTCTCTCTCGCCAAGTATCGACACTCATAAATACCGCATCACGATTACATACACACGTCAATTCTATAAACCCCTTTATCAGGAAATGTGAAATTATAAGAGCAAAAAATCTTCCACTCCATTTCTTCTTTGTCTATTTTCCATGCAGTTAAAAAACATCGCACATAAAACAGCAGTTTTAGCATCATTTGCAGCTGGGTGTAATTTTTTAATATGTTGATTCAAGCATTATGCTGGAAGGCTATTCATTCAACTGGAAGTTCGGCACACTTTCAATTGTTTCGAATAAACCGTGTCAGAGAAGGCATTCACAGTCAGGGCTCCAGTAAAGCAATTTAAATCTATCAGTAATCACTTAATAATGCGCACTCGCCGAACTTACTTAGGGTATCCTTCATGAATTGTCTTTACGTATACTACGTATACTGGCTAGTGGCAAATGAACGACAATAGAGTGGAGCCTTGAGCACAGAAGAACTGCAAATTGTTTAATGTATCGACACAATATTTGTGATGAGATTCACTAAGCAAGCAACTCTCAGTAACTTTTATGCTTCTGCCAATGTGGAATCTGCGCAGAATTGCTGTCATCCCATCAAAACATAGCTGAGACGCCATTAAGTCCTTTTTTAAATTCTTCTAGTCGTGTACAGTAGGAGTTCCTTGTAACTGAGTTCCAAGCGACCTAACTCAGACAGTTGTTAAACTGTTAACGCGTAATATCTTACAACCTCTCTGAACTCCTCGTTTCCTTTCTAGGATATCTAGGCTAATATGAGGATTTCTGTGCAATAGAAAATTAGACACTGAGTTTCTCCAGAACCCCTTGCTTTTGTCTAGATCATTTTAAGAGCGAGAACTACTGCAACCAGACGCATGAATCTTTAAATGAAACAACTTGTCTAAGAACACTTTATGCCTAATCGTGTATGCGCATACTACAACTGCGACGATGCAAACTTCTGATTCTAAGTATGAGTAAACCAACCTTTACGACACCGGTTTCTGCCCGTACAGGCCTACAGTACTGTTTACAATTGATGTGATGCTTCTATCCAAGTACGGAACTCTATCAATTTCCGGTAAGCGGGCAGAACTGCACACACGTAATGAATGAGAAACCCTCCACGGCAAAGTTCAAGACTCCATACCCTTGGACACATAATTCTGCATTCGCTTTGTGTCTATGGCTTATGGCTCCGTGTCTATGAGCAGCCTGGCCTGCGTCTGCGTGTCACAGCGCCCACGGAACAGGCTTTCCATTTTATTGTAGATCTTCCATTCATTACGTCTACAAGAGCGACATTTTATACATAATGTATTTAACGACGCTGTCAGCTAACTCACGAGCATAACGCCGAACGATATGACGGTAGTGAAAGTTAATAATATAATAGATAATACGTTCCAACACAACTATTTCATTACAAAAACAATAAATTTTACTTTTTTTAAAAGTGCTATATATTTCGACCCGGCTGGGTCACCATCAGGCTTACAAAAATATTTAAAAGGAGGCTAGTTATATATCTTCAGAGTTATTATTCTATGGACCGAGATCTCACTCTTACAATCACATTATTATTTTATTATTTGCATTGAATATGCACCTTACTGTAGCTTAAACGATCATAACAAATAAGAAACTGTAATGTGATTGTGAGGATGAGACCTGAACCCTTGGAATAATAACTAATGATACACTACTAGCCACCTTTTACGTATTTTTATAGGCCCGATGATGAACAAATCGGGTCGATATACTCAGCAGTTCTATAACAACGAAACATGTTTTTGTAATAAAATACTTGTGTTGGACTGTACTCTCTGTTATATTAATGGTTTATGAAGCATAACGGGATTTCTTCCATCAAGACGATAGTGAAAGAACGGGAAAGGATAGACAAGCGGTCGGGACCCACTTTAAAGTACTATCCCGGAGTTGGCGTGGAGGTGCTGAAAAAACCACGAGTAACCACAGCAACTGGCCGTGATTCGAACAGGGGACCTTCCAAACGTAAACCAGAAGCGATTGAACCAATTTGATCGATATACCGTAAGAGCGAAATTTAACACCACCAAGAAACATGCATTTTGACACAGTTTCGGTGGACGAAATAAAATTTTAAAATTAGTCACCCCCCGACTTACGTCGTTCGCCTCCAGACCCAATATATTACGACAAGCGCGCAAGTTCGTACCTACAACGCAAAGGATGTATTCGATTTTTAAGGAAAGAGGGATTTAATGGAAAGAAGTATGAGACATAGCTCGAGACCGTGAAAGATGGAAAGCTCTTTGTAAACCTTCTACACCTACCGGTAGACGAGGTTCGATTAAGTCAAGTGAAGTTAAGTGCTACGAGGTGAGAAACATTACAACACGTGCTATGCATAATGTGGAAAGGAGAAATTATAACACTCACATTTTCAGTGCTTTTATATAAATTATTAGCGAATTTAAAAGGAACAACAAGAGAGCAAATGCGCCAGAAGTGTTATACGCTCTGCGGACATTTCACTTGTCTGATTTTTTCTCAGTTCCTCCAGGCAAATGCACGTAAACTAGGCCACTACCACCAGCTCATTATTCACTAATCACCCTATCACTCGACGGTATGTAGCCTGAGCTAATGACAGCGTCGTTAAACAGAGCAAAGCCGTAGGTCATTCAGCTTTCCCGTAAACCCCGCAGTCATGCAACACTGCCTGCTACTTACGCCCAAGTACGTCGCAAGTTATTTCCTCTTCGTTCACTGTATACTGTACAAGGCCATAAACATTCTAAATCGGTTGTCTCATCTACAAATAGACAGCGAGTTCAGTCACAAAGGTCTCTCTTGCATATTATTACTCATTTCCAGGAACACATGTAATAGAGGCTGGTCAATACAGCGGAAATGATGCCACTTTTACAAAACAAAGACACTAACATTACGTAGTACAACAAATTACATGAAACAGTCCTCTGTCCCCTCATGCACGCACTTGTGTCCAGTTCTTGTTCACTCCAATTGGGCCAAATTTATGTACACTTGTACAGATTACTTTCAGTCCATATTTCTCCATCCTCTCCGTATCTCATTTTAACGGCGCTCTCAGAAATTCAGGATATATAGCATCGAATGTTTGTCTGATTAGAGAATAATGAACTATAAAATATGCGGAACGAAGCGTTCATGACCTAAATGTGGTACTAACCCTAACCTTGACGGAATGAGGAAACCCAAGAAAACCATTCAGGACTGCCAGTCTCTAGGCCGAGATCTGCAAATGGGACCTCCGGAATACGACGCAACAGCGACGGCCGGCTTTCTTAGCATCGCAGGGCAGCAGGGTGCATAGCGGCAATGAAACAGATTATGGAATGCATCCCGCACTTGGGTGTTACGGCTCTGAATTCACAGCAACGACAAGTACGGAAACAGGTTAGGTATAAATTGTCTATGTTGCAAAAAATTAAAGTAATTACAAGCTAAGGGTTTTTAAGTGGGAATTACATGGAAATAAGGTAAGTGACGTGAAGTGAAGGGGCGTGAAGTGATGTGAAGTGTTTTGGTTTCGAAGTGAAGTGAATTAAGTTCTTGGGGATAAAAGTAACATGTACTTTGGTCTGACTTTATACTGAGGATAATCTAACGTATTGAGATTATTTAATGTGTGGGTGTTTTTGTAAGGTGTGGATGTTTTTGTTAAGGTGTGGATGTTTTTGTAATGTGTATGGTGTTCTAATGTGTGTACTTGTATTTACTGTATGTATTTTGTTTTGTATTGTTACTTTTATGTATATTATATTACCATTTGTATTATGTGTACTAGTGTAAGGACTACTGCCACCGGGTGAAAACCCAATTGCAGTAAATAATAATAATAATAATAATAATATCCATCGCCTGTTGACTAGACACCTCTCTCTCCACCAGGCCCGTAACCAGACCATGACCACAGTGGGTGCAGCGGCTTCCAGTGCGGGTGCATATAGGTACACAGGTTTATATACGTATATAATGCTCTATTCTACATATACTGTGTATACACATTATGTATGCAATGGCGTAAAAAGCGCCTTTGTCAGGACCACAAAATCAACACTTTAGTTACATAATGCGCTCTGTGACATTGCACAAAACATCTTGCATATACAGGCAGTTTTCAAAATGAGTTGTTTTCAACCACGGCGGTTCAACAGAGGCAACACGCAGATGGGGTAGGATGTCGCACATTTTCTAGTGGACTGAACAGCATGTTTGTCTCTGATATTTTGCAGATTCCTAGTTGGTACATCCAGAACTGTGGTGGGTGCATTCCACCCACTTGCACCTCCCCCCCCCCCCCGGCTACAGGCGTGCTCATCAACCCACCCCGTCATACAATTGCATACACAGTTCGAAGTCGATGTTTTTTTTTTTTTGCGTGGAAAGCATGTCGAACTCCACTCGCACCGTTCTGTCGAACGAGGAATACTAAAAGGCGTCTGGACTATTCACGATCGTGACACTCGAAGTGACTGTTCCAGGATGTGTACAGACTTCTCCTTCACTGGTTTAAATTTCAAATCGCGATGCGCCTTGGCGAGCCCCTCTCTGAACTACCGGCTCTGTGCCGAATCACTCGAGCACAGGGATCCAGTGGATCGCGTTGCTTGGTCTCGCGCTCGTTAACAGTCCACACTGACGGAAACACTCAAGTCGGATTGCGGAAACCATCGCCAGCACACGTAGCCTTGACGCATCTCAAGACATCCTTATTGGCAAAAGACAATGTGATATCGAAATGGTATTTAATGAAAACGTGGTTTGAAGCTATTCGAAAGTTACTGATACCAACAGTCACCAAGATGCGAAAGAAGCTATCCCCTACCTTACTGTTTTGATAACTCGGCCATACGCAAGTAAATTCATGCGTACGAATAGTACTCGGTCCCGAAAACTATTTGCGTCGGCGCGCCGCAGTGTGGAGAGTAAATGTTCACAAGGCAGGGCATTGCGATCCCCGACCTCAATGTTTGAGTGATTCCCACTGCATCAATGTCACTTGCAGAGCTCGAACTATGACAGTTTTATCTTCCACTTAGGCCTACCACTTGTTTCCATCTTTCTGTCATGGCTGGTCGCTAAGTAACAGTCGACTGAAACCCCACCACGACTTTACGCACACACTGTATGTCTAAGCAGCTCATCAACCAACATTTTAGAAGCCAACCCCACTCTATCCGACCGACATAAAGCCGTAGTCCTTTGCGACAATTCCCATCCTGGCAGCATCTACATGGGCCTACTTGAAATTACAGCGTGACTAATTTACTTGGGCCATATCGTTGGTCACTTCACGGACCGTTTTGCAAGGCAGCAGGCAGTGCAGCGTTCGCCGCTATTCCAAACTGCCGTGAGTAGGAATCCACGCGTCTTATTTCAATGTATTACCGTTAATATTGGGTTTTTACTCACGATATTTAAAGAAAGTGCTGTTAAGTGTTATTCCAACGTGTTGCAGTCAATATCACGTTTTTACTCGACATTTCTAAAGCACCTGGAAATGATTTCCTTCGACTCGCAGACACAAACCGAAACTAATACAATGATCACAGATCGTCAACGTTTTGCTGTTGACATCGCATACATTACATCCTGCATGCTTCTGTTCAGATCGTCTACAGTGCGAGCATTATTACTATGTACTTTACCACCTAACATACCAAGCAAATAAAAATCGCACGGCTTCAAATTAGGCGAAAATAGAGGTCACAACCCCTTGCTTATTAATCCATGACCAAAAACACTCCCTGAACACCTCACAGAATTGCCGTGTGAGCTGCTGCAATGTCTTGCTTACAAAGGGCATAAGTTCTCTTGTACTCAGGCGATCAAAAATGGTGTCAGAATCTAACACATGTGTGTAGGATCTCACGAAAAAAAAAACAAAAAAAAAAACAATAATCCTAGCTGCACTCATAGCATACTACACACCACCCTCAACGTCATGCAGTGGCACGGCGGGGATTTACAATGGAACTTTCTGCGAACCAACACGTCTTACTGAAAGTTCACGTACCCACTGAGATGAAGTCTAGGTTCTTCGCTAAACAGAACGAGTGTGGTATCTATTTCTCCACCACGTGCACCTTCCCACAACTTGTGGGCGTACACTACGTGGAAGACCAATATCGATCAGTATTCGTGGCCTCCGTAACTATTCACAGAAGCATTTCCGACCTACGTCCACTGGACGTTTTTGTCCATACAGACGTACTGGTGCTACCCTATCATATAGGGCACAGAATTCAGAACCATCCCGTGTATTCACAAGTCAATTTTAGTGTGAGGGAGTTCATTAACATGATTAGTGTCGAAATATTTTCGACAACTACTACATTTCCCCTATGTTCTTAAAAAACAATGGGGTCACGAGCTTGTCTTGAGTTAAAATCCGAGAACTCTGCCATACAGCTCGGAGAACTTCCACCGACTACTCTGCCAATATTCTTGTTCCCAAAACAGAAGTCGGCAAGGCACACGTACTCCTGATTGCGAGGGGTCAACGATGAGTTCCGAGCAGAACTCCAACCCCACCTTACTACTGCATACACTTCTAGTTCTACAGATCTGCTACGCTACTACTGTTCTTAGCTTATTTCTGTTAACAACCTACTGCCGTACAGATTCTGTACACGTTAAATTGTTGAGCATACCCCAAAGTTTTGCATCGTCACCACCTTTGTAATTTCTGACTTAAAAACAATAGTTTATACGTAATGTGTAATTAGCTTTATGATTTACGACCGTAACAAATTTCACATAACTCGCTCCAGTCGCCACCAAACCAAAAATCAAATCAAATATTCGCACAGCCACCATATCATTAAGTGTTCTACAAAAACACTGCCTTAATAAAACGTGTATTGTTTCCACTATCTCGTACCATACAGCCGACTTATAGGCTATATCTCCCAAGAGCCGAACATTTGAGATTTTAATTTCTCACAGCGGCGCTGCTGAAGGTTCCTGTCGTCTGGAAAGTTCCGCCGCGAAGACTGTTAGATGATGTCTACGTTTGGCAGGAACGTGATGCCTTCGTATTCAAGGTCAAGCAGCCCAGCAAGAACATCGACTGGTAAATAATCACCGACGTTTCGAAAGAACGTAGTGCCTTCATCTTCAGGGTCAAGCAGTCAAAAAATAAGGAACTTTAACTACTTAACGCTGAAGATGAAGGCCCAATTTTCCTCCGACACATCAGTAAGTTTTACGGCTTAACGTCCGAGAAGACTTGAACCTTCAGCCCAATATTTTATTTCGTCTGCGTCGTTAAACCGGCAGTGAATGCCCATTCATTATTATTCCTCTGCTGAAGAACTTAAACGATACAACCTACATCAGGAATAGGCCTTGCTAAGTTTATTACTATTCCAAAATTTACAACAACACGGGAAAGTTGGTCGGAATTCTATTTGCGAAACTTCCAGAATTACAAGGCAAACAGGATGCTAAATCACAACGCCCACACACAGTGGCCTGTTCCCACGTGACCGAGACTAGATGTTATATAAAAGAATAATAACAGGTAACAGACGAGAATAAACAAAACAATGATTTTGCCATTTGTCTTGCATGGGTGTTAAGAGGGGCCTCAAGTTACAAGCAACTGAAGAAAAATGCTCTGAAAAATATTTCGAATAAAATTAGTGGAAAATATAGGATATTACAGAACAAGGAACTTCGTGATTTCGACAATGGAATCTGAACAGTCTCCATAGGGTGGCCATGCGTGTAGGAAAGAAAAGATTTGGGATGCATATGAAATTTTCGGGCAGAAACCTCTCGAAAAATTACCACTTGAAAGACTGAGAACGACACTGCAGGATAACAGTAAGACGGATCTTATGGAAATAATGTGTGCGCATGTGAGGTGAATGGAACTGTCTCAGGATCGTGTCCAGTGGCAGCAAACTGGAATACCGAACCTTCGATATTATTGGAAGGCGAATTCGTTCGTTCGGTCGTTCGTCTGATATTTTGACACCTACAGCAGTTCAAAGATGCGGTTCGATCCCGCTCTGTACTTTACTAAAACATACTACGTATTTTCAAATCATTTTGAAATCTAACTTACAAAATCAGCAGCCAGAACAGCTCAGTTTGTAGTGTGTCTATGATACGGAAAGGACTCGGAAATCGCGGTTCCATTCCTGGCAGGTATAAGAGCTTTTTCCCGCCTCCAAAGCAACAGGACCGGGTCTGGGGACCGAACAGCCTCCCATGGGTACAGCAAGCTCTTTCACAAAGGGTCAAGCGGTCCGGGCTTGAAGCTGCCACTGACCTCCATCTAGTAGAGATAGGAATGTGTACAGCTATACCTCCACTGCCCCATACGCCTTCATGGCGTGATGCTTAACGAAATGCAGGACCAACTTCATCTTTCTCTTAGAGATCATAGCAATTACGAAAACTTTTGAGGTAGAAACATAGTAGGTAGGACGAATAATTACTAACAAAATACAGTGAAACTTCAAGATCAGTAATTCTCAACCTTCTGCATTTTGCGTTCCAATGATAATTTTGTCAGAAAACAAAGGCAGAAAATATACGTACAACAAAAGACTAAGATGCATTCGAATCCTTGCATCCTAGACCCTTCTCAGATGGTCATACCATTTGTGACACTGCGGTCACACATTTTGTTAGTGTTCACAATTTTGTAGATATTACAGTCTGCTATTGTGATTACTGTGGTGTGCTATTATATTTCTTTGAAGAACGTATTGTCTATATCTCTGCGTTGATTTTGTGTACGTTAAATGCATAGATCACACATAAATTTGAATGTTCACCCGGTCAAAATATTTTTAACTGCTGATTTACAAACAATAATTCGCACACAATTTATAGCTATATTCATAACACATCTACGTACCAAATGACATATTCCTAGACATAATAAACATTAAATATTTCGATTGCACTTTTTATTTTTCTTAATTATGCATCATGTAAGATGCATGAAGAAAAAACAGATAACTGAACATAGCGCAAATGCGACGAACACTGCGTCACTGGATTATTACGTTACACCACAAAAAAAAATATATATAAGGATAACTATTTCTTTGGCCTCCCTTGCTCTGTCATATATCGTGTAGAAACAGCACAATATGAGAAACACGTAACTGATATTTCGATTTCCTTTATAGTTTTATCTGAAGGTTCTCTGAACCCAAAGAGTTCAGGAAGATACAAATTTACGCAGGTCTTAACGTAAAGTGCCTGTTACGTTTGTCTGATTTTAACCAAACCTGAATTTTCTCGACAGATTTTAGAGAAAACCAATAACAAATTTCACGAAAATCCGTCCTGCGGAAGCTGAATTCTTCCATGCGTAGACGGACGGACGGACAGACAAACCTAAGAGTTTATTTTCGCAACGTTGCGGAAGTGCCTAAAAACGTAACCCCACCACAGTAAAAGCAGAACTTGAATCAACTACAAGACCCTTATTTTATCTGACAAATATCGGTTGCCACTTACTGTTATATCGTTTATCGTACTAACACAGCCCACTCAGCCGCCCGCCACATGCGCCCGAGTAGCGGCGGAAAGTGAGAAAATAAAGCGTCCTATAGTTAAGAATAAAGTCCAGTGATGGACCGTTCTGAACATCGCAACAAATCTTCAAATTCCATACACGACAAAGAATGACTCGTACATATCCAGAATTACCAGCTTCTCAAGTAGAAACTTTTATATGAAGAAAGAAATAATTTGGAAATTAGTTCTTTCAATAAATAAGAGAATCGTAGTGACAGTTAAGAAAGTACGGTCTTTAATGAAGAATTCACCAATGACATATTAAGCCTTCGAGCCAATTACAAGGTCATAAACCTCAAATAATTCACTAATTCAAACCAACAAATGCACTAAGACAAGTTATGTCATTAATTCCTTTATTAAAAGGTTACCCCAATACGCATTTCGGCACTTCTACATTGCCATCATCAGGGGGATCGTTGATGTTTTACATAGACCAATGTTCTTAAAGTACATCAGAACAGTCAAAACTGTGTATAATAATGTTACAATATTCGTTGTTACCACTCTATGTAAAATTATACAATAGTAGTATTGTTAAAATTTGCTAAAACAGTGGTAAAATAGTATAATATATTATATTAGGTTAGATATTATGATGTAATTAATAAATTATTGGCAGCGTGGTCCATGCATTTTTCGGTGTGCTGTTATGTACCGGTATGGCCCAGTCCCCCAAATCTCTTATCCAACCTTATTTCCCAACTTCTTTCACTTCTGCCTCAAAACGGAGGCAGCAGGTTCCTCCAAAATGCTGATAACCACCTACCAGACCACATGATGTCACAAAGCAGAAGATAAAAATCTACGTCTTCTCTGCCAGAAAACCCTCAACTGTCACCTGACCCTCGTCTTTAACCTTTTAAGATTTCTAGAACTGGTTCATTAACTAGAACGTACAGTAAAGGTCACACCGTAACATACCGTCAAGGCACAAGGGGAGCAGAGGTCTAGCTCTGCTCATGCTTAACCTCAGCGCTGAATGGGAGTGGGTGGTCAACGCCACGCCCCAGCAGCTTTACCCCAGGTATGAGCCCGTTCCCACTGTAGAGGAGGCTGGGTGGGCCTCAGGGGCGGTCTGAACGTGTGTGGAGAAAAGAAAATCTCTTTCCCCCATCGCAGTTCGAACCCCGGACCGTCCAGCCAGCAGCGAGTCGCTACTCCCACTACACTCTCCCGGCCATCATTAATTAAAGACAACGCAATTCCATGAATGACAGTATAAAGTTCAGCAACATTATGTTGGTGGCAGTACTTAATCTTGATCACTATCCATAATTTTAGGAACTGATTTCAATATGTTTCAAACATTTTTAATAACATCCCCGGACAAACAATGCCCATAACTGGCATAACGCACTTTAAAACATTGCCGTTCAAGAGAACGAAAATTCACACACGACTACACTGATGTGAGTTTTGAGGTTTTCACAGTGGTGTAATCAAGAATTCTGCTCTTCTGGGACATGACACTGCGTCGCTGGGTACGTAGTTCCCGACGTCAAGTCACCTTCAAAGGTTCAAGGTCTTAAGAAGCTAGTTTCATACACTACACCGGTGCCCTTCTGCAGGAGAAAATTTCACTGGCATCTACACTGCTATTTTAATGGCAACTACACTATCAGAAGAAGCAAATTTCACTGGCAACTACACTACTACTTATCAGAAGGGAATTTCACAGGCAATTACACTACTGCCTTTCAGAAGAAGAAGCAACTACACTAATATTCTCAACTGCAGCTTCATCATATTATTTTACGGCTGACTGCTGTATGAGGGTTTTCTGCTTCTGCGTGTGACACACACTGTATTACTTCACAAATGAAACATTACATCTTTTTTTTTGTAAATGAACGTAACTTGCAACAAAATAACATCCCAATTTCCTTCAAATTTTCCCAATAACAGAATCAAACCTTTCGCCGTTTCTTAATCGTAATCTCACAAATTGTATAAAGCATAAAAATATGTAGCATAAAGGTTTCAGATTTAACTTACAGAGATTCAACACACATTTCACTGAAGGGACTGAACTTGGAACACAAACACAGAAAGGGCGAATTTCGTTTTGTGTTTGCCACAAGCCATATGCGAATCAAATAGCATTATTGAAGTTAAAGAAATGCTAGAGTATGCAAATAAGATAATACTTACAGACTGGGCATATGCAACTATGACACAGGGTCTCACACACAATTCAACAGTTTTCTCAGATAACTGTGAGTTTTGAATAAGGAGGTATTAGCATGAGAGTTCACATCTAAATAACAAAATAAGAGAGCATCACTTTTGGATCAACATCTACATGAATATTTAGGTGTTCATAAACCTAAAGTGTACAAAACTTCCTCTCATAACTACATACTTCTCATAATAAATAGCACATTGTCCAGAATGGTGATTCAAAACTTCTGCATGTTGTGTCCCACAAGACACTTTGTCCAAAACCAGCCACAGTATACACAAAACTTCCCTTTATCTATGAACTGTAATTTTGTGATCATGTACATTCTGTATTATACTAATCATCAATAAAGTCCTTATTTTCAAAATCTCATGTCCCACTCAACTGAACCACTTCATAAATGCTGGTCCTGAAAAAGCACCACATGTTGTAAAACAGTGATACAGAATGAGCTATCAAAACAACAAAACATATCCAGAATGACTACTACTAATTCATGCCTGCAATCAAATGCAAATTTCCACATCTCTGTCCCTGCTTACCATGCAAAGTTTATTCCATACTTCTCTATTCTCTATAGTGGCCACAATTTGACGGAGTGAATCTTCATGAGTCTTGTGTGTACAAAATATGATGCTTTTATATGCATAAATAAAAAGAAACCACTTTATGCGCAATCCAAAAATGTCATGGACCACATCAAATATTCTTCAAACAGCCACAGGCAAAACTTGGGACACCTGTAGCTCTTTAAGAAGCATGGACATCATACACACTCTCACTGCCTAATTTTTTTTTGGTTCTGTATTTGAAAACTATTCTTCCTCATTTCTTATTTCTATGCGTGCACCTGCAGACATTAATTTAAACTACACTTGTTACACATGTTGCAGAGTAGATGCTACTACTAAGTATATGGCATGTCTGTCTTGAAGGGTTAAAGTTATGGCATCACGAAAACCATCAATGTACAAACTTTCTAATTTCTGCATACTGCAAAAAAGTACAAACCTTTCAACATTTGTATTATTAAACATCTCAGTCACTATTTATGGTTGCAATCACAGCTTCTGTTAGAACATGTAATTAAGAATTTATTTTCAGTCAACATGACAAACTTATATATAAAACTCTTTTAAGAATACTAGACATCAAACCTACACACTATTAGAGAACTTGAGGTCCAGTGTCACTATGGTGTAACAGCAAAAATATAGTAATTTTTTCTTACAAGAATACTTCACCTAAACACAAGCTCAGATTTGGAGTATATATTACATGTATAATTTTGCTCTTCACTGAAAGCACATTTATTATTGCATGGTGCATGGAACATTATCATTTGGTCGACTCTTGACAAGATGCACATTATGTTCTTTGCATCATGTGCAAAAAATAATGTGCACATGGGAAAACATGCCCATTCATCCACGTTTTGATGCAAGATCCACTTGAGAGATTGGATAAAAGTTGATTAGAAACTGATGGCATGGGAGGTTACCCAAAGCTTGCACTTCTTAGACTACCATCTTCTCCGATGTAACACTGTGTTATCTGGTAAAACCTGCCAATGTTTCAGAGGAACCTGCCCCCACCCACTATCAAGATAGACATGTTCTACCATGAAGATCAAAGCAGTAGATTCACCCAAAATGTCGGTACAGTATTGATAACAAAAGGGCTCCATGAAGGCAAAAGTATGCGAACTATGCAAGATTTGAAGCTGTCATGGTGATTTAAAAATTACAGTCCCCTGGGATGTGATGCCATGTTTTGGTAGATGAGTACCAATGTCTAGGAGGAACCTGCAAAAGTTCCTCTGAAACGTTGGCATCCCTCTACCAAACTACATGCCATCACATTCCAGGGGACTGTAATCTTGGCTTGAGACCTGTTGACCTAAGGTATTAATATGGACTTCATTTTGCATCTACATCTTGGCACAGGTCCATAAACTTCCAAAAACCTCAAATTCTAGGTGCAAGAAGGGTGACATTAGAAAGTTCCATACTGAGGACCCACTAATATAAGGCACCAACGCATACAATTTTGTCACATGGGATTTGTGTACCCCTACATATTGAAACACAATTTTGCATTTTTACATCTCATTAAGAAAATAATGGTACCAAGAACAATGTAACAAAGAGTTATGTAAAAAAGTTCTGACTTGACTCTGTGTGTTCAGGAAACTGAAATAGTCATTGTGGCTCTTCGTATTCTCAGGAGAATTATCTGAAAGTTTATTTTATGCCTGTGCATGGAACATGTTAACATATCTGGCTTCTAACTTCATCTAGCAGAGCACAGCAACATAAAGTGGTGAAACTGGAAGCATTGATGTTCAAACTACACTCTCAGTCTCCAAAAGATTACTAAACACTGTCACCATCTGAACTAGCAATTTGAAATTGATTACAGCCAATCCACATTTGTATTATAAACAACACCCTTCATGATCAGTTATTACAAACAACTTGTTCCAAACATGTGATGAACACTATGTACACAAGCTTCAGTCTCTGTACAGAAATCAAAGGAAGCTGAATTTTTATCACTGGCACACAGATAAAAATATTACACTGGCAATGGTATGTATGAGGAAACAATTCCCAATTTACACCCAGTGACTAAAATTATAGACTTAAAATCTTTACTGATTTTCACCCAGGCTCATAACTTCTGAGCATGTCAGTGTCTAGATTAAAACCTGTCAGGTCTGGTTGACGGTATGGTTAACTTGTATTACCACGATTCCAGACTGACTCCTGAAATAAATATCATTTATTATGGTATTTACTGCTCAACGGCCATTACAACTCAGTACTGACTATTCTTTGTATCATTTCACAAGGCCTTGAAGTACATAATACATAAGGAATAAATCTGTTGCAATAATGGTGGCACAAGAACATCTCATCATTTCAGTTCTGAGGGGCTCTGATGATGGTACAGAACACTTAGAATTACGGGGTTTCTAGACTTTGTCCATATATACATGCAGACTACACATAAACATTCCAAGACTTAGCACCTGCTATTCCATTCCCACCAAAGCTCCGTGGATTATAGTATCTCTCCTTCTGCACAAATCTAAACACCACACTGAAATTATGAAGCCACATTTTACTGTATTCTGATAAAAGAATCCTAACCAATATTAGATAAAATGACTGATCAATAAACAAAACACTGCTGAGCACATTCAAAACTGCTGAGTTCTAGTTATGTTGGTTCAGTGAACTTGCGTGATAACCTGCTGAGTGTCCTTAGTTCATGTGGTATTATTTAGGCCTATATCCAGATACACTGCCCACTGTCATTTCTAGCATCAGAGTATGACTTATGCCTAATTGCATCGGACTCCTGTCTACATCATGGGCTACGAAATCGTACGCAGCAATAACGGACAACATGTAAACCATGTCGCATGCCTGAATGCCAGCGTGAAGGCAACGTGAAATATGAAAAAAAAAAACTATGATATACACACACATCAGAAACTACTTACGCGCCAATAAAGGGCAAAATGGGATATTCGTCTAGTCCCTACACCGATCTTACTTCATAATGTTATAACGCGAAAGGTTAATACGAAATGTCGCAACATGCCTCGTCTATCCATAAATTCGAACAGTAGGTTCACAAATTTATATACGCCCTGTCACACTACATGCCCCCTCATAAACATCACAGGAAGAATAAGCTCTTACCTTCAAAGTCTCACCAGACTGTCAGAGAAATTACCACGCCGTTTTACCTCAAAACCCACCAGCACACAATCACAAGCACAAAAACAACTGCCATCTTCAGACCATTTCCTACAACAACCATTGGTGCCAACCAACTCTAAGTATGGATCGAAATTCCTCCAAATATTTCATTTAAAGTGCACATATTTTTATTTTGTCGAGTAAAAGTGACACGTTAGAGGAACGGAAGGCTGCAATTGTTTTTCATACTTTCGTCTGTTTTTTTTTTTTCGTTCCACAGTTTTTCCACACAATTAATCACAAATGATGGGACTGCAAGGCCGTGATCTATCTCCGGTACTTTTGCTTTCCCCTAAATTTTTAACTTCGTGGTTAGTGATGTAAGATAAAGGTAAAGTTCTAGTGATGTTTCCCATGAATGTCAGGGTGGAGGGTGAACTCTTTTTCGTCGCCCGAGAACGCAGATGATTATTTAATGTACAGGTACCTTTGTTGCCTGTCATGATTTAACGATGTGAACACCAAAATTGTAACTTTTAATTTTATACAGTAGTTTCGGTAATGTCACTGAAGATAAACATTGTCAATCTATAATTTTCCTAACTTTAACTTCAAACCCAGCAGTGGTGTTTTTTAAGACTTGAGAGACAACAGATCAAAAACTTTTTCAGCTCGCCGACAGAAAATGACGCGCTAGCTACTGGTTTTAAATTCCTTACACACACACACACACACACACATATATATATATATATATATATATATATATATATTGTTCACACTGCCTTTTTTAAAACTAACAAAATAGCATTCCTTGGGAAATACGCTACAAATTGGAATCTTATTAATTTATCTCAAATATTTTTGTCTTATTTTCACCGATAGCAATTCACGGCCGGCATGATTCGAAGGTATGTTTAGACCCTCAGATACGAGAGAGAATCAAGCATAATGCGTGCCCCAGACCTATAATACACAATAGAAACATCAAAATACAAGTATGACTTCTGATCCAACTTTAACCTTACGATTGCCATGCCACAGAATCGGTTTTTTTTTTCTTTTTTTACTTTCTACATTGATATGTGTTTTATTAGTTTACGATGCCCAATGTTGATGAAATTTTAACTTGATAGTTGGAATTCGAAGAGCAAATGTAAGGAAACGTATGTTCGGGAAAAATGACGCTGTCATACGTGTGATTGATTGAAAATCCGGTAAGAGCATTTTTGCAACTCCCTCCCATAAACACGTTCCATTGCACTGATCAGCGAGGATCATGTCTGCCATCTACGATTACATTTGACATAACACACACAGTGCTCTTTAGAGTAACTTGGTAACACGTAACAGAAGTGACTTCAAGATGTTTACCATTTAACGGTAGTACTCTCAAAATTACAAATAACGGTTACAGTAATTAATACTGAATTGATTTAATCATTTTTAGGGAAGTAATTTATTCGAATTAAATCGTCAGTGTTCAGTACTCTTTCGTTTCGTGAGTTGGTAGCAGTATACATGCAAGTTGTTATCTTCATGTTCTTGATTCTAGTTCAGACGTGAGGTGAATTCTTGTTCTTCACAGAATACTTGCTTACATTTTCAGTGAATGCCTTGTTGTGTATTATTATTATTATTATTCGTGTTTATTCTATGCTTCTTCACCTTGTATGTGTTTTTAGGCTAACGTGCATCTTGACATTGTCATACAAAGATCAAAATGTGTTGAAGCTTTAAAAATTGTATGCAATATTCTTCTATTTAGATACTACTGCACAAATCTCCAGCGTCATGTCCATGTCGTGGTTCTTTGGCAGTAAGAAGAAGAGTCCTGATTCAGAGCCACAACAGACCACCGAATTGCATGATGACTACGTACTTGTAGAGAAAGCACAGAACCTGCAGGCTAACAGTGAATATGGTGGATCTCACCACTGCCCTGCATTACCATATTCACTTGTACCAGACACAGGAATGGTTCCCCATGGGCCCCACACTTCCACAAAGAGCATAATGAATGCCTGTCATCAGAATTTTCTGTCTGGAGTGCCATTTAAGTTGTCCTCTGATGCGTCATTCACACTTGATGCAGTGAATAGGAGGAAGTTTGCTAGTGAGATCTTACTGCATATATCACAGTTAAATTTAAAATCATTTGAATACGATTTTCTCGTAGAAAAAAGTGTTGTGCTGGAAGCTGGCAATAGAGATTTGGGTTAATCAGAATTATTCCCTACTTTAATGGTAATAAAGTTAGGTCCTACAATATCATGGTGAACTACTGTACAGGGACATGTAAATTGATTGTGCTGTTGATAAACTGTGATTGATGCCACTGTGAGATTAATCAAAGTGTTAAAACTTGGCGTGTTATGTACATACAAGTTTAAATACTATTACTGTAGGGTAATTTAATACTGTTAAATGTTTTAGTAAAAAAGAAGCTTGCTGATATTTCTGTAAAAAACAATATTCTTTTCATTCATTCCACAGTGAGGAAATTTGGAAGAAAATATGAATATTCATGTACTGTTTAATCAGTGGCAAGGTTACTTACAAAACCATAATATGAAACATGCTTATAAATTTACTGCATTACAACTGTTAGTCTGGAGCAATATATAATATGAAATATTATTCATGTCATTCTCATATTTTACTTTCCTAATTCATTCACTAATGAGACAGTGTGATACATAGCATGTAATAGAACAAATTAATTACTACTCCCTGAGACTACGACAGTGAAACTTCAGATGTGAAAGGAATGATGTATTAGTAACTTGTAGAACGAGGTAAAAATACAGTAGGGTTAATTCATATACACATACACTTTACTACACTGATGGCTGTCACATTTAACAAGACAATCAGGAAATGTACGCACAGCGTAACACTTCTGGCCTGTTAACTCTCTTCTTGTCTGTAGATTTTTAGTTCATAAATGCCATACTGCTGATGCAGCTGGCTGCTGCTCCTTTACCTGACAAGAATAGTGCTTATCTCTAGTAAAGGTACAGGTAGCAGCCCACTCGGAATACCCAGAAAAACTGAGCAAGTAAAAAGGTTCACCTAGACTGTGGGCTGTATATATATCTGCTCTTAAGGACACAAGGCTTTCTATTCTACACCTGGCCTAAGTAGAACATGCTGTTGATTGTATTCCCCAAGAAGAGTTACAATCCAAAACGGCTGACATAACAGCTGCTTCGTAACAAAACCACTGAGAAAAAAAAAAAGTACATTAAATCAATATATTCATTTTAACTTTTGCTTAAAAATTAGGAAAACGTTTAATATAAAACTGTAAGATTGAGATCTCAATCCCTATTTTAACCGGTACTGTTAACTCTTATAATTATTATTCTTGCTTTCCTCTCATACAGGCCTGTATTTGTTACCAGTACCTGATGATGGCTTATTGAAATATTCACACCAAAACATGTACCACACTTTAGACACTAGAAAGAATTGTCTAATAAAATTGCTGTGGATGACAGTTATGTATGTTATTTGTTTAGTCATAATGTATTGCTGGATTGAAGGGGCAGTAAGGACCCAAACAAATCAATAGTCCTTAGGATGACTTACAAGCCACATGCACCACCATCAGCTTACAGCATCCCTGCTCCTTGGCAAGACAACCATCAGTGGACTCCTCCCTTTACATCCCACTCATGCCTAGTCTTAATATGAAATGTCAAGATGGAGCTCCAAGAGATTTCACATCTTCCAGTCAAATTTTTCCTTGCAGATGGTGTTTACTGTATGTGCCTGTACTTATAGCTTGAGTTAAAACTATCTGGGTGTCTTGGGGTTGAAGCCTACACTCTATTACAAATAAGTTACAATATTCCTGGCAAAAGTGCGATTTGCTCATCATGGTTTTGTGGGAATGTACACACTGCATTAAGCAGGATCACCTGTATTCAGTTTATGCAGCTTCTGAGCTTTGAATTTTTAAGCCATATGAGCTGAAAATAAACAGCAGTTTCATAAAATTTGAACAGTAATAGAAGGTACATATAAATTTAAATCATGAAACTGAAAACACGATGAATCAAATAATACAGATTAAGTTAAATTCATACAAGAACAGGCATTTTTAAAGTTCATATATATAAAAAATTAATTCTCCATATTCTTCTAATATTGTGTGTTTGTGGAAACTCTTATTAAAAGTTTTGACAAAGATTACTGTCTTATTTGTGATGAAAATTTTATACTGATATATTGTACAACTATAATTGGGTAAAACTCAGCAACTGCATTATGTAAGTAAACCTTCCACAAAAGACTACAGATTTGTCTCAAAGCACATAGTGGACACTTGAATTTCATGAAATGCACATTGACTGTGGTTATACAATATATTAACCCTTATACTTCCAACATCAAATGACACTTGACAGTGCACTGTGGTCTGCCAGGTCCAATGTTGTGCTCAGATCGACATGTTATTTTGCAAAGTTTTGTTTCATTTTACCCTAAACTCTTGCCATCTAGTGGGGGCTCTTTGAAGTCTGAAGATTAGAGATTTTCTGGAAAGTTTGGACTACAAAGGGTTAGTATGCCACAGAGATATTGCTTAATGTGATATTCTATTGAGGCAGTTTGCCTGTTACAGGAAGTCACGACACGTGTAACATTCAATTACTTATTTAAAAAATGCAAGTTCAAAGCAGTATGTAAATAACTGCTATAATGCAGACCAGTAATATGAATGGCACCCAGGTCTTCAGGAAACCTGCAACACTAGAAAAAGAAAAAACTGTTATGCATATATGATACAGAGATATGAAAAGGACATTAGTAAGACCATGCATGACAGACATATGAAACAAATGGACGTGACAAAGCCAATTGGTGCTTCTACTGACTTTGTGAACATGCCTAAAACTTTATCTTTTAAAATTGTCAAACGAGGAAAGCAATAAATACTAGCATACAGATAAGGCGCTGAATTAATTTGGTAGAAGTTTTCTCTGGATTTCATAACAGAAGTATAACTCATGATCTAAAAAATTTAGAAGGGCCCCATCAAACAGTGTTTTCCAAACCTTAGACAATGTAAAACATTTCTTATATCGACTTTATTTACACCTACAGAAAATAAGACAGAATAAGCCATCCTGTTTTGTCAAGAATGAACAGTATTGTGTTAATTACAAATTTGTTTTACATGA
This sequence comes from Reticulitermes speratus, assembly GCA_021186555.1. Lineage (NCBI taxonomy): Eukaryota > Metazoa > Arthropoda > Insecta > Blattodea > Rhinotermitidae > Reticulitermes > Reticulitermes speratus. Next base: position 19,387,726 of record JAJKFL010000009.1, on the reverse strand, counting down.
AAAGGGTGTAGTATACACTTGAACTTAAAGACAGTGATGTGATCACATAGTTACCACACTGTCGAGATGACACTACTGCTGCTAGCATGACCTTCTACCGCTAGACGTAGATACAGTAACGGCCTGGTGAGTCATTACTTCCTTGACTTGTTAAGTACAAATGTGTGTTGTGCCATTTGTGACTCTGGCACACCTAGAGACTCGAAGGAACATTGTGTCTGCTTTAAACTATGGGAAAATGCTACAGAAACTTTCAAATGTTTGAAGTAGCTTTTGGGGAGCAGATAATGGGAAGAACACACATTTTTTAATGGTTTTCCAAGTTCAAAAGCAGTGGGACATCTGCTGAAGGTGCCAATGCTCAGGACATCCATCGACGAGTAAAACAAAAGAAAATTTGGATCAAGTGACAGAACTTCTACATGCAAACATAAGAATCACTATCCGTGAAGTTATAATACGTTGGGAGGTCGGAGTATTTTGAAAGACAATCTGCACATGTGTCAGATTGCTAACGAATTCTTGCCTGGCTGCCGAGAGAGGAGCAGGAGAATTGTGTCAACACGTGCCAGGACCTTCAATGAAGGCTTCAAAGGGACCCAGAATTCCTTTCAAAGATAATCACAGGTGATGGGATGTGGGTTCATAGGCAGACCCAAAGCTCACCATTTCCATGGCCCCCCTCCCCCCAAAAGAGAGAGAGGGAGAGGGAAGAAGCTGCCACAGTTGTGAAGAGCATGTCCCCATTTTTTTTTTACATTCGCAGATTTGTGCATTATGAATTTGTTCCACAAGGAAAAACTGTAAACCAACATTACTACACTGACACCATGCACCATCTGCAGGAAAATGTGCAGCAAAAACAACATGAAAACTAGAATTTGTGGATCGGTTTCTCCCTTATGACACTGCATCTTCTTAGTCTGCTTTGTCTGTGTGTGAATTTCTGGCTAAAAGCAAAATGACTGTCATTCCACACTCCTGCTACTTATCAGATTTAGTGCCCTATGACTTATTTTCCCAAAACTGAAGATGGCATCAGAGGGAAGGAGATATAATGATATCACCATTACTGAAGCAATTTGAACGGTGGTGTGATCACTGGCACTCACTGTGCAAGTCCCAAGGAGACTACTTTGTAGGGGACAAACCTGATTAGAAGGTTAAGTGTTGTTATGGAGAAACAAATTCAGTCTGGCAACTATCTGACCCTAACCGCACAGGCACAGACATATATCCATGTTATAAGATGACCACTGAAAACAGCCAAGGATGAAAATACTCCTCAAGCTAATAATAAATGGGTTTTCAAACTTATTTGAATGGACACGAGTTTCAAGAAATTGGTGACGTTATATGACATACTGAAAGCCAAGTCTGATTTGTTGAATGTTCACATACACTGATATCTGTTGTACTTAACACATAATTACCAACCCCCCCCCCCCAATAAACAACCTGTTCATTGTTAAATAATTATTTAACAATGAACAGGTTGTCACAGTAGAATTTTTTAATTTTCAGTCATGAAGATCACATGGATCCATTTCTGTTGGCTCTTTATGGACAATACCCCTCTGCCATTTGCAAAATTTGTTGGACTGACCTGCGACAGTCACCTATCACAGGAACAACACCCCTGACAAATGTCAACAGAGTATCAGCTGTCCCTTAATATAATATGTGTTTTAAATGCAGCCCTCTTGTGCAGAAACAGAACAATGCACACAACAGTCTGGCCAGAGATTTAAACTACTATATGTAAATGTAATATAGCTTTATTAAATGAGGAACACTGCCACCCTGATGATCTAACACATGAAGATGCAAACATGACAAAAGTTATTATTCATTCCTTGTCCTCCATGATTGGTTTACAAATATTTTCCCTCCCTGTTTTTGCACTGACACTTTCTAAGAAAATTTTCATGTTGCACTTGCAGAACTGACTGAATACCTGCTGTAATGCATAACTTTTATCATCATGTGGAACATGCAGTCAGAACAATTATGTTACATCAGCAACCTGCAGGCTGTATATATGACATCCTATCACTCACAGACTTGTAATTCCTGATTTGATTTCCCCATGTACAAAAAATCCCATTCCTAATTCATGATTCTCATTCTCTTGACACAGAAACATTTATTATCTGCTGTACTCCCAAGTAAATCAAATTTATATAGGGAATACCATTCAGTGTGGGTCCCACACAAGCTGCTAGTGTACCGAGCTGTGCATCCAGCAGTTTGATCACCACACATTTCCTTATACAGCATAAACTAAAGGCTTATTCATACATACATACACACACACACACACACACACACACACACTGACGAGGTTTCAGAACAGTCCAGTTTCATAAGCTCCCCACAACTCACCCCATGACATACTTGCAGAGGCATAGAAGGGAGGTTGAGGTATAGCTTCAACCCCTTCACAACCTGATGCTAGGTGGTCAGCACCATGCTCCGGCCGCTTTATCCCCGGGAAACACCCGGCACCCATTGTATGGGAGGCTTGGCAGGCCTTGGGGCCAGTCTGTATGGCACAGAAGATCTTGCCACCCACTGGGATTTGATCCCTGGACTGTCCAGCCCATAGTGAGTCACTGTACTGACTACACTACCCTGGCCGCATAAGCTGTCCACAATGCAACTAAATTGTCTGTGAATATGAAGTACAGTAGCAAATTCTGAAGTCAATTTTCCAGTGTTTCAGTTCGTTTAAAATCAACAGTACAATCTGTGAACAAATTCCAAACAAGTTCTTTCTTACAGAAGAAGCGAAAGCCAACAAGTGTTCTTTCAGCAGAAACATCAAATAATAATGAAGTGCATTTAAAAGCATGTCCATGCAAATTTTTATTGTAAGAGTATGGTCTTGTAGCTAGGTTCAATAAATAGTTTGTGATGATGAAGTTGATCCAATCCTTAACTGAATTTAAACATGAGATTACTTAAAAGGTCACATAAATACTCAAAATAACATATTCTGGTACATGTGGTGCCATTCCACAACATTTAAGTTGGAGTACGGTGTGCTGTCAGTGCGATAAGAATAACTGGACCCATCTTCTTTTCAGATGCAATAAATTCAGAAAGATACAGTGGATAAATTCTTGCACCATTTTATGAGAATTTAAGTGATGAAGAGAATGAATATCGGTTCTTCCAGCATGATGGTGTAACAGCCAATATAGCCAATAGTTCAATGGCCACCTTATGTTAACATTTTGGGGAACCAAATAATTAGTCGTCCTTTTGTGAAATGCTCATCCACCTGAACTGATGCCATATGACTATTATCTGTACAGATGTTTTGGACCTTAAAGCAATTGTCTGGCACACGGCATAGGAAATTTTGAAATACATTTTCAAACAGATTTAACAATATGCTCACCAGGTGTCAAGCACGTCTGAGAGCTGGAGTTCGTTGCATCACCTGCTTTAACATGCAGTAAGATACATTATATAATACAGACTATTAATGTGCACTATGTGAGAGGGTCGCACGTTAAATGTTATATCCTGCACTTTCTATACTCAGGCAACTGTCTTGACTAAACCTGATCTACTGAGTATGCCTGACTTCTGAAGTTCCAGATTTCACACCCATTTTCAATCAAGTAGGTCATTCCAAATGCCCGAGGTCCTATGCAGCAGCTTGTAGCATGCTGGTTTTTACAGTATCCCTATATCCAATACCCAAGTTGGAGGACCACCCCTTTGGGTTGTCACCTGAAACTATAGGTTCAGTATAGTCACCGCTTCCCGCCACATATGGAGGTCTCACCATACATATTACATACTAAAAGTCAGACCACTGTCCAGTGAATGGGCTTTCTCCAAGTAAGAACTTATGTTTATGTCCCACTTCAGCTTCTGCTGGCTAATATGCTGTGCCCTGCATTACCAGCAGGGCTTGATACCTGTCATTTTATCTCCTCTCACTTCACATTACCATGGCTAGCTGCCCTTATACCTCCCGTCCCTTCCTCTACCCAATTAGCATGTTTTCCTCCAAGCATAGTTCAAACCACCATGTCATTCTGGTGTTCAGTCTTGAACAGAGAAGTACTTGGAGGAGAAGAACAAGAAAGAGGCAGACAAAGAAGAAGAAGGGACGTCTGGGATCTCTGGAGTTTCCAATTTGTCATTTCTGTCCCCTATTACAAAATGCAGTCCAAATTATGCAGTGAAAAATTCCCTTTCCCCTATAATTTGTCATGTCTTTACATTCAGAATAGGTTAATAATAGCACTCACCATGTCCACATGATCATTTACTAGGATAATCCTCAGAATTTTCACTGGCACTGTATAAATCTAACGAAAGTACATCCTTCTCACTAATATCTAAACTTTCAGCTATTTGCTGCCACCACAGCCTAACTCAAGAACTGCGATCTCAGGAAAGCTTACATTCAGCATATGAAAACAAATATTCAGAATGAAACTGTCATTCTGTCATGGACTAAATGAACAATATCAGGCTGCACTTTCTGGCTGACATTTTGGGCACTGCCCATCATTTTTTACTTGTAAACTGGTTCTGTTTCCTTCTTAAAGGTACAGGGTAAAGTAAGGGGTCCTTGGCAAAGCTAGTCACAAACCCATCATCAGAAACCTTCGATATAAGGCTAGGTCTGATAACACAATAATCAGTGCCAAGCAGTTATACGTACTCCTGCGATGGCAGCACAAAACAGAAGCACCAATCAATCCTTGATCAGACAGAAAATCTGTCAACAAAAGCTGTATGGGATATTTAAATATGATTAGTAACTACAAAAAATAGAAGACAAAGTTCAGATCTTTGCCTTTAAAAGAATACCAAACACCAAAAGTTAGCCCAAGTACTGAAATACTGAGCATGTTGGACAGATAAATACAATGCTTGGGTCTGACAAGCTTAATACATCCAAATGTGCTAAAAGATTAATGCTTACTGGCCTTGCACTGCACTACTCCCATGCTGCAGGCAAGCAGTCCAGCCAGTCAAGCACTGGCAGCCCCAATAGTAAAGGCAGGTCTCGTTTTACGCAATTTCCTTTTGCACAATTTCCCTTTAACGTGACTTGAAAATTTACACCACTTTTTGAATTTACGCCATAATTTTTGGTTTAACGTGATCTGGCATAGACGATCCATGGCCGCGCTTATCTTCTGTAGGAGGCTAGCAGATAGTGATGTCACTATCACACCATCAGCCACGTGTATGGATTAATTACGTTGGTGATATAACCATGCGGTAATTTAGTTTCCTCTTCAACAGCATTGGCTTTTCTTACTAAAATGAGTGAGAAACGTATATCTACATCACCAAGTGCAATCCAAGTGAAAAATTGGCAACAGACAATCAGTACTGAAGAGAAATTGGATGTAATAAGCCGACCTGAAAAAGGTGAACGAATTGTTGACATATGCCATACTGTTACACTCGTTCACAGTAGTGTACGTACAATTTGTGATAATGCTGATAGAATTAAATAAAGTGCTAAGTCAGGAACTAAAGTGTTTGTGTAGCAGGACTACCATAGGCCTATCATAATGAACTGTACCAAAACCTATGGACGTGAGTCCTTTACATTTTTACTACATTATAAATAAATAAATCACACATTTCTCAAACCAACAAAATGCATAGAATGAACAATATAAAATAAATAAATAAATATATTGTATAGAAATGTACATATATTGTACAGAAATTATATACTATATATAGGGTACACATATACTCCACAGGTCCATATGTCCACTAGTGGTATAGTCATACACTATATAGGATGAGGTTGTCGTCCCCTAAACCCCAGGAAATACACTGTTTTAAATGGGAATTTTGTGTTCAATTTGTGCGATTTTGAATTGCATGACTTTTTCAGGAATGTAACCCTGGAATAAAATGAGACCTGCCTGTGCTGGGAGATTGAACATCCTCAATTCCAAAACAATAAAGGATAAAGAATTTAAATGTCTTACCTCACATATCTGCCTTTAAGCAGCACCAGAAATGCCAATTTTACCATGTTCCAGTTGTTACTTCCATCATAATGCATCAAGCTCAGAGCCATGGCAACATGGGAATGGCAATTATCACAACACAAGTTGTGCTGGAAAGAGATAAATGTAAAATTACACCTTTAGACTGTGTTCTTCTGGGTTATAAGACAAGGTAGTCTGCTATGTAGTTGCAAACATTTCAAAGGAACATGCTGCTTCCTAGAATGTTACTCCAAAATAATGGTTACCTATTTTACTATATATGGTATCATAAGCCAGAAGACCACAACATGTATCTCCACTGCCATCACAACCTCAAATATCATATGACATTACAACTTCCCTTCTTGCACTCTCAGTGGAGTTCATTTTCTGGCTTGAGTGAAGTAAAATTACACATACTGTTCATATGCATATACAGCTGTCATGTCAATCCTCCTAAAATGGGATGTCAAAAGTTAAGTCTATAGTCTAACCAAACTGACATAAAGAAAATCATAACCCACCACATTCCTTTTCCGTTCCGCAAACAAATAATCTCATACTCTTTGAATTAATGTTCTCTCAGCATAATACAGTAAAACCTCGACGCATCGTTTTTATGGGGGATGGGGAAAAAACGATACATACGGGAAAACAATAGTACCGGGAAACCATTAAAAATAATAGATAAGAACAATTTAATGATTATTATTACTTCTTGCTGAAAAAATCTTTGATTGACATTTGTTTCGTGCAAACTTTACGCCTCAATTCAAAGCACGATTTATTAAGGCCTAGAAAATTTTCACGATCGCTGTCACTCGTGCTGTGCACATAAAAGAAAGATTTTAGTTTCATCAGCGCTTCATGCGTCTCGGCAAAGTTCGGCACAACTTCGGGTTCGCCATCTTCTTCATCTCCTCCTACTTCTTCCCCCTCCACAGTCCCGGACGCCACGACGCTCACGTACAGCTCCTGCACTGTTTCTACACCACAGGGTGCCACGTGAATGTCCACAGAGACGTAGTCCTCGAATATATCATTGTTCATGCCACTGAACTTTTCCCAGTCTTGGCGGAAATCGTCGTCATCGCTGGTCAATACGACGTCACTATCGCCTGAAGATTTTCCCTGCATGTAACCAGCTTTCCGAAAACTATTTTCGATTGTCTGCTGGGTTACTTGTTGCAAGGCTGCCACAGTGTATTGCAAAGCTTCCAACACGTTTATCTTTTTTCGTATCTTTGCCTGCATCCATTAAGCAAATAGCTGTTTGCACGAGGCGTTTTCTATAAAGCTGTTTATAACATTTTATTACCCCTAAATCAAGGGGCTGGAGCACACTTGTACAATTTGCGGGGCACCGTATGACTTTCACATTTCTTAGAAACGATGTATACCTTGGATGTGCGGTACAATTGTCCACAAAGAGAATGTTCCTGTTTTGCGCACCCATACTTGCGTCCAATGAACGCAGAAATGAAGAAAAAAGTCTGTGGTCATCCACGCTTTATTTTTCGCGTGGTATTTAGACGGTATTTTTTTATATTCTTGAAACATCGCGGTTTCGGAGATTTTCCGATAACAATCGGCACTTGTTTGTCACTTCCATCATTGTTAACACAAAGTAAAACAGTAATTTTTCCCGAGTCTTTCGAAGATCTTGTATAAGAATATACATGCATCTCAATCTCGCGGAAAACCAAAATGATAGAAATAAAGGCAATTTTCCCATTATGGTATTTGGTTCAACACGCAGCAGGCAATCCAGGCGGCACTAAGACAGCAATACATGCGCGCGCAGCGCACTAAATCATCGTTTTAAATTAAAAAAAAAAACTATCCATGTGGGAAAATGTTGCGTCAGGACCGTGATTTTTCAATGATCGATGCGATAAAACGACAGTTCGAGGGCCGATGGAGGCGGGAGAAAATAGTGTTATTTACGTGGGTCGTTCAAATTTAAACGAGAATTTAGTTCCCTTTCGAACACAAATCAACTTGCATGAACGTACTTGCGCTGACTAGTTATGACATGTTTAAACTTGCAACCCACACTAGTCGGGTCCCTCTCCGCCTCAACCATCAGGTGCAATCAAGATGGCAGTGCAAGCAGTACCCAACAGTGTTGCGCAGCGTATAATTATCAAATTTCTCACGAACGAAGGTGTCATTCCCTCTGAAATCTTTACCAGGCTTCAAGCACAGTTTGGGGATGAATGTTTGTCACAGCCAAGGGTGTTCAGTTGGGCGAAATTATTTCGAGAAGGACGAGACCGTGTTGAAAATGAACCTCACGCTTGGCAACCAAGAACTTCTGTCAATCCAGACAAAGTTTTGAAAATTGGTGAACTTATTTGGGCTAATCGTCGCATTAGTGTACTTGAACTGTCACAGGAAGTAGGAATTAGTGTAGGGAGTGTTGAAGAAATTCTGCACGAGTTGAAAGTCAGTAAAGTGAGCGCAAGGTGGGTCCCACGGCTCCTGTCACCGGAGCACAGGGAAAGACGTTTAGTGGCTGTTACTCAAGTTTTGCAACGATACGAGAGAAGGAGCCGAATTTTTGGACTCAATTGTGACCTGTGATGAGACCTGGGTCCATTACTTCACTCCTTAATCAAAAAGAGCAAGCAAGCAGTGCAAACACACCCATTCTCTACCCCACCCCCTCCCCAAAAAAAAAAGAGGAGAGAGAGAGACAGAGAGAGAGCGAAAGCAATTCTTTCAGCAGGGAAGTTCATGGCTACTGTGTTCTGGGATTCAAAGGGTATCATTGACCTGGACTTTCTCACTGGTCAAAAAACCATCAATGCGCAGTACTATTCAACTCTTCTGAATGAAAAAGTGAAGTCAGCAATCCGCTAAAGCGAAAAAAAAGGCAGGATTCAGTTTGCTCCCCCAGGACAACGTTCGTCCCACACTGCGACTTTAACGATGGAAACTCTACTGAAACTGAAGTGGGATGTCCTGCCTCATCCACCGTACAGTCCAGACTTAGCTCCATCTGATTATCATTTGTTTGGACCAATGAAGAGGGTTTTAGGAGGCAACAGATTCCGGAATAATGATGAGGTCATTGCAGCTGTGCAAAGTTGGATACACAAGCAACTGGAAGCCTTCTATGAAACTGGAATCAAGAAGCTTCCAGAACGTTGGCACAAGTGTATGGCAGTCAACAGGGGTAGTGTATAAGACTTCCATTTATTGTGAATAGATTTTTTAGAAACGAATTCTCGTTTAAATTTGAACGTTCCTAGTATATGGGGCTAGTTCCGGGACCAAATAAGGCAGACAATATATAAGGGAAAACAAAGGTAACGGGAACGACGCAACGAGGTTCCACTATATATGAAGATGCATGGACATTAAAGAAATACAAAGAATTACATATAAAATATTGTCATTAGTAAAACAAAGATGGGACAGATGTTCTTAAACTGAAAAATTACATTATTCTAACATGAATTGGTGCCTGCTTTTCTAGTTAACAGGTATTTTATATTTCAAAATTTTCATGGACTTAGTGTAGACTATCCCTATTAGATGTTTTCCCAGTCTAGTGCAGTTTTTCACAGCCTCACTAACATGGCAGCATGTTAAAGTATAGTACAGCAATTCATTGTCCACCTAGTGCAAATTATCTTCATATCATTCTTAATAGTTATACTTCCCATTACATCATTCTTTGTCATATACATTTTACAACACATAGAAAACTTGTGAATGATCAATAACATTCCAGGAATGATTAATAATATGCCAAATGAGTAACAGTAAGTCAAAATACTAATATCAAAATGGCTATTCTGCAAAAGCACAGGATATAGCAAATATAAAGAAGTGTGAAATATAATGTAGCTGCAAACACATAATTAAAAAAGGAAGCTATATTTCCTGACAGACGTTTCAACACGGATGTGGCTATAGCCTAACAAAGAAATGGCAACACAGCACAATATGACGATGAAACAAGGCTGAACAAGATGCGTTACCTATTGCAACATTTTGTTACCTACTGTTAAATATACTGAACATGCATGATATGTATGTGTGCAATTAGAGGTGTGTCAGCATACAACACAATTAGAAATGTTCAGGAGCACACAGAGTCACATTGTGGTACATTCAATTACAAAAATGCTCTGGAACAGGTCTGCTCTAACTTAATGTTGTGCAGGCAACTTCGGCAAAATTTGGTCTGCATGTGGGTAACATGAAATTCAATACACATAATAAAGAATGAACATGTATACATATAATTATATAATTTTAAATGTGTATGATTCTATACAAGGCTTTGGACTGATTCTTTGGTACAACCTAAGCAATGGAAATGGAATATAAGATTTGGCACTTGGAACGTCAGGAGTTTCTATAGGTCAGGGTCACTTATGACAGTGACCAGGGAATTAGCTAGGTGCAAATTAGATTTAGTGGGTGTACAGGAGGTTAGGTGGGACAAGGGAGGCACAGTAAGAGCAGGGGATTATACTTTTTTCTATGGAAAAGGAAATGAAAGTCATCAATTGGGAACAGGTTTTTTTGTACACCAGAGAATAGTATCTGCAATTAAGAGAGTGGAGTTTGTTAGTGATAGGATGTCATATATGGTGCTGAGAGGTCACTGGTGTAATATCATTGTTCTGAATGTGCATGCACCAACTGAGGAGAAAAGTGATGACTCAAAGGACAGTTTCTATGAGGAATTAGAACAGGTTTTCGATCATTTTCCTAAGTACCATATGAAAATTCTGTTAGGAGATTTTAATGCAAAACTGGGGAGAGAGGACACTTTCAAACCGACAACTGGGAATGAGAGTTTACATCAGGATAGTAATGATGATGGTGTTACAGTAGTAAACTTTGCCACATCAAAAAATCTGGTTCTTAAGAGCATGTTGTTCCCACACCGAAACATTCATAAATACACCTGGACCTGTCCAGATGGGAAGTCTCATAATCAGATTGATCACGTATTGATAGATAGGAGATGGCATTCAAGTATACTCCATGTATGATGTTTCGCGGGAGCTGACTGTGATACTGATCACTATCTGGTGGTTGCAAAAGTTAGGGAAAGACTGGCAGTAAGTAAACAAACAGCACAGAAGTTTGAAGCAGAGAGATTCAATCTCAAGAAGCTAAGTGAGCTAGAGGTTATGAAACAGTATCAGCTTAAGATCTCAAACAGGTCTGCAGCTTTGGAAAATTTAAATGTTAGCGAGGACATAAATAGGGCTTGGGAAAACATTAAAGAGAATATCAAAATCTCACCTAAAGAGAGTCTAGGTTTGCATGAACTGAAGCAGCATAGAACATGGTTTGATGAAGAATGTTCACAATTTTTAGATCAAAGGAAGCAGGCTAAAATGAAGTGGTTACAGAATCCAAACCAAAGTAATGTAGATAATCTGAACAATGTAAGATGCGAAGCTAGTAGACATTTCAGGAACAAAAAAAAAGGAATATCTAAAATTAATGAATTTGAAACAAACAGTAAGAACAAGAATATCAGAGACTTGTATAGGGGCATCAGTAACTTTAAGAAGGCTTACCAGCCTAGAACTTATGTAGTAAAGGATGAGAAGGTTGATCAGGTTGCAGACTCCTATAGTATATCGGCTAGGTGGAGGAATCATTTCTATCAGCTATTGAATGTACATGGGGTTAATGATGTTAGGCAGACTGAAGTACATACAGCAGGGCCACTAGTGCCTGAGTCCAGTGCCTCTGAGGTTGAGATGGCTATTGAAAAGCTAAAAAGACACAAATCACCAGGTACTGTTCAAATTTCAGCAGAATTGATTAAAGCAGGGGGTAGGACAATTTAATACATATATAGTGCATGAGCTCAATCAGGACTCAAAAACAATAGACTATGATTTTAATGTTCAACATTTCACTCATATGGATGTAACATTTTATACAATCGATGTATAGTCTATGCTTTTAACACTGTGACCCCCTGAGGATGGCATTCTGAATGCCAAAATACTTACAGGGGTGAAGTAATAATATTGTAAAATTGTGCATGAGTTGGTATGATAAATAAATAACTTCCAATTGCTATAGAATGCACGGTCAATATAACGTTAAAAAAGGTTCTATAAGTTACAACAGTGCACAGACTTAATATTACAAAGAATGTATTTCACTTCATGGGTAGAAGAAGAAGGCACCTTGCACATACAGTTTTCATTTTCAGAACATGTCATCACAAGATTCATAAATGCTGCTGGATTCAAATTTATAGTGAGAGGGCAGATCAGGCACCTCGAAGGTTAACAATCTATGGGTGATGAAGCATGCACAATAGAGATGTGCCTTCTTAATTCAAAGCTACTTTGAATGTCTTATGTCACTGACATACAGTATGGTGATACAAGAGGAAAAGCATTACATTAATTTTTGTAGTTAGTAATGTATTTATCTGGGAACATCTTTAAATTTTTTCTACAGGAATATACTTCAGAAAAAGTATGTATACAAGATAAAAATCTGGATAAGTGAGTGACAGTGACATATGCAGTCCTCGTGTAAATTACCTATACAGGCATCCCCCTTGCTATAGTGCTCCTGCACTCTGCTTTTTTAAACTTGTATTATTTGTTACTTTGTGTATAAATATTACTTGATTGAACAAATATCTGAGTGCTTTTGTATTTACCACCACTGCCATTCATTAATTGATGGCCAGGGGCAGCCTCTTGGCATTAGCAACTTGTGGATTTGAGCAGTGGGATTAACATGCCTCTTATGGGAAATAAAACACAAGACAGCAAAGAAGGGCGATAATTATCTTGGGCTTTAAGCAGTCTAGTGTGGCCTTGTCTTGTGTGTTTAGTGTGCTTCAATTATTTCTGTGTATTGTCTTCACCATAATTTTTCATGATGAGTCAAAAGCACAAAAACATGTGCCAAAAAGCTGCTATATGGATGCAAAGGAAAAACTTGTCATTAACAGTGAAGTTGAATGTCATTACAACACATTGAAGCACGAAAACACCAGATCAATGTTTACAAGTGCCAGACTTAGGGGGATTGACAGTGCAACTTATTTTGAAAAATGAAGACCAAATTAAGGAATGTGGAAAGACAGCAAACCCTGCAAGTGCTTCGAATTTAAATAGGGCTAGGTGTTCCATTATGTTTGAAATGCAAAGGATTCTCACACTTTTTATTGACAACAATGTACAGGGTCGCGTTCTTATAAGCTGGGCCGTTATACAACAGAAAGCCACAAGGTTATATGATGAACTGAAGAAAATGCCTTAGGCATCAAATGCAGAACCTTTCACAGGAAGTAAGGATTGGTTCATAACATTTCTTTGCCGGGTCAATTTGCCAGTGCCAACAAAGAAGAAGACACAAATTTTAAGAACACAATTGTTTGCATTATTGAGGAGTGGAGAATGCTGCGACCTGCTACAAGCTCTTTTATGGTGAAAAGAAAAAAGCCAAAATCCAGTTGTCTTTGGATTCCTTCTTCGGCAGAAAGGAGTAGCCCAATTCCATTGAAAAGAAAGCTATTTTTGATTAAATATATATAAACTTATTTACTTTATGTTGTTCATTCCGTCCAACTTACAATAGTAACAGTGATGCCACTTTGTTACTTCTCAACAACAGACTGTTCCATACACAGTTACCAGACATGGCTATATTACCTCTCACTACACAATCTTTCACTTCCAGTTACTGCTATCAAACCAAAAAGAGAAAATACTGTGAACCAACATGTCCAGAAAAGCTTACCCTTCCTTTTAAGGCCTTTCAAAAACTTCTGGATCTTCTGTCAAAGGTAAAGGTCTCCCTAGAACAGGCCATGAAGGCCCAGAGGGGGAGTAGAGGTACTGATCTACTCTTTCTTGAACCTTGGTGCTAGAGGGGGGTGGGTGGTCAACTCCATGCCCCGGTCGCTTTACCCCAGGAAAAGAGACCCGGTAACCACTGTATAGGAGGCTGGGTGGGCCCCAGGGCTGGTCTGGATGGCTGCGAAAAATCTCGCCCCCACCAGGATTTGATCCCCAGACCGTCCAGCCCGTAGCGAGTCGCTATACCGACTACACTACCCAGCCGAACTGGATCTTCTGTCAGATGAAGAAATTAGCTCCAATAGAAACCGGTGCTCCCAGCACTACATTAAGCATGAGGTGTGTAGAGTAGGTAGACCTATGGCCTCAACATCTGAAATTGCTGTGTGCATAAGCAATGATTGCATGCACTACTAACCACGCCTAAATGTTAACCCAACACAAACACGCATACAAAAATTTACCCATATAATGAGAAAAATATGATATAAAAGGAATTCTAACCATCCTCGTTTTATACTCTTCTGAAGCCTCCGTAACTGCACGATCCCAGCCACTTTGTCCCCCTCTTGCAAGGTGGGGTTGTAACTGCCAATACTTTGTTGGACTTCCAAATGCCATGTTATCTTCAGATACAAAGTATGGACCTGCAAAGTCTCGTATTATCCCAGATGACATGGCAATTCCCATGTGGCCAATAAATGGAAACAGCCATCTGAAAAGTTTATTCTCAAAGTTACATTTTATAGTGACCAAATATAAAAGAGCCCTAAATATAGTTCTAAAGCAAAGAATCCTTTAAAATAATGAACATTCTAATTATCAGTTATTAATTACATTGACATTCTAATTATCAGTCACACAAATGTTATTTTCTTCTCAATTGCTACACCTCTGATTACACACGGTAATAAGTGGTACAGCACAACTGTATTAATGTTAATACCAATTTGTCATATTATTTCAAGGCACAGGCTTCTACCATATTATGGTCATCCTCAAGTCAACCATTAGTACAAAAACGTACACAAATTAAAATTGTATAAAATTATGTGTCAACTGGATTAGCAGTCCACTTTTACTTGTACCCAAAGTTGCGAGTTACATGTTTATCTTCTCGGTTTGCTTGATCCTAAAAATGGAAGCACTACACTTCTCTGAACCGTCAGTATCTACTGGCCAGCCGATAAGGCGTAACACGTCAAGCCGGATCTTTGTGAACACCACTGTGGTAACTTAAAATCTCGCGAAAGTTTTAACTATTCTTCGAAAGATACGTAAAATGCTTTGTGTACGTGTTTGAGAGGCTCCTATAAGCCTGATATGCCACTAATATATTCATTAGTAGGTACCCTGAAGATGAATTTATGCGAGTCGAAACGCATGTGCCTAAGTCTTTTCAGTGCAATGCATGTTAGTTGGTACTCTGAAATGTGGTTATTAGAACGCTGACAGTTCGAAATCATTCTATTCACTCTTAACCATTCACTGAAATTTAACCTGTTTACGGCTGTTAACGTCAATACGATATTCTGACTTTCGCATCGCAACTGGTCACGGTATTGCAGAAATGTACCCACGATTTTCCGAGACGCTGTTTTTCCATACCCAGGACCACATCTGGCCACCAATGATGGTAAATGATCTACACGTATTGAAATAATTATCATGTTATACTAATCATTGTACATTTTACATACATACGTTAGAAGTGGAATGGGTGTCCAAACAATGCAACATGGGTATCTTTGTTTCTGGTGATCTACGAGAATCTCCATAACCGTAACCTTACTGTCGGATACCGTACTACCATTTGTATCTGTGATTATATTAGAAATATACGATTCGGGAGACTTCATAACTGACACCTAACACGTCATGAATAATCAAATCTTCCCAAGCAATCGTACAACATTCCTGTCATCGTCCAATAACGCACGTTAGTCAATACTAATCAGCCACTATCACACGCACAGACCATGATCACAGATTAAAAATCTCAGAAATTGTAAACTCCGTGGACACGTAATATTACAGCACTATGTGCGGCATCTACGTGCGTTACTTGTAGCAGGCATGGTTCACTGGCTGTGAATAAAGCATGCTCCTGGTGCTAACTTATGGGACTATGTAGTATGACATAGTCAAAGCCTAAGATCAGTCGTGTGCTTGGCCTCAGGTTGTTCTGACGTTACTGCGTGGCTGCTGGCTCGTTTGTCTACCGCACGAGACAAACCTGGTGTAGGAAACCAAGAAATCCATACAGTTATTTTAGCACACCCAATCTATACAATCTCTTTGGTATACTAAATTTCCTGTTTGAATGTATTAGTTTAGAACAGTAAATCTGCTTTAGTAACAAGGAAGTGGAGAAGACTGCATAATGAGAAGCTTTATGACCTCTTCACCATATATTATTCGGGTGATCCAATGAAGAAGGAGATGGGCAGGGCACGTGACACTCATGGGAAACAGGGGAGGTGCATAAAGGGTTTTGGTGGGGAGACCTGGTGGAAAGAGCCCGCTTGGAAGAACTAGGTGCAAATGGGAGGATAATATTAAAATGGATCTTCAAGAAATAGGATGGGGGCATTTTGATTTGACTCAGGATAGGAGCAGGTGGCAGGCCCTTGTGAATGCGACAAGGAACCTTCGGGTTCCACAAAATGCGGGGAATTTCTTGACTAGCTTAGTACCTGTTAGCTTCACAGGAAGGACTCTACTCCGTGGAGTTAGCTAGGTTTGGTTGGTTACAAATGTGCAACGAGGTGTGAATAAATTCCTCAATGTGCAAGTTGTGCTATACCGCGACTGCAATTACGTTTAAGTTGATTTGGACCGCTAGGTGGTAGTAGTAGTAGTTCCTTCAGGTCGCAAGCGACCCCTGGTGATCCCATTGGATTTTCTGAGCAAGAGGTACAGGGTCTTGCAATCCCTTAGTCGTTTTCGTTTTGACATTTCCTATTTTCCACGGCTTTGTAGATCAGATCCCTCCATTGCAGTCTGTTTTGCGTGGCATTTATGGTGTCATGCCAGTTCATTGTCACGGTTCTTCGTATTTCGTCTGTCAGTTTTGTCCGCTGTCTTCTTCTTCTTCTACTGCCGTCTGTCAATCCTAACATCAAATCTTTTTCCAGTGAGTCTGAAGTGCGCATTATGTGTCCGAAATATTTCAATTTGCCTATTACAGCTAAGGTTTTTGGGAGTGCCTGGGCTTAATTTGTTTAATCACCGATGCATTCGTCCTTCTTGCTGTCCATGGTATTCTGAGCAGTCTTCTCCACGTCCATACCCCAAAGGCATCTAGCTTCCTTTTGTCTGCCTTCATTAACGTCCAGCTTTCGAATCCATACAGCACTGCTGGGAAGACTATTGTCTGCACTAACGTAACTTTTGTGTTGGTCGAAACTCCTGAGTCTTTCATAATTTTTGTCAATTTTGCCATTGCTGCTTTGCCCAAGGTTATTCTTCTCTTGATCTCGTCATGGATATAGCCGTCATTGGCGATGAGAACCCCTAAAAACTTGTAGCTTGTTAATGTCCTTATTTCTTCGCCGTCTACTATTATGTTTCCTTGTTCCCCAATGACCATTACACTGGTTTTCTTTATGTTCAGTTTGAGATCAGTCTTTTCAACACTAATTATGACCCATTTTTATCAGTTGGCCCATATCGTCCTTGTTTTCTGCTAGTAGAGTTGTATCGTCTGCATATCGTGGGTTGTTTATTTTTCGGCCCCCTATTTTGACACCTGCCTCAATGTCTTCTAACCCCGCTGTTCTTATGATGTGCTCGATATATAGATTAAAGAGGCCCGGAGATAAAATACAGCCTTACCTTACGCCTTTTTATACTGGGAAGCAATCTGTTGCGCCTTGTTCGACCTGTACTTTGGCTTCTTGTTCTGTGTATAGTTCTCTTATTAATCCGATCAAATATTCGGGTATTCCCATATTTTTCATGCTGTTCCACATCTTTGAATGTTCCACACTATCAAACGCCTTTGCGTAGTCTATAAAACACAGATATACAGGTTTGTTGCGCTGTCTGGTCCTTTCCATGACCCATCTTACATTGGCGATTTGGTCCCTTGTCCCTCGCCCTTTCCTGAATCCTGCTTGTTCCACTGGCATTTCACGTTCTATATATGGTTCAAGTCGTTTCTGAACTATTCTCAGTAGGATCTTGTTTGCGTGAGGGATTAATGCAATGATGCGATTATTAGAGCACTCTCTGACATCTCCTTTCTTGGGTAGAAGTACTCGTATGAAGATAGACCGTTTCCACTCTCGTGGCCATTTCACCTTCTCCCATACTTCTTTACACCAGATAATCATAGCTGGAATGACTTCTTCTTTGATGGCTTTTAACAATTCTATTTGTATGTTGTCACACCCAGGGGCTTGTTGTAAGGCAGCTGTTCTAAAGCCCACCTTACCTCACTCTCCAGAATCCACGGTTCTTTCTCATATGTGGAGCCGTTTAAGTCTTCGGGCTGTTCACTGGTTTTGTACAACTCTGTTGTGTATTCCTTCGACCTTTCTAAAATTTTTTCCTTTTCCGTTATTAATTCTCCATTTTTGCCTTTGAGTGCACCTGTTTTGGGGATAAACTGCCTAGTGAGCTCTCTAATTGTCCTGACCATATCCCTGGGCCTCTTTTTCCGGGCTTTCTCCTCTAAATCGCGCATTTTTCTTTTATGAATCTTTCTTTATCTTTCCTAGCTTCTCTTTGAAACTCAGAATTCAATCTTCTTACTTCTGCCGTGTTTCCTACTTCTTTTGCTTACCGTCTCTCTTCTGCAATCTTAAGGGTTCTTTCTGTGAGCCATTTGGGACCTTTATTGTTTCTTTTTTCTGGTATATTCTTCATGGCAGCTTCTGTTATAACCCTTCTTATCTCTTCCCAGAGTTTATCTGGGTCTCGGTTCGTATCTTCCAATGTTTGGAACCCCCTGCCTACTGCATGTTTGTATTCTTCTGGTATGTGTTCCAAGTCCAGTTTTAATCTCATTCGTCTGTGGTCTTTAGATCTCTTTAACTTAACCCTGGTAGTTGCTATGAGTTGCTAGAGTTCATGGTCAGACCCGCAGTCTGCTGCTGGTATTGTTTTTGAGACTTTTATGGCGCTTTTCCACCTGTGTGTGCCCAAAATTTAGTCTATTTGGTTTTGGTATCTGCCATCAGGAGATGTCCAAGTGTGCAGTCTGTCTATTGGTTGTTGAAACATGGTGTTGGCAACGAACAAAGAGTTTTCCATACAAAATTCAATGAGTTTATCCCCTCTTTCGTTTCTGGTTCCTAGGCCAAATCTACCGCTAGGTGGTAGCACCTACCTATTTCGACCGGTTTATATTTTCGCACAGGTGGTGTACAATAGCTGTAATCCGTGATAGTCCGTGTTTTGAGGTTTATACGGAGGCGCGAATGTGTTGCGTTTGGTAGAAATGGAAGAACAAATGATCGAACCTAGAGTGCGAGTAAACGGGGGACTGTTAGTTCGTCGTATGGGTAAACCAATAAGCATAATTGGAACTGTTTTAAGCGTGAGTTTGACGTAGTTTATAGTTCTTAGAAATGTAAGTACGTGTAATTGAATGATTGGGTTAAGTTTTGAAATGCAGCTGACGAAGGTAAATAAAAGACACTTACCTGCACACGGTAGCAGAAACTTTTACCAGGATTCACCAGACTCGTCACTACGAAGACTGTGGGATGTGACGTCGCATAGCGGGTACTAATTTGCCGATTTTTCAGAGGAACCCACAATAGGCAGTGATTCGTCCCAAACCGCGGTAAATTTCTACGACGTCACATTGCCACGAGAACGTCAAGTCTCAAGTGACTTGCGGGACACTAACCTGTAACCTAATTCGCGTGTATTTATTATTATAGCTAGAACAAATTTGAATTGATGGGCAGCCGAAAGGACTGGAAAGACATTCTGTTGGGAAGAAGGGGTATGCAGTTTGATGACAGTAACTGTAGATGAAGTTAATGTTATGCTCGTTCAGTCGGTATGGTGTGATAATTGTTATCACTTTTGTTAGGTAAGTTATGTGGTTCAGGTTTGGGTAGTCCAGACCTACTTGCATTACATTGGGGTTTGTTGTCTTAACAGATTAGTGATGCATTTTTACAGTATGCTGACAGTTGCTTTACAAGGATATGTGTTGGGACTAGTAATCCTAAATGAAAGCCACATTATTTGACATGTTATAGGGTCTGGGTGATTTAGGATTGTTTTGGGTTGGGTCTAAGAACTGTATGTAAACCTCAAATCCAATAACAGGTTTATATTTCACTTTACAATAAAATTGTTCCAGATTAACAATTTTAATGTCTGTGTGGACTTGAAAACAATGTTTCTAGTGTCTTTGTGGTCCTGTACTTCTTGGCTTGTAGGTTTATAATTCCATGCTGACTTCAGCCACATGTCTTCACTCCTCCATGTCTTCGTGTAGCATATTTAACAAACCTGAGCTTCAGTCACAGCACTGTAAAGTTCGCTGTTAGTGTGTAGCAATAAGTACAAGGTTCAGTCAGATGAAACTAGAAAAAGTCTGCAACTAAAGTTCAGTACCTTATTTACAAGGCTATCCTCCAGTTTAGCCTGACCACATTGGATCTGTAGAGATGAGGTGGCTGTGGCATTCTGTAGACTGTTGGGCGGAGCAGAGAGTGGTAGGCAGGACCGTTTTAGGCTTGCATGACAGATGGAGGAGTGTCGACTTCTATCAGCAGCCATGTACACGTCTTACAACAGGTCTGTTAAACACACCACACCTGATAACAGGAGCACACACTGTAATAGAGAGATAGCCAAAACCCTAGCCTACATCACGTATACACAGTCACCGCACACCAGATACACAGCCGATAGCATTTTTGGAACAATTTTTACGTAGAGATTTTCATGTTCAATTCTTCTGTTAAAATGCGCCGAACACTTTTCCTGTCTAATTAACCATCTCGCTATTGCTCGAACTCTCAACCTACGGTCTGCACTTTTTCAGTGTTGTTAGCAGTCACTGATGTGCGTGGACGACCTGGGCAGTCATCATCTTTCACACTTTCCCTGCCTTCTGAAAATCATTTATGTCATTCCAAACACGTGCACAAGACATACAGTCTTCACCGTAAGCGTCAGTCAATAATTGAAAAGTTTCTGTTGTGGAATTCTTAAGTTTTATGAGAAACTTGGTGTTAACTCGTTGCTCACTTTTTGAATCAGACATTTTCCGACCGAGCGCAACAACATGCCTGTACTAAAACTCTCATCCACTGCTACTGAGTAAAGCGAACATGATGAAACGTGTCACACTGTGAGCGCATACTTCAAGCTGAAATATCGTCTGTTCGCTATTTTCCTCCCACTGTTGGTTCCTGAGTCACAGAGTCAGTCTCATTTTTGTGTCAGACCTCGTAAACATGTATTAATGTAGGTTCAAAATGTCCTCATCGGTCTGATTCATGTGGGGAAATTGGAGAATCCTTTGTATTCATGCTTTTGCAGGCTGTTCATATGTGATTTATAGAACTGAATTCCATCTCAGTGCTATTTAAAATGGAGTTTGCCCACAGCACCTGTTACGTGGCTTACTGAGAAGCTCTGCTTTTATTTAGTCACAACCACAATTTCTTTTGTTGCAGACTCATCCTAGTGGAATTTCATTAGAGATCAAAACAGTCGACAACCAGGTAGTGACAGTGAAAATGCAACAACCATTGCAAGAACCTGTGTCAGGACTAGTGGAGTTCCATGGAACAGTACAAGGAAAAAATACTGTTTCAAGTGATTTCTACCTATCATTCCCTCCTGAGTTTAATCAAAATTTTGGTTAGTACATTCTGTTTGACAGTTTACAAATTGTAAGCACCTTTAATAAAATTATCTTATTTGCCAGATAATTCATTAATATTTTGGTTATGCTTGGTGTGCTGTAGGTTTCCAGATTGAATCTCAGCTGGGAGACCAGCTATCCTTATTGAAGGCTTTTGTACTTTTCCACAGTCCCTCCAAATATACAGGGCTGATACTTCGAAACAGAAATACTTTGTAAGACATTGTTCCCAATTTACTGGTCATAGGCCTCATGTTCAAGTTATCTGGTTTGAAAGTTACTGAGTGGGGTGCAACACAAAGACAGGACAGTATAGAGCTAACAATTTTCCTAGGTACAGTGGGAGGGTGTGAGAGAAAGGTAAGATTCAAGTACCGGTAGGTCTTAAACAGATGGAGCCAAGTACAGTTTGTAAGTTAGTATTCGTAGAATTTGTATAGTAGTGGGGGTGGGTGGACTCTTCCACATGTAGAAAAGACCAAAACTGGGGATAGTCATGCTAGTAAACATTGTTTGCTGGTACAGGTATAGCATGTGGAATAAACGTATACCACTGTAGTTCATGTGTAAATGTAACATGAATATTAAGATTGTGAAGATTTGCAGATCAAAAGTTAAATATATTTTGGAGGGCATAGAATTATGTAGTATTTTGTGCCTTGGTTTATTTAAGAATGTTGTGTCAGCTGCATAATTTAAAAATGAAAACTAGGGATACATAACAATCTGACTCACAAATTGTAATTTTGAATTTTGCTGCATTTGTCATGATATCCTCACTGACAATATTAAGTACGAATATTTGGTGTTGTTATATTAACAGGCCCAGGCCTAATCTACCTTCTCTCTCAGTTATACTGTGTAACAAAAAAAGAGGCATTATGTAACACCATAGAGATAGCACTAGATGTGTCATCCTGTCTGTATTTTGAAGAGATGATAGGTCAAACAGACACCAGAGACAAGGTGACAAACTGGTACTTGTGGGCTGAACCCTTTCCAGGATGGCAAGAAATTTTTTGTTCAAAGCGAATTTTCCATTTCATGTCTCATTTCATTGCTTTGCTTGTTAGATGTTAAATATAAAAAAAGAAAAATCACAGAAATAATAACTGAAATTTTCTTGAACATTAACATCTTGATATATTTGAATTACAGTTACTAGTAGTTGTGTTTACATGTTACAGATTCAGAACAGTATAATGAAGCAGTTACATTAATGAACACCATCTCCAATCACTGGACATCATGAAGATTTGGAAGGCATATTCTGGATGAAAGATGCTTGTCATGATTACATTTTTTCGTCATTTACACGTGTTAATAAAAATGTCAGTGATTTGATTTTAATTGTTGTCCACACCTTTAACTTGTGAGGCTTGTACAAGTACCGAAAAGTTGTTTATTTGCAGTGTTACTTACCCAAATAAAAATAAACAATTAAGTTTAGGAAGTCACAATGTCATGATTGCACAATGTCTTTCAGCAAGCAAAGTGAAATCACATTTTATCAGCACAAAATGCGAGGTTTTCACAGACATAAATTGTGATCTAGGCTATGACATCATGTAGTGTGGTGACTACAAATGTTGCAGAGGAACCTGCTGCATTCCTTGTTAAAGGTGAGCATAAGCTGCAGTGGGAAATGGGTACATTATGCAGGAAAGGGGGAATGGGTCATGAACAGGAGCATTGACAAATCAGAGCCAGGAATAGGAAAGAAGAGCTGGGATTGTGATGGATAAAGTGGCACTAGTACAGGTTGTTCTCTGAATACTTGTTTTCTCCCATCATTATCATTCCACTAATGCTTGGTACTCATATTCATTCATCTGCCATCAATGCTGTATGGTCTTAGACAGGGGTGCACAAGTCCCAGGCATTAGGTTGCCCAGGCTACTAAATTTCGTATGGTGGTGTCTAATATTTATGGGTCAACAGCATGGGACTTCTTTCATGTCATCCGTCTGGCACCTAGAATTTTGAGGGTGTTCATAGGTTTTTGGAAAATTCATGCACCTCTGATGTTGGATACTGATGCTACTAAATAAAACACTGAACAAGACAGGAAATGTACGTATAACACAGGCGTGCTCAACCTTTTATGTGGTGCAGGTCCTGTAGGCCTTATTCATTACATTTTTCAGCTGTGCCTTCCATGTCAATCCCTTGTCCAGAATAAGTCCAAGGTATTTGACCTCAGTAGTTAGCTGCAAAGTGTGTCCGGAGAGGGTTGGTTCCTTTAGGCCCCTTAAATCTGTTTGCCGGGTGAATGGTACTATCACCATCTTTTGTGGATTGATAGACAGCTGTGTCCTATCACACCACTGTTATGTCATACTCAGCCTCCTGTAGAAGCTCTGAGACAATGCTGGGGAATTTTCCGCGGATAAGGATAGCAATGTCATCGGCATATCCCAGTGTATAGTAGGCATTCCCACTGAGTCCTCCTGTGAGTTCGTCCGTAACCAGGCTCCACAGCAGAGGCGATAGAACGCCCCCTTGCGGACAGCCTCTGGCCACAGACCCCTCCAGAGTTTCTCCTGCAAGTGGCTGTGATTTTCCTGCTGCCCATCATTAAAAGTTGTTAAAAATTATTAAAAATTCCCAGCAATTTTTAATAATTTTTAACAACTTTTAATGACATTGTAATATCACCATTTATGCTTTTAACTCAAAAATGAAAATAACCTATGACAAGAAATTTAAAAGAAAGTGTATGGTTGTATAAACGAAAGCAGTGAGTGTTATTAACCGCTAATAGAAACTTGACATACATTGTGGTGTACATGTGGTGATACCAAATGGATTAGTGAATGCTGAAGTGAACGTGACCTTGAACCCGATGATGGCTCTATTGCAGCCGAAACATATGTAGGGTTATTGGACATGCTTAAGAAATAAAGTGCATTTGTTGGTTTAATTGTTGATTGAGAATTAATGAGTTCATGGATCTTGGAATGAATTGTCCTACCTCCTGCTTTAACCTTTATACGACCGGGTTGGTATTTAAATTTTTGCACATTGTTTACGAAAAATGTATTGTTTGAACAGAAAAAGATAAAATTATGAAATGAACGGCATTCTGTATAAAACAAAACAGAGATTATGCAGCATGCCTGAAAAATGCAGTAAATTTCCTTGTTGCTCAAATATATAAAATTAATTTCTGGCAGTTTTTTCCTTGTGCATTCGCATATGCAAATGTAGATTGCTTAAAGTTTAATCAATTCTGCTAGAATTTGATCAGTACCTGGTGAGCTGTGTGTTTTTTTGGCTTTCAATAGCCATCTCAACTTCAAAGACACTGGGCTCAGGCACTAGTGGCTCTGCTGTATGTATTGTAGTCTGCCTAACTTCATTAACCCTGTACATTCAATAGCTGAGAGAAATGACTGATTCCTCCACCTAGCCAAAATACTGTGGGAGTCTGCAACCAGATCACCCTTCTCATCCTTCACTATATTAGTTCTAGGCTGGTAACCCTTGTTAGTCATTCATACCCCCATACAAGTCTCCCAATATTCTTGTTCTTACTGTTTATTTGAAGTTCAGTACTTTACCTTTCAGATATTTCCTCTTTTTGTTCCTGAAATGTCTACTAGCTTCACAGCTTACAAGCTGATGAGTCAATTTTGAAGTAGGTGGAGGAGTAGGAAATATTAGTTTGTCACTAAACAGCTAGTTGTGCATCACTGACACGTGTGAGGGCGCGAGGTTTACATCTTCGAAACCATTTGCCTCATCTTACAATGTTCAAAGGGTTTCCTACGAGTATCGCTGCAGAAAATATTAATCAGGTTGTCAAAAGTTTACTGTGTTTGGAAAATGAAGTTTCCAGGGTTCAACATGAGGGAGTATTCAATGCTGTGCTAGCTCAACCAGGTATCATCAAGCACATAATGAAGAGTGAGATACTGATGGAGTTTTACGACCTGTGCCACAAGTCAAATTTCATTCCGGATTAATGACTGACCAATGAAATGCCCATTACCAAAACCTGGCCACATCTGTAGAGATTTTTTCCATTGGTGTGCTAACTCCAGGAGGAATCAGAATTGAGATTTGTGATCAAATGGGGCATTCAGTTCAGGTGTGCAATGCAGTGTAGGGGTTAATAAACAATATTCCCACAATTCTGGTGCAGGTGGGCATTCTGTAATTTTTCAATAATGAAACTTCTATTAACGTATAACATAGTCTCGTTTCTTTTTGCCAGACCCCTTACAATAACTGGGGTTGCCTTACTCAAATGCATAAGATTTTGATTTTTTCATGATTAAATTACACTTTAATGCACTTCCTTAACATAATATTAAACCTTACAAGATATAAGTAATATGCAGAACACACAAAAAAATACATACATTAAAACCAGGGGTGCACAAATATCCCAAAAAACTCGCAGCACCACCTCAAAATTCTAGGTGTCAGAAGAGTGACATGGAGCATGTTCCATACCGAGGACCCACAAATATTAGGCACCACCAAACAAAATCTAGTTGCCACAGTGACCTGGCATTTGTTCACCCCTGATTAAAACGGTTTGTAAATTCAGAATTAATAAATCTGAGCTGAAGAGTGAGGCTAGATCGTGCTTAAGGTGGGTGTGGTCAGTCAGTGATTAGATGAATTACTGGGCAAATGGGTGAAGGTGGAAGGCTGACATAAAACTGTGGATAAGAAAAGGATGTGTAGCCAGACTAGCTCATAATGCTAAACTTTCAGTGTAATATATCTGACTGTTGTAATGAGAACACAGAGCAAGGAAAGTCTTGTCTCTCATACACCATCCTTGGATTGTACATGGCCCATTGCATGGTCGTATGGTATTTTGTAAGGATAATGAATTATATTCTAATTCAATCAGCTAACTACACAGAGCAAAGTTCTTCTTGACAAGCCAATAGGTCCTCAGGTAGTTGAGATTTTTCCTTTTAAGAAACCTGATGGTTCATTACTGTGTTCACAGGGGCCCACCACTTATCCCTATCCTCAGGCACATGAATCCAGTCCACAGCCTCCCAGCCTGTTCCAATCCATTTTAATCTCCTATTACATCTGGGTATTCTAGATGGTCTCTTTCCTTGAGTTTTCCAAACTAGGATCTTTTATGCATTTCTCTTCTCTTTCATGCATGCCACATGCCCCACCCATCTCATTCTCCTCTATTTGTCATCCTAATAATGTCTCGTCAGGAGTAAAAATTTTGATTATGAAATTTTCTCCAGTCTCCTGTTACTTCCCTTAGGTCCTCAGCACCATGTTCTGGAAAACGACCTATGTTATTCCCCTAATGTGAGGGACCAAACTAATTCCTTCAGCATCTATGATAAAATCTCATTTTAAAACATATGAAACAGCCTTTGATACATTGGTAGATTCAAAAGCACTTGTTCATTTACTATAATTGTGTATGTTTAGGCCAAAATTTTAGTTCTTGAATACAGTCATGCACAAGGTTTGGGTTAAAAGGCCCCTTCAGCATGGGTCATAATCTCAATTACTTAATTGCTTTGTCCCATTTTTCCTGAAGGGTTTGTCAGGATGTAGAACTGTCCCATATTTGACTGGCTCTTATATGCTGATTGAACTGCTCTGTTTTTGTCAGCAAAATCTAACATCTTATCTATTTTTTTTATAAATTCGGTACCAGACACAGCTGATGTCAGTTCATATTTAGCATGCCTTCACATGTCATACGCAGAATGCAACTTCATACTGACTGCTACTTGATGAAGCAAGAAAGAGTAACTGACAAAAAATTCAGTGAAGTAAATTTTATAGTATTTATTTCATGTGAACATGTATGCACCTTGAAACATAACTACTGCAAGTGGATGCATATACATTTCAGGAAAATATGTTGTTTTCCTGGGCTTTTGCCTCCACGTGTGGTCCTTCAACCTTCCTGGCATTTAATTACAGAATGACCAAAAAATCTGTATAATGCAGTCAAGGACAGTGAGGGTGCTCATTTATACATAATAACATCAAGACAGATGTTCTTAGTTCAATGCAACACCACTCTCATCACTCTGCTTTGCTGGGTAATATCCTGAAATGAAGCCCTGTTGGGAGTGTGTAAAAGTGGTTGGCACTTTCTGTTACACAGTTACCAAGAAAGCAATAATGCTTATTATTGCTGCATTCTCACACTGTGAGTAATGATGGAGGTGACTTTACTAGCTGCATCCAGAGACAGACAGCGACAAGTACAGGATGTAACTGGGCATTCTGAATGTTCCCTAAAACACAACAAGCACATTTATATGTTTTGTTTTATGGATTAACACAAAAAGTAATAACAAAGTAAAAAGCAATGTGATCGTCATCTGTTGAAAATAACCGTTTTAAAGGAAACTGATACAGAAATGGGTATCAGGTAGATTTGTCTATCACTTGCAGAGAGGTGTATCATATCATTCAGAAGAAAAATCCTGTGTTCAGTTCCTGTGTTGCTATTATGGTTAGGCTACAGGCTGGATGACTGAGGAACGGAGGTTTGATTTCCAGCAGGGGCGCAGGTTTTTCTCTTCTCCACTGCATCCAGGCCAGCTCTTGGGCCCACTCAGCCTATCAAATGGGTACTGGGTACTGTTTCTCTATGGCTAAAATGCTCAGGGCATAAGCCTGACCAGTCACCTCTACACAGCGTTGAGGTCAATAATACATAGAGCTGTATCTCCATTCCCTCGTACGTCTTCATGATATGAGAAAATTTTACACTTAATAGATATTTGTGATATGGAATTTTATGGTATTATTCTTCAACTGTAACTTATGTGTGTATATTCTTCAACAGATAAACAGGACAGTGTTGTCCAATTAACTGTAACCCTTTTTGCCTGAAAGGGGAAACACTGTCCTGCATGGGACATTTAAATTGAATAATGCTTTGGCTGGCAGCAGAAATCTGGCATTTAAAAGCCATACACTTAAAGGATATATTTATTATTTTTTTTATTTACTAACAAGCTAGGCTCACCAGTCAGTAGCATGGCACCTTGCTCATATTCAGGGGCACCTAGTTTGAATCTCAACATGGAGGCCATATATCCTTACTGGGTATTGTCATGGTTTCCCCCAGTCTCACCAGGTGAATGCTGGTATATCAAAACAAGTCAGTGAATGCAGACATAGCACACCTGTTATGACACATTCACTCATCTACAAATCTGGTACTCCTGATAGTTTGTGTTTTCTGTACATCCTAGCAACAGTGATACAATCAAGCACAATTGGAATTTGGCATGTGCATATGTTAAATGTTATACTCGACTGTATAAATCACTACAAACTATACCTGAACCAATGAGTCATGTGAGCGGCATGTCCACCATGCCGACAAGACTGACACCATGTGAACCAAGATGAAAATTCTGCTATTTTATTACTTGCAGCTGCTGAACGCCCATTGCTGTTGGTACTATTGTTATCTTGAAGCCCTGAAGATGTCCCCATATGGACAAGACAGATGGCACAGCGAGGCAAAGGCTTGCGACACTGTGGACATGATGACATCTGCAAAATATTATTTTGGTGCATCTAGAAACATTGTATATACCAAGTCTGAAAAGGAATGAGTTACCATAGGATGCACCATAACTGCACATTTTTATTTGTCAGACCTGTCCACACTATCAATAACTCTTTTAAATCATTGTTTTTAAGTCATTCACTGAAATGACTTTAAATTAGATTTTTGCAACAACTATAAAACATAATGATCATAAAATTATAAGTATGTAAATAGACTATGAATTACTGCTCTCCCATTCTGGATTTTCCACTGTTCAGAGAAAATTTTCTGTGCTAAAACTGTGTTAGTAAATAACCTGCATTTGCTGTAAGAAATTTTTGGCCTTGCAAAACTCATACATTACTTTGGTGTAATTGTGGGCAAACAATATCTAATATTCATGTTTCCTCTCTGCTGGAAACTCCTACCACACAATCATCACGTTCATTTCACATGTTATTAACCTTTTGGAAACAAATTTGATATTATGTAATTGCTTATATATGTGTGTATAAACAGTTCAAGTACTTACGTATAAAAATTACGTTAATGCAAAACCTTGTTAATTCAAAGTTCTCAGGACCTGGGAAAGGGCTTCGAATTATGCAATTTCAGACTATCCAATTCTTTCAGTGCACACTTACCTGTTATTTGGTTGGTTGAAGTCCTGATGTTATGTTGTAAGCTATGACTTTTTGACTTGTTTCAGTAGTTGAATCCCCTTTTTTATGCTTTAAATGCCTACTGAGTATTTTAATACAATTTACATAAAAATGTAAACCACGAAACAAAATTCATGTTTGTCAAATTCTGATCTTAGTTCATCGTTTCTTAAAACAGAACTCAAATGATTTTTGTTTCAGAGTGCTGTTATACGATTTCAACGAAGTCTTGAAGTTCATTCAAGGCTTTGATGATGCTGTCACTGCCTTCAATTGAATACCATTTACATCAAAATGCAAGCCAGTGAGCAATAATTCACGTTTGTCAAACTCTGATCTTAGTTAACTGTTTCTTAAAACAAGACTCAAATGATGGTCATTTCAGAGTGCTTTTATATGCTCTTGACACAAAATCTTGAATTTAATTAATGGCTTTGATGATTCTCCCATTGGCAACACTTGAACTTGCGACAGAGTCCAGCACCGACAAGGCCATTAATACACTGGGTCTCAAACTGTGGGTTGTGACCCCCCTGGTGGTCATGAGCAACTTGGAAGGCTGTCGCAAATTTTCTTAGTTTTTCCTCAGGCATGGTATTTTCAGCAGAGACATGTGGGTTCTATGAAATGCTAATAATACTGTATTCCATTAGTTATATTTACAATGCTACTCTGAGAAGAACTTTTTGAAACTCACGTCTATTTGTTATAAAAATGTTTAGATTTAACCATTAAAATCCACTGTTATGACCAAAATGTCAATAATGTTTTGTCATTTGCTCTGATTGAAGCACAGCATAGGCCTACTTCACAGATTGGGGGTTTAATGCAACTGAAATGGACGAAATGCTCATATCACCTGACACCTACTGATCATGTGACAAACTGTTATCAGATATGGCAATGTGTTGCAACTGAACACTGATAGCAAGGTTCAGTCTTTTGGTAATATTTGTGTGTCTCTGGTGTCCCTGCTGGTATGAGGTGTATTACTGCAGTATAGCTGCAGTCTTTGTAATGTCTGCAGAAGTGTATGATGTACGTGTTAGTGAAGTTCAGTATTTTATCCATAACTTTGAATTCCTAACCTTTCAAATGGTAAAGTTTTTGTTGGGTGGTAAGAGATAAGTTATAGATAACAAATCTATTGGTAATACTGATGAAAGTAAGCTTAAGTCAAGAAGTATGATGAAAGTTACACATTTTTTTGTTTCACAAGTCTTTTCTTAGTGGAGAAGACTGGCCTCAGATTGTTGTTTGTAAACAAGCCATGCAGACTTAGCTAAGAAACCTCAGAACAGATGAAACAAGGCGTGAGTCTAGTTAAATATACAATCATACACGCAAAACCACTTTTTGCTTATCAAGTTGCATATCATGTGCATTCAGATGAGGTGACAGTGCTAAGGATGCTAATTTCATATGTTATTTCAGATTGAGTGATGAGGGTAAAATAAATGAGGATTTACTTCTGTAAAGAAAGTACAGCGAGGGATATAGTTGAGGACCTTTTTGATACTATTGATATATTAATGCAAATCTCTTATGAGTGGTCAAACTGCATGGGTATATGCATTGATGGACCAAAATGTGAAAGTTTGTATTTTAAGTCACCTTCTTCTCTTAAACTTTATGTTGAGAACTACTTCTCAAGTGTGGAAGCAGAAACATTTGACTGGAAAAGGAACCCAGTTGATGCTAATCTGATAGCTGTTACAGTCACCACTACTGAGGAGAAGCAATTCATTGATGTCTGTTCTGACACTTATTTGAAGATAACATTCCAGACAATGCCTCTCCCCAGATTTTGGATTAGTGTGTAAAATGAGTTAAAAGAATTAAGCAAGAAGGCTATCAGCTGCAATGATAAATTAAGAGTAGCTATCTCAAAAATGAAACCAATAACTAACTAACTAACTCCATAGAGCAGAGTCCTTCTTGAGAAGCTAACAGGTCGTCAGCTAGTCAAGAAATTCCCCGCGTTTTATGGAACCCGAAGGTTCATTACCGCATTGACAAGAGCCCACCACCTGTCCGTATCCTGAGCCATATCAATCCAGTCCATGCCCCCCCATCCCACTTCTTGAAGATCCATTTTAATATTATCCTTCCATCTATGCCTGGGTCTTCCAAGTGGTCTCCTTCCCTCAGGTCTCCCCACCAAAACCCTGTATGCACCTCTCCCCTCACCCATATGTGCTACATGACCCGCCCACCTCATTCTTCTCGATTTGACCACCCGAATAATATTTGGTGATGAGTACAGATAATTAAGTTCCTCGTTATGTAGTCTTCTCCACTCCCCTGTTACCCCGTCCCTCTTAGGCCCAAATATCCTCCTCAGCACCCTATTCTCGAACACCCTCAGCCTATGTTCCTCCCTCAGTGTGAGAGACCAAGTCTTACACCCATACAAAACAACAGGCAAAATTATAGTTCTGTATATCTTAATCTTTGTATTTTTGGATAACAAACTGGAAGACAGAAGATCCTGCACCGAATGATAACAAGCACTCCCCGACTTCAATCTGCTCTTAATTTCTTCCTGAATGGAATTTTGATTTGTTAGGGTAGTTCCCAAATATTTGAACTGTTCCACCCTTTCAAAGGATTTATTATGTAACTTTATGTTGTGATTTTGTCCTGCATTCTGATTGCGAGACATTACCATGTACTTAGTTTTCTCAGCATTTACTTCTAGACCAATCTCCTTACTAGCGACTACCAAAGCTTCTGTGTTTTTCTTTATAGCATGTACGCTTCCGCCCAATATATTAATATCATCAGCATAAACTAGAAGCTGATGTGTACCATTCAATTTTAAGCCCTCCTGGTTTGCCTGAACCCTCCTAATGGCATATTCCAAAGCAACGTTGAAAAGCAATGGCGATGAAGCATCTCCTTGTTTCAAACCAATCTTAATAGGAAATGTGTCAGACAAATGTTTGCCTACCCGGACTCTGCTATAGGTTTCATTTAGACACATTTTTACAAGCCTTACTAGTTTCATAGGGATACCAAATTCAATGAGAATATTATACAAGACCTCCCTCCTAACTGAATCATAGGCTTTCTTGAAGTCTATAAATAGCTGATGAACTGCCTCATTGTATTCCCATTTTTTCTCAAGTATTTGACAAATGCAGAATATATGATCAGTAGTCAACCTGTTACGTCTAAATCCACACTGATGCTCCCCAATAATTTCATCTGCATATGGAGTTAACCTTGACAGAAGCATGTTGGATAGAATTTTGTATGTGTTTGACAAAAGTGATATGCCTCGATAATTACTGCAGTCTGTTTTATCACCCTTCTTATAAATAGGTACAATGATTGACTCCTTCCACTGCTCAGGCAATTCCTCTTTATTCCAAATTAAATTAATAAGTTTATGGACCTCAGAACAAATTGTCCTACCTCCTGCTTTAATCAGTTCTGCTGGAATTTGATCAACACCTGGTGATTTGTGCCTTTTTAACTTTTCAATAGCCATCTCAACCTCAGAGTCACTGGGCTCAGGCACCAGTGGCTCTGCTGTATGTATTTCAGCCTGCCGAACATCATTAACCCCATGTACATTCAATAGCTGAAAGAAATTATTCCTCCACCTAGCCAAGATACTGTGGGAGTCTGCAACCAGATCACCTTTCTCATCCTTTACTACATTATTTCTAGGCTGGTAACCCTTCTTAAAGTCATTGATGCCCCTATACAAGTCTCTGATATTCTTGTTTTTACTGTTTGTTTCAAGTTCATTAATTTTAGCTTCCAGAGATTCCTTCCTTTTGTTCCTGAAATGTCTACTAGCTTCACGTCTTACATTGTTCAGATTATCTACATTACTTTGGTTTGGATTCTGTAACCACTGCATTTTAGCCTGCTTCGTTTGATCTAAAAATTTTGAACATTCTTCATCAAACCATGGTTTATGCTGCTTCCTTTCATACAGCCCTAGACTCTCTTTAGCTGAGATTTTGATACTCTCTTTAATGTTTTTCCAAGCCCTATTTATGTCCTCACTAACATTTAAGTTCTCCAAAGCTGCAAACCTGTTAGAGATTTTTATCTGATACTGTTTCCTAACCTCTAGTTCACTTTGCTTCTTGAGATTAAATCTCTCTGCATCAAACGTCTGTGCTGCTTGTTTAATTACCGCCAGTCTTTCCCTAACTTTTGCAACCACCAGACAGTGATCAGCATCACAGTCAGCTCCCCTGAAAGATCGCATATCGAGTATACTTGAATGCCATCTCCTATCTATCAATACGTGATCAATCTGATTATGAGTCTTCCCATCAGGAGAGATCCAGGTGTATTTATGAATATTTCGGTGTGGGAACATCGTGCTCTTAACAACTAGATTTTTTGATGTGGCAAAGTTTACAACTCTAACACCATTATCATTACTATCCTCATGTAAACTCTCATTCCCGATCGTCGGTTTGAAAGTATCCTCCCTCCCCAGTTTTGCATTAAAATCTCCTAACAGAATTTTCATATGGTACTTAGGAAAATGATCAAAAACCTGTTCTAATTCCTCATAGAAACTGTCCTTTGAGTCATCACTTTTCTCCTCAGTTGGTGCATGCACATTCAGAACAATGATATTACACCAGTGACCTCTCAGCACTATATATGACATCCTATCACTAACAAACTCTACTCTCTTAATTGCTGATACTATTCTCTGATGTACAAAAAAACCTGTTCCCAGTTGATGACTTTCATTTCCTTTTCCATAGAAAAAAGTATAATGCCCTGCTCTTACTGTGCCTCCTTTGTCCCACCTAACCTCCTGTACACCCACTAAATCTAATTTGTACCTAGCTAATTCCCTGGCCACTGTCATAAGTGACCCTGACCTATACAGGCTCCTTATGTTCCAAGTTCCAAATCTCATGTTCCTTTTCCATTGCTTAAGTCGTACCAAAGAATCAGTCCAGGTCCGAGGCTCTGTATAGTGTTTCGTAACATGGTAATTTTTTACGGTGAGGAGTTGTTAACACCTCACCCAACCCCAAGCCAATATCTTACGAATTATGCAGAGGTAAGAAAGCTCATCCTTTCCATTAAATATATTTTTTCAAATTTAATTGCTCTTTTGTTCACTTCAAATGAAGTGGTTTCATTTTATACGGTTGTCAGGTAATACCAGTTTTTACTTCATATACAGAGTGTAATGTAATTATTAAAATTAGGAGCTATATTTATTCCTTGTCCAACCCTAAACAATAGTTCCATACATGTGGGGGGGGGGGGGGTGCTCATAGTGATTTATCATTCTGGGTGTCATGGTATAGCAAAGTTTGAGAACCTCTAGTGTAAGGAATAAACAGGGATTCCAGTGCATCTTTTGAAACACTGATACTGAGTTTATATACAGTAGAAAACTGCCACTTGTACTGAAGTCATTATAAAACTTACTTTTGTAACACACACAACTTCAAGCAGCATATAATCGTGTCAATGAAGATGTTATTTGGACACTTCATGCTTACCCTTCTAGCAGGGGATAGGGATATCTGAAGGTAAACTACTGAAGAGGCCAGGCCCAATGTCTGTTGCACGATTCAAAAAGAAGAGATGCTTAACCTTGAAAGTAGGACAGAAGGTCAGTGGACACAAAACATAAATATCATATTCTCTAAATATGGGTTCAGAAGTCAAAGCTCCACCAGACATATTCAGGATCCACATTAAGAGAGTTAGAGAAGCATACTGGTGGATACTCACTTTCAACTTCTGTGACGTTGCTCCTAGGCGAGCATAAGCACCTCTGTTTCTGATGATTCCCTGCATTTGGGCTGAGATGCTTTTGCCACAAAAACTGCAGGATACAAATACTTGCTGTGGTGGTTTGTCATTCGGAGAACAAGCACTTAGTAACATATCAAAATGAGCTCTTTGGTGCCAAAGATGCCAAGCATCAAGTAGGATACGATAACTGCAAGCATAAAAATACAAGTCTTACTAAGATTTGGGAATGTTTAATTTTTGCATATTTGCCTGATTCTTCTATATTTCAGGCTTTAGTGGGAAGCCAGAAACATGGTACCAATACAGTATGTTTTTTTTATTTTAACACAATCTTGTACTTTCAGTTTCATAGATTTAGGAAGAGTTTCAATAGTTCAGATTATGTAGCACTGAATTGTAGCATAATTATGAATTAATCTGTCTATTTGGTTCTGATATATGACTAGTGATTGTTTTATATAATCATGTTTTTATAGTATTATGACTTGTCTCATATCCAAATGCCATATGGCTGATTGATGGATCAATGGAAAATACGTATATAAGTATGCATATATGTACATATAAGTACATATATAAGTATGTACATATGTATGTAATGGATTAGAAAGGTTAACAGGAAGCAGTAATGGGCTAATGATGGTAATAATCCAGCATTTGCCTGAAGGGTTTGCAGAAATGACAAAAAAACCTGTCACAATAGCTGGACATTGGGCCTAGATTTGAATCTTGGACTTCTGAAATAAAAAGCAGGAATGCGAACCACTCAATCATGCCATTTTGTCATCATCATTATCATCAGCAATAACAACAACAACAACAACAATCTACCTCATATAATGTATTTACTTTGTGAAATGTGGGTGAAGTGAGTGGGTGAACCTAGCTGTATTGCTACTATACACATGTCTCTGAGCATGGCAGCTTTATCACACACATATCCTGCATCAGCCAGGACATACCCTGCACCTGCCATGCTCAGAGACATAAGAGACACCACAGCTACTTATTATTACCACTATGCTAACACATGACCATATGTATAGTACGGATTCCTTATTTACACTGAATACAATAAAGCAACCAAGACACTGACACAAACAAATTATATGTCATGACTTCCCCCCTTATACCTGTATTTATTGAGTGGTGATCAGCCTGTCTGGACATAAGGAAGTAAAGGTAAAGCAACCCCATTACAGGCCTAGACAGGCCCTGAGGGGCCCAGGAGGTTGAGGCTCCCAGATTTGTAGACAATTGGCACATGAAGGTGGTAAGGTTGTCAGCCCTACGCACCGGCCGCCTTTACCCCCCAGGAAATATTCCTGGTACTCATTTCTGTTACAGGCTGAGTCGACCCCAGGGCCATAGTACGACCGAAACGATTATGTCAAGGAATTAATTCCAATGACACCATCGGGAATCGAACCCGCGACGTTCCGGTTTGTAGCGTAGTGCCTCAACCAACTACGCCATCCCGCGCCCCTCACATAATGAAGTGGGACAGCAAAATAATAAATGACAAAACATTGCACATGCTGTCCAACACCTGCACTACACATGCTTTCTGAAGCCAACAAACAACTGGTTGCAGGTTATTCTATACTGCATGTTTTGCATCTCCTCTCTCTTTCCTTTTGCCCCCCCCCCCCCCCCCCCAACCTTCCCTTCAGCTACCTGGCCACACATATCAGTGGCTTCCTGCGCACATATTCTGTGAGTTGATCATGCACAAATGCTTGTTTGTATTATTTTGGAAGCCTCAACATGTCTGTTTGAATTGACAAATGCAGAGGACCTGGCAATATGCAAACTGAACACCGTAAAATTACTTACTAAAAGTTGAAGTAAAAAATGGTATTTAATTTTTTCTGAAATTTTATCTGTCAAGTAGGGTGCATAATTACATGAATAAATAGCAATTCAATAAATACTTATACATTACAGTGACCCATTAACATGTATTCCAAATACATTACATTTTCCCAGTATAACCCAAGTTTTGCAATGTTGCCATGTCTGTATTTGTTTTTAAGACTCAAAAAAATCTTATGAAATTTGTGGGTACATTTTGTACCTAATTTTCATAAAGATCTTCATCTGCCTGGCTCCAGTGGTTCATTAGCTATCCCTATCAATACATCAAAATTTAGTCACATAGTCACCAACTTGCCTTTTAGAAACAGAGCATATTCTTCAAAGATTTACCGTGTAAAATTTCAGGAATTTCACAAGTTCAAGTTGCAAAAGTAGTATACTTTTTGAATATCTGTTACCATACATCATTTTCAGGACCCTATCTTAGGTGACACTAGTGTCAGTCAACCTCACAGGCCTGCATGTGCAAAACTGTTATTACCAACTGCAGAAAATTTTAAAAGCATATCCCTTGCCCTTCTGTTGCTCCAACTATTCTACCCTGAAGAAGGGGGCACCAGGTTCCCCCAGAGTGTTGGTACCTACATACCGAACTACATGGCATCACTTCCCAGAAGACCACAGTCTTCACAGCCCTTGCCATGAGAACCTCAACTGTTGGCCTCCAACAGCACAATGTGTATATCAAATTTAATCAAAATGTGCCCAGCTGTTCTTGACTTGAAATGTGTGACCACAGACAGATTTTACCTTCCTCAATGTGTCTTTCTACAGACACTGTGCAAAGTACACAAAATAAGGCAAATAATCTTAGTAGTACAGTACCAGATACCTAGTAATCCACGCTTGAACTCCTGAGTCAAGTAGCAATTCTCGAGGGAATACACGAATAGCCAATAAGCTGACACTCTGAACATCTCCTGTCACATCCAAATACCTCTGCAGGAGCTGTACACCTTCACTGCTTGTCCCTAAACATCATGCAACCATAACACTTAGGTTGCAAGAACAAGCAGAAATATTATGTCCCAAAAGTATCATATTAACAGAATATGCATGAAAGACAGAGCCATTAATTCACTGTTTTAACCACACATACAACAAAGACTAAATAATCAGTCATAAATGACTTTGGCAAAAGAATCTGTAGATCCAATAATGCCAACATCAGAAAGTTACAATTCTTACAATTCATTTTCTATGACGCAGTTTAGTATTCTTCCATATCCTCTTTTGTTTTCCAGGGAGAACTTTCACACAGTTTTCTTATCCCTCCAAAAAATGTCAGGCCTTAAATTAGGCTACAACTGCTCCTTCCACATCCTTTCCAATTCACTATTCACTACCATCCAGTCATTCATACAGCCGGGGTCTCAAAGTGAAATCATACATGCCAAACAGATAATTTTTAAATTTAGCGCAGGCCACATATCATTTTAAGCAGTCAAGCCTTGTACCTTCTTTAAATTTAAACACAGTACTAAGTGGTGCATCACATGCAGCGTGCAGATTCAGTGGAGAATTCTGATCCAGAGGTCAGGTTTAGCAGAAGGGCACACAATGCACCACTGTACCGTTCTGGT
Source organism: Reticulitermes speratus (assembly GCA_021186555.1). Taxonomy (NCBI): domain Eukaryota; kingdom Metazoa; phylum Arthropoda; class Insecta; order Blattodea; family Rhinotermitidae; genus Reticulitermes; species Reticulitermes speratus. Next base: position 19,348,674 of record JAJKFL010000009.1, on the reverse strand, counting down.
ACAAGTAACCTGCGGATCAGGATTCACCACTACACAAATGTGTTTTAGGACCCCTGCTATATACCGTGAAATCCCTATTTTACGCTTATGTGATGACCACCTCAAACTGAACATTAAAACAAAGACAGTGTAAAATCTGGGGGGGGGAACTATGCAGTCTAAAAAAATGTGGGTTGCCTAATAAGAAACTTTGGCAATGCACCTAAAATATGCATCTTTGAACATTAACATTGTATATACAACCAGTGGCAAATTTGATCTGGAGGTCAGGTTTCACCACTGCATAGAATGCAGTACATATAAATATACAGGCAACAATTTCCTGACAGTATTATCACAACACAGTGCCATACTCACAACACCATGATAGCTGTGAAGCACCAGTAACTGGGTAACTCACATAAAAAATCCTTATATATTTTAAAGTTATGACAGTGTGTATGTGTGTGTGAACAGAGACAGAGAGAAAGAAGAAGATGAAGAAGGGGGGTTGGGTTGATTGCTAGTCACAGAATAAAGATTCTAACCCAGCAAGGCATTGTGATAATAATGTAAGGAATTGAGGAAGTCAAGCAACATACAGCCCAGTCTGTATAGTTCATTTTCCACTCCTTTGCAAGTTACAATAATAGTGTCCTCAGTATAAAATTGGCACACACACTTTGTAGCCACTTAGAGCCCTTTGCTGGAGACCAATTTCACTCAACAGCAGAAGTACCACATATAAGCTTCTACTTGTTACATTACCCTAACATTTAGCAGCACAGCTTGATCAGAAGACAAATTCTGAGAATAAAACTACAAAACATAAAACCAGGTTAAATTTTGTAGTCAGAACTGCAAAAATGAAATTCAAATTCCAGAAAAATGTACAATTGATGAAATGTAGAATCAATTAAAATTTAACACTGTCCTTACGGACCTTTACCTGAGGCCTTACAAAAGTGCGTAAAGTCATGTAAAATGCAAACAGCAGGAATATGAGTTAGGGGTTTTACTGTAGTCTGAGTTACTGATAGCACCATTTGGAAAAAGTACAAATACATACATACTCAAAGCACATAGAAAATTCCATTTCAAGATAAATCCAAAGCATGAAACTGAAGAAATACCATACAAACCCGTGAGTAAGATTCCAGCCAAGTCCCCTTCCTCAGTTAGTCTGGCTGTTAACTGCTTCAAATATTCTTGTAGTTTTGCATCAGAAAGAAAAGTGCAAGCAAAGGCAACTCTGTCCTCCACAGCAACACCACTTTCATTCTAAAATGAGAAGTTAGATACATACAGCAGTGGATTTAATGATCATTGAAAACAGACAATAAATGGAAATAGAAAAGTGTCCTAAACTTTGCAACCTGGAATTAAAAACATTTCTTGGCAGTGCATACAACAATTTGTATAATGGCAGATTCATTTCAGACATACAGAACCACCCTTAGTGTCATGTTGGCACACAAATTTAAATTATGTTCGTAAGTTATAATTCAAATGATCTCATACCTTGATTGAGCAGTGTGTGGAATGTGTGATCTGTAGATAATTTTAGTCTATACATATATTTGTAGATATAATTACTTAACTACAAACAGGATTGTGGATGTTGCCTTGCATTATAGCTACCGCTTTGTATTTATATCTACAGACTTTCTTAAACTGTAACACTTCAGGTGAGACTACAGACTCCTAGAGAAAATGCTGGCCTTCCAGGAAGTTACAGACCAGAACCCCATACATGTAAACACACATCTGAAGCTTTGTCTCTTGTATAAGAATGGCTGGATAGATCTTATGTGTGATGGATGCTACTATGGAATATACACATTGAAAATATAATATAATTTTATTAAATTTAACATCATCCTATCTACTTCCCAAAACACTGAGGATCAGGATATACAACAGAATGGTCTTGTCAGTTATTCTGTATAGGTACGAAATATGGTCTCCTACTTTGAGAAAAACAAAAAATACAAATGTTTGAAAACAAGGGTAAGATAAGGCAAGAAAAGTTAAGGTAACGTAAAACTGTCCCATTTCTTAATTGAGCACCACATGAAGAAGGCTTTTGAGGGAGAGGAGGTACAGGTCCAAGCATTTTCAACCTTGGTACAAGTAGGAGGTAATCAAGTGCTTAGGAAAATATTTGAGTCATAAAAAGGATGATGTAAGGGAACATTTTAGGTCATTACTTACTGGTAAAGTTAATCTTTTACACCAATCAACTAGTACTGTTAGGACCATGAAATCTACAATGTGACAATGGACTGGAAATGTGATTAGGATGGGGAAGACACGAAATTCACACAGAATTTTGGTGGCAAAGCTTTTGTAAAATGTCCACTTGAAAGATCAAGGAGCTAGGAGTATAACAATCCAATGGATCTTAGGGAGACTAGTTGTGATGGTTGAAGGTAGAGGTAAGTGGCACAGAATCATGAGCAATGGCAAATACATGACACAGTAGTGTTCAACATTCAGGTTCTGCTACCCCAATGTTAAGTGCTTAAATACAACATATAGTACACTTTGGAGACATGAGAATTTTATAGCCCAGGATTAGGCCACAAACAATTTCTTGACTTACCACGTCTGACTACTGACGATCCTATACTAATACTTTATACTCATTTACACACTTACAAACCCCATTATTATGGCAGTGCCAAAGGGCATTGAATGATATCTCCACCTATCACTCTGTGGGACTTTTTTGGGTCCCCAGACATTCTGGAATATGTGGAAATGAAATTGCCGATGAGCTCGCAAGGGAAGGGTTCTGTTCACCATTTTGTTGGACCGTAGCCGGCCCTGGGGGTCTCGAGGCATAGTATAAAGAAGAAAATTCAGTGCTGGTTGGATAAACAGCACATAACACTGTGGCAGGGACTTGCTGGCATTCAGAGACAGGCTCGAGAGTTGATCTCGGGCCCTCGTATTGCCGCTAAGACCAGGCTGCTGTCCTCGCAATCCAGGGTGGTTATTGGCCTTCTTACCGGACATAACACCTTGAGAAGACACCTTCACATTATGGGACTGAGCGACAGTCCCTTGTGTAGGAAATGCGGGGCAGAGGAGGAGACCTCAGCTCATGTCTTGTGCGAGTGTGAAGCCCTGGCGACACACAGACACACTTATTTGGGGTCCTTCTTTTTGGACCCTGAGGATGTCAGAGAACTAAGTTTGGGGGCGATCTGGAACTTTATTAAAAGGACAGGGCTCTTAAGACTTGGACTTCAGCTAAGGGGCACAAAGGGCCTGTCAAAGGCCTACATGCATCGGGACCGCAAGGGCCCGACCCATTATTTACTCATTACTCACACTTACAAAGGCATATTACATTATGGGTGTGACTGTGAATGACAGATAATGTAATACATTGAAACCTCTATACATCGTTTCTCGAGCGACCGGGGAAAGAGAATGACAAATGTGGGAAAACAAGTCAGAAACACAAGAAAGAAAATGAAAATAATTTCACTTCAGTCTACAAAAATAATAAACAAGTAAAAGTTTATGTTAATACCTGCAGACAAATCAGTTTTTCCCAAAACAAAATTCTTTAAATGACAACTGTTCAAATAAAGACTTATGTTTCAGATAAAATAATGGCAATTCCAAGTTCAAAATGTTCTGTTCATCACGCCTGCCAATGTTGTGCATGTAAAAGAATGATTAAACAGTTCTGTAAGCAGTGTGCACTTCGGTAAAACTCAGCAATGGTGCAAGGTCATGTTCGTCTCCCTCTTCATCTCTGCCACTACTCCCCCCACCCACATAACCATCAGACAACTTATGGATGCTGGAAAAAAAAGCCATGTGTTGCAAGGTCATTGTCCACACACATATGTACGAACTGAAGTCAACATCATCAGGGTCCTCATGGAAGGCGCCACCACCGCCGCCACCATTACCACCACTACCACCACCATCAATACTGAGTGTGAGTCAGCTTCTATGTTAAGTTTGTACCCACAGCTGCACAAATGGAAGCAATTCATAATTGTTGCATGCATGGCTTATTTTCCAAGCTGCTACTGTGATATGTACTGCTTGCAGAACATTTATTTTCATTTCGATGTCCTTCTCTGAGCCTATCGAGCACAAAGATTTCAGCACTAGGTGTTTCCTGTAAACATGCTTGAAGCATCTTATAATGTCCAATTCAAGAGGCTGCAGCACACTGGTGAAGATTGTTGGATTACACACAACTTTTACATTCCTTAGAAATGATGTATCTTGTGGATGACCAGCACAACTGTCCACAAACATAAAATGCTTCTACCTTGCACACCCATTGAGGCACAGACCACAGTTAAAAATACTGTGAAACACTCCACACTTGGCTGATGCATGGCTACATTTCACAAGTACAGTTATGACTATAATGATAATTATCAGTATATGCAGGTCAGTGCTACTCTACCTTCTGAAAAATCACATCATTTTCATTCCACAATTGGTTTATGCATGGTGCTACTGTACATTCCAAAAAAAAATCATGTTACTTTCACTAATTTTTTCTCCAAAACGATTATTTCGGGAATACTGTGGGCCAGGACCAGAATTCTGAATGACTGACACAGGAAAACAAAAATGTAAGGAATGATGGAACCAATATAATAATACATTGTTTATATGGGATATTTTTTTGGGACCAGAAGAAATGAACAATAACTGTGGGAAAACAATGCATATGGTAACAATGGATACAAGTTTCAATGAATTTAAAACTTCCAAGATAAGGCTCACATATAATTATTAAAACAGGCTCACCAGCACACTTTCATAGTTGTCTGTTTCTGCAGTAAGAAAAGCAAATGTTGCTCTGAGGTAGGGCTCAGACAATTGGGAACGAGAGGCAAGGCAAAGCTCACGCCACATGCTGTTTCTGTCATCAGAAAATCCTGAGAAAAGTTAAAGGAATATTTCAGAGTTTATAAGGTGACTCTTACCACCCATCCACCATATAAATACAGTATATGATACTGGCTTTTGTACAACAAATTTCAAAGTACAAAAATATCAATTTAAGATGTTTATGTTCCTTGGCAGTATCTGCATTTCTAAAAAAACAAAGTTCTGAAAATCATTAACTCAGCATATGCACCTACTGCACCTTATGGTGTGTGCACTGTAAAAAAAAAGGGGGGGTGGTACAGAATACCAACAATGAAATTCATATAATAAGGTTATTTGTACTAATCTGCCAGTCACATCATATACAAAATGTCACATGACAGAACTGATACTTTACCTACATTCTGGGGAAGTCATTATGATTCCAAAATAAAGACAAAACCATTTTAATTTCCACTGTACCATACTGGTGTGTTAACTGAAGCAACAGCAAAGGAATGTTTTCACTGTCAAACATGAACTTCCGTATACCTTTGAGTACACAGGTTACATACTGCCATACCATCATCAGATCATAACAATGAACATACGAACAAAATCAGAACCATACCCACATATAGGTATGTGTTTGGGATCTTACATACACAGTTGTTTTTGATAATTCAAGATGGATCCAAACACTCAGACAAATAATACTAGTCAACAAGGGAAACAATTGTTTTGCCTGTGTCATTGTAAGGCTACCTCAATAATAAAACTTCTATCATGTCACATTTTTTTAAAAGTGGACTGTCCATAAAATGTAAAAACTAATACATTTCTCTGTTATTAAACTTGTGAAATCTCACTTGTAGTACAAGTGGTGAGAGTTTCTGGTAAGTTGCTAACTCTTTTCCTGACATGAAATACCATACACTGAACATTCTCATCCTGGACATGGCCCCAAGGGGGTCTTTGGTAGGCACGGCATTACCTTCCAACTGTGAGGAGTTCATCTTCCCTCAAGAACAGCTGCAGGAAGCATCACCTACATTCTCTGATCCCAGCTACGTTCCCCAGTGTGAGCAAGAACCACATGTGATACAGCAAAGCAAGCTTAATGATCTAGTTCACCACTGCAGTGGAATTTGCCGGCTAATGAAACAAGAATATCCCTATTCAGGAATAGGTACAATTTTCTGGATATTATAAGAATGCAGGATTCTCTTTGCTTCTACAGTGATGTAAATGGCCTGATGGAAGAACTTGGATTTCCACACCATCCTGAAGAATGGAGACTTTTCATTAACGCTTCAAAACTAAGCTCGAAAACGCTTTGTTACTTAACGGCAACATAAAACCATCAACATCTGTTGCCCATTCAGTGGCTAAGAAAGAATCGTACTAAAGTATGTCACTTTTACTAAATGCAATCAGTTACAAGAAGCACTGTTGGCAGATGAGGGCATATTAAGGTTACTAGAGACTATTACTCAGAGTGCAGATGGGATATAAGAAGTATTGCTGTTTCTTTGCTTGTGGGAATGTCGAGCAACTGAAAACATTACATTGTGTAAGAACTGGCCAGTCAGAGAAGATTTTGTCCCCAGGAAATGTAATGTTAAGGAAGCTGCCTTGGTAAATCCTGAAAATGTGCTTCTGCCTTCACAACACATGAAGTTGCAGCTTATAAAGAACTGTGCCAAAGCCATGGACAAAAGGGGCAAAGATTTCCCCTACATGTGCAGTACGTTTTCAAATATCAGTCATACCAAAGTTAAACAAGGCTGCCCAAAAATTACAGAAGTTATGTCTGATGAAAATTTTCATCAGGAAATTGAACTCCACTGAACTCGCTATGAGGAAAGCCTTCAAATAACTGGTTTTCTTGGCAACAAAAAAGACGAAAATTGCCCCAAAATCATACCAAGTCTGCTACATGACTAACAGAAATTAGGATACTGGATATCACACCTCAGCTTCTTTCCTCAGAACCTAGGAGATGCTACTGATGAACAATGTGAATGGTTTCATCAGGATATAGCCAAAATGGAGCAATGGTATCAAGGAAGGTGAGATCCTGCTATGAAGGGGGATTACTGCTGGTATCTCCATAGTGAAGCTGAAATTTCTCACAAAAGAAAAAAGTAACCATACTCTAATAGAAGATAGGATTTTTTAAGTACTTCTTTTTCATATCGTATTTGAATAAGTGCAAAACATGAACAAACATTAATCATAATTATTTTATAATTACTATATGTTCCTATCCAGCGTATGCTTTTGACTGAGGTACATGGCAACTCTTTTGTTTTACTGGATGGGTTGCCAGCCCATCGCAAACCCCGATAATGTGCAGGGCCAGTGGGTTACTTCTTATTATGGCTTCCCCTCTTCAACCTCTCTGGCATGGAAGGCCCTGCCAGTAGCTATGCTACCACTGGCACAGCTCTCAGGATGAAGTAAGAAATAGTAATCAGAGAAGAAATGCTGGTAACACAAACAATTTTGGAAAGAATGGAAAAAAATATGTTGAAATGGTATGGACACATAGTACGCATGGAGGATAACAGATGGCCTAAGCAAATAATGACCTGGTCACTGGAAGACGATGACAAGGATGAGCTGTATTAAAGTGGGAAAAGGAAGTGGAGAGGGTTATGAAGCAGAGAAATTTAATATCTGACGACGCAATAAACTGACAACTATGGCGACTGAAAACCAGTAAACAGTGGACCATTGGAAAACTAATACATAATTACTACATTATTACAAATTGGTAATTTGTGCATATTCTAGATTATTTTCACTTTTTTCAAGCATGAAATATAAGCTGTGTGCTCTCAGACCCTTTACTCCTTCAAGATAAGATCTACTGCAATAAGTTTTTATAAATTCATGGCAGATCCCCATTACATAAAATCAGCGTGTGTTACAATATTTGCCCGTCATTTTTATTGCCAGCACACCTGATTTAGTAAAAGCAGTTAATTTCATCCATGTTCTCAGAAGAAAGTTGAGAATTGTTGACTAGTGTAATGCATGTAATGAGACTTCTGTTAATGAAGAAAAAAGATACAAGACAAAAGTGAAACAAAATAATAAAAGAGGACCTGAAGTTGATTTCTATGAGTGATGATGTTTCCACAAGTCTGAATGATACCAGATTGTAATATTCTGTCAGTCTTCTGTTCTCTTCACCTAAACACATCCAAAAACCCAGACAAGAAAATGCATATTTATAACTGCAGTGACCATTATTTTATATGACCAGATGTCAGGATATTTTGAACACAAAATTGCTTTGGCTCAGGGTGTTCAAGAAATAAAAATAAGTTATTCACCTGATAGTGCCATAGCTACAATATTCAAGTTGGTAGGGAGTTGCTGTCTATTCTGTGATGCAGCTCCCCGATTTAAAATTTCAATAGCTTTCCGAAGTTTCATGTTAAACACAGCAATGGCAGCAGCTCTTGCATAATATCCTTCAGACTCCAATCGATCCAGGAATGAAGTTAAGGATGATTCTTTGTCAAATTTCCAACCACAAAGCTGAAGAGCTTTTTCACGATCTTCACTTCTGGAAAATCACATTTCTTATTGAAAATCTGAATACAAACTAAATACAGTGTGTAATATTCTATACTATTTAATATTTGCAATTACATACAGAATTCCCTAACCTTCCAGCTGTTACAGTTTAAACCTGTCATACTTGGAGCCTGATATCCTCAGCTATCATGAACAGTTTCACCAATTTTCAGAGTTCATGATGGGAGCTGAAGAAAAGGGTTCCACGTTTCTGTGGTCTGCAATACAATAATTCTGAGCACTTATACTTGTGGATCATTTGCATTTCAAGCACCATCAGTTAAAGAGCTACTGCAAGTAAAATAAAGAAACTTGGTTGCTAAGAACAGGGTTTAAAGTTACTTTCAAGAGTTCTGGCTTCATTGGACAAGTCACCAATGGATTCTGTGTTCAATAACATGATTTAGAGAATCTCAATTTAAAATATCTGGAGTCAGTCCACACAGTACAAATTAATGCAGACTGATTCTCTGGGAAGATTCTTAGTATGCTGAATCCAATTTGATTCTGTGAAATATCACTTGAGGAATGTCTATGGGCCCCAGCCCCAGTGCCACTGAACTGAATGAGATAAACTAGAAGGCTGTTGAGATAAAACAGGAGATTCAGTGGAACTAAAGAAAACAATTAGAGTAAAATGGCATGTTAGATGGCCTTGAAAGGATCATTAGCATGGCACAAACTGTGAGAATGAATGGCCCTGAAGAGGGCCCCTTGAATAAAATCAGAGACTGGGTACAACTGAAGAGGTCTACTATGGCAAAACTGGAGACTGGGGTGGCTCTGGTGAGGGATCACCAGGGTAAATTGGAGATCAGCTAGCTCTGAATAGGATATCTGATGTGGGGGAAGGGGATAAGAAAACTAGAGATCGGATGGCCCTGCAGAGGAACAATAAAGCATAACTGGTGACGCACACACATATGTATAAATGCATACAGTGTCCAACTTAAAGCAGAACCCATTCACAGAACCTACATTAACAACCCACATTATATAACTTACTGTATGTTAAAACACGTCCTTCAACTCTCAGACAAATTACTGAATAGTGTTGGAAATTCTTGTCTACAAGTTGCCAATACTGTCAGCCTAATAATTTATTTTAGGTCACCCTCTGTGTGTGGATTGTTTTCATATGTGGTGTCTCGCAAACTACCTCATACATGATCATCAAATGGCATCAAATTGGGTGAATAAGCTGGCCACAAAGGATGATTAAATACTCACTCCCCCAAAATGTTACATAAGGCAGCCACTGAATTATTGGCTGTACACGTGGCTGCACCATATTGTTTGAAGGACCCATATTCCTTCTCATCATTAAAATTTCAAAAAATGGTGGAAGAATTTGTCCAACACTTCTCTGAACTGAATGTGTACAAAAAGATGATGGGTCCAATTATTCTTGTTGCATTAACAGTACACCATACTCCAACTTCAATGTCACATAATGAGATCTCGCGCATTAATCTGGGATTATTTGCCAACCAGTATCTGTTACTTTGAGTACTTTCATGGACATTCAAGTAAAACCATTCTCATCTGTAAAATAAGTTAGCAATGGATCGCCATCACCACTACACACTGCTTCACAGAACCAGTTACAAAACCATACTCCCACAATGCAGTGTGCCTCTTCGAGTTTCTGCACAACTGTAAATGTGTACAGTTCCAGCACAGTGGTTTTGTGGCTGCATGTTACAGATGACTTTGATACACTGGTTTCCTGGGATAAAGCTAGGTAAAGCTATCCCTGCACAGGCCTGGACAGGCCCCTAATGTTCCAGGAGGTTGAGGCTCCCAGATTTCCAGACAATCAGCACAGGAAGGTGGTAAGGTTGTCAGCCCTATGCACCGGCTGCCTTTACCCCCCAGGAAATATTCCTGGTACTCATTTCTGTTAGAGGCTGAGTCAACCCCAGGGCCATAGTGCGGTCAGAAGAATTAAATGACTCCATCGGGAATCAAACCCGCGACCTTCCGGCTTGTAGCGCAGTGCCTCAACCAATTGCGCCACCGCATACCCCGGTTTCCTGGGATAACATCTTGAAAATTTTCATGCACATGCTTCTGAATGCACTCCAACATCATCTACTGTTTCTCCTGAAAGAACATGTTGCGTTCACTCCTGTGCCCTCTGTAATAAGGAACCGTTTGTTCAAAATTTGTTCACCAGCTGATACACCGTTGATTTCAAGGGAAATGAAACATTGGTAAACTGACTTCTCAATTTGTTATGACACTTTTTATAAAATTTCTTCCTCTGTAGGTATCCACAGTAAAAACCCTCTGTGTTACATTGTATTTCACATTAACAAATAAACAACAATTTACACCTGTTGCATGCAGCTCATGAACTGGACTGTGTGACTTAGCTTTCAGATAATATATTATAACCGAATGCACTGTGATAAACTACTGGAGAAGAGTCATATGGTGCCCAATAAACTTGCTGACAATGTGAGTTCCACTTTCAGATGGATGCTCTGCATAATTGTGCAGATACTCAACCTTAGTTACTAAATGGATACGTCTGAAGTTGAGCTAGCCATTCAGTAATACACTGCTGAATCAAGTGATAGGTAATCCAGTCCCAAACAAAGGATGTATGAACTTTGTTTGATGCCTGTATTATAGCACAGATTCAAGGCTGGCAAATTTTGCAGCTATTCACTGTATTAAAATATGAAGACAATTTGTTGCACGAAAACAAAAGTTATTAATATCAGTAAGCATGGCAGGAACACTGAACATATGTATAACAGAATCTCATACCTACAACATCCTTATTTCAAATATCCTCATTAGAGTCTGCAAATTTCCAAATCTGTCCACTGAACCTCCTCAAGTATACTGAATATCCTATTTATACCTCCAGATTTTATCTCTGATACCAACTTAATTCAGTGGATTTGTTTCTGTCACTTCTGTAAGCCCACTGACTTGGTACAATTTACAGAACAAAGATATTAATGAAGTTTAATTATCCTGACCTGCATGTATGGGTGTGTGTGTGTGTGTGTGTGTGCGTGCGTGCATGCATACGTACATACATAAATACATACACACACAAGCAAATAAAATCACAGAAAATTACAGACTTGTAGAAAGTGATTAATACAATGATAAACTAAGGCTGAACTCCACACCATTCAGGCATACAGGAGAGAAGAGGTAATATTCACAGTTGACAATAGACAGAGGAGAACGGTCAGCTTCGCCCCTAGGGACAGAACTTGCTGGATGAGGTGTGGACATGGTGGTTAAGAGAAATATCCCTGCATCTGCAATAAATTGAACCTCAATCATCCAGCATGCAACCAGTAACTTTAGTGACTAGGATGTCTTAGCTAACACCCACATGTTAGTAAAATAATGTAAATACTCTGTTAATTACAATTCTTACTACACTACAACGTGAAATTCAACTTTTCATGTTTTCTTGTGTTAGGTCTTACAAAGTGTATGAAGCAAATGCATAATGGGGAAGCTGCCTTTATCTAGCAACCCATGTTTCATTTCTGTATGTACTTGATGGATTTCAATGAAATTCTTATGGGGGATCCACACTAAATGCTGTTGGGCAAATTTAATTTACAACTGTAGCAGCTGAATATGAAACTTGTATTTTCATGACACTGTATGTTGATGACATTAAAGAAAACATAATTTAAGACTCAGCAGGGTGGTAACTCAGGCATGCCTCAAGTTCCATGCTGGACCTATTATAGCAAGCCAAGTTTTTTGGGTATTTAATGAAAGTAGTATTTGGCAGTAAACGAGGGTCGTGTAAATTTATATGGTGGAAAGTAAAATTCAACTGATAACTATTAACAGAGACCTTCTATACCAAACATTATCAAAATCCGCTTTAATAGCTTGGGAGATGGACAGATATATGATAGACATGATTACCTGTTTTACATTCATTTCACACTATGAATTAAAAAAACACATTACAAAGTACTGTACTCACAAAGTCCCAGTATATAAGGCATGGATTTCCCAATTATGGATCATTTCAAAAGTAGTGCAAAACATCATGAGCTACTAGATAAATAACAAACGCATGTAAAATACAATCACCTGTAAATCCGTGCAGTGTTGACTGGTTTCCCAAGATCTGCCCAGGGTTTGCTTATCACTTCAGATCCCTCTGTCTCATTATTATCAATTTTAAGGACACACCTAAACACATAAAGCATAAATATTAACTCTGAATTCCTGTACAAATCTTATTCAGACAAATGTACACTGTTTTATGTTATTCAACACAACTTTTTATTAATTCAGTATTTATTCAGTAGGCCACCAGCAAATCTGTAGTGAACACAAAATAACTGATACAGAAATCAAAACCCATACACATCTAACAGCATTGTAAGAATTTATGTAACTTTTAATACCAGATGTATAGCTGATGTAATTTCAACAAGTAAGCCCCTGAAGATGAACCTTGTATAGTTTTGAAACATGTTGGGCAGTCTTTAATAAAAAGTTGTGTTGAATAACATAAAACAGTGTACATTTGTCTGAATAAAATTTGCATAATCAAAAATGTATGGTACAAGTAACGTGAAGTTCTGAATTCCTGTATTTGTTGTATGGAGGTGATTACATAATTTTATTACAAACTTCATTTCAAATCAGATACTCGTGAAGAAGAATTGCAAATAACTCCATGTCTCTCTTTTTGTTTCTTTATAACAAGCTTGCCCCTTGAGACTGAGGTAATACATTCCTCTGAAATGTTGGGAACCACACGCCCAATTATGCAGCACTACCACATGACCGGAATCCTCCATAACACCACTGTGAAAACCTCGAAACTTGTGTACAATTCCCTATTCACAGTAGGTCCTTTGAGAATGAATGCAACTGTTGAAAAATACATCTAGATCATCTTTCCTTTAGACCAATCCTGGTAACAATTTGTCTTCTGTGGGGATGTTGGTAATTTCTACCCAGCCAACTCACACTTGGTTTGTGAATCATACTAGACACACCATGCCTCATCACCAGTAATAATGTTATGCAGGAATGTGGAATCATCACTGAAGATAAAATCAGATCCTGACAAATTTCCTGTCTTTCTCGGCACTGCACTTCTGTGACCAGACAGGTACACTTTGTGATATCAGATGGCTGCTTCCATGTGACATTGCACTGTTGTATACAATGTGTTGCACTTCACAAACCTTCTCTTCTGTATGTGCTATTCTTGGACAACTGTTCTGCACATCATCCTTCTGTGACTCCTGTCCCATCCAGAATGGCTGATGCCCCTGAAGCACAACACTATGGCCAAGGCTCTCCATACACTTGACATGGCAAATCTAACATTTCTGAAGGGATTTTCCTTAGCTGCTAGCAGAAGTTGATGTTGGCTTGTTATAGCTTCAACATTGCTAATTCTGAAGAAGAGTATCCCTACATCCAAGTCAAAAATGTTGTACTACTGAAAGACTGAAGTTTTGCAACTACCACTATCTCAAAATAGCCCTAGGACATAACTATGAACACCACACATGCATATTTTGCTGCACACAGCTTGAGTGCCACAAATCAACAAATCCAGAAACTTTCTGACTTCAGTAGTATGCTACAAATGACTACCAAATTCATGCCATTACTTTTATTTTGATCTTAACCCTTAAGCTATCAACAGAAGCTGACCCCTTGAATAAACAATACAGGTAGGTTTCGTTTTATGCAATTTTGTTTTGCGCGATTTCGCTTTAACGTGCCCTGAAAATTTACACCACTTTTCGAATTTATGCCATAATTTTCAGTTTAACGCGATTTGGTACAGACAATCCATGGTTGCGCTTATCTTCTGTAGGAGGCTAGCAGAAAGTGTTGTCACTGTCATGCCTTCAGTCATGTGTATGGTTTGATTATGTTGGTGTTACATCCACGTGGCTCATTTAGTTTCCTGTTCAACAGCACTGGCTCTTCTTACCAATGTGAGTGAGAAACGTAATCTGCATCGCCTAGTGCAATCCAAGTGAAAAACTGGTGAAAGACAATCGGTATTGAAGAGAAATTACACATAATAAGCCGACCTGAAAAAGGTGAACGAATTGTTGATATATGCTGTAATGTTAGACTCGCTCGTAGTAGCGTACATACAATCCGTGATAATGCTGATAGAATTAAAGACAGTGCTAAGGTAGGAACTAAAGTGTTTGTTTGTGTAGCAAGACTACCACAGTTTTATCCAAATGAACCGCACCAAAAAACTATGGATGTGAGTCTCTTACATTTTTATTGCATTAGAAATAAATAAATATATTGTATAGAAATGTATGTATACTGAAGTCTGCGGTCTTCTGGGGTATTACACAGTGTCGTGTGGTAATTGTTATGCCATGTAATATCCCAGAAGACCGCAGACTTCATCAACATCACGGCGGAAGCCTGAAATCATGTATATATACTGCATATACAGTACATATATACTCTACAGGACCGTATGTCCACTAGTGGTATAGTCATACACTATATAGGATGAAGTTGTCAGTTCCCTAACCCCCAGGAAATACATTGTTTTAAGTGGGAATTTTACTACCTGTATTTGCTTATACCCATGACACCTTGTGACACTGTAAATAGTTGTAGCAAGTGTCCTTTCTCCAACATTGTCATCCAATTGCCACATAACCTCTGTACATCAGAGTATCAGGCTTCAAGAAATCAACCTATGCATACATATTTATATACTGTGGATATAAATCCTTGTTTTTACAACTCAAAATGCCTGTTAGTCCAGCTACTTGTCCCACAGAATTAAACTACCATTTACTGGCCTAAAGATTGTACACATCTCATTTAGGAGTCTATGGTACTTGAATAAATAAAGTACTTCATTCACCCATCATCACATCATAATCATCATCATCATACTGATGCTGCTTATCACATCTCACCTGATACCTGGAAGTTGGCTGTCAACACCTTGCATACTTCCATCTTCCACTAATGATCTACTGAGATACAGCCAGTGCCACAAATTTTTCAGGGGCTCTTCTTCTGCAAGATCACCATTTTGCCACAGTTCAGGCTGAAAAAATTCCATAACAAAATTCATTAATGGAAGGTAATGACAAAAAGCTGTACGCTGAAAAGGCTTGCAGAAAATACACTGTTTGTCCTGAAATGGGGAGACCTAGCACATTAGAGTGACTTAACCATACAGCACCACTCACAGTTCTCAGTACAACAGCTTCATATCATATGTCACCATTCCATGCCACAAGAATGTTGCTAACACCACTAATTTTGGGAGCCGTTTGCATGCATACAATTTAAGACATTTTGTAAAGGTGTGGTATTCATTGACAGACTTTCTGTTCCATTTTTCATAATTACAAATTGTGGTATGGCAAATCAAATATGCTGCTGTTATTGTCTGATGTCTTATATCTTAACTTGTGCTCTGATACACAACTGAATGGTGCTGTTATCTCAACGACATTTTTACACGTTAGTAAAACCAACCCAGCACTGTCATCAGTCCTCATATTTCTTCATGGTTGATACACACAAATGAGCTATGAATATTCAGACATATTAATTTTTTTTATCCTGACATCACATGTCTGTAACTGCTTGATAATTCTTACATCATCACATACTTGGTCTGACACTGTTCATTCACTGAATGAAAGAACAGCATTTTATTACAAATGTTTGCTTTCATGTACTTATTGCAAGGCTGAGCCAAGCTCTACTGTGCAGTTGGTTCCTGAACTGATATAATGCTACCCACTAACAGGATGAAAACATCAGGTGTGCTGCCAAAGCAACTGGCAGAAAGTTTGAACATTTGTAAATCAGAGAGCGACAGTAAAACTTCTGTGAATGACTACGTGCAACTTGACACATTAATAAGTTATGATGATGCAGAGGTGGGGAGTGATATGACTGACAGATATTCCAAATGGACATCAGATTATGGGGAAGGAAGAGAACTTGTCATTCGTTGATTGAGGCTGCAGGATGCAGCAAAAGATACAAAAGACACTTCAAAAATTTTTAAATGATCTAAGTCAATACTAAGTCAAATATATAGCAACTAAGATCAACCTAATGCAGAGAAATTCATAAAGAATACACAGAGGAGACATTCAAGCAAAGACCTTCATTACAGGCTTGGTAGCCTAAGAGACTGGATTAATTCCAAGTTATGTGTGGGGTGTTCATGGTACTAGCCAGGATACCACTCATCCCAGGCACAAGGTTCCAATGCAAGATGATGTTTTTCCCCTTAAATTTGGTGCTTCAGTATGTGAGTTTGTCTTAAATTCGTGTATGAAGCGCTGAACTGGATTGCTCTGAACTGGAGCATGCAGAGACAAACCAAGGCCTACATCGCCAAATCATCATGTGTAAACAAAAGATTTCCTGATTTTTTAAATAAGCTCAATGTTTTGGAAGCTGACTGTTTCCATTTTCAGCCAAAGAAGCGCCTAACCTGGTGGACCCCTTAGATTGAGCTATTCTCAGTCACTGGGCACCACAGAAACAGTAACTTGTTAAGATATGCACCTGAGAACAGATCTAGTCCAAGGGTAGTAACAGGAAAATGGCTATTGAAAAATTAAAAAATAATGACAAGACTCAAAAATAAAACCTGGACCAATCCACAAATTAAAAACCGTAAAAACAGCCATGAACTCATCAGACCAGAGACACAACACAGAAATCCAGAACACACGTATTTAAAATTCTTAACATCACTAACACAGCAGTTTCAGTTTAAAGAAAGATCTCCTATTATTTTAAATTGGGAAGGAAATCAACTCAATATGATATGTTCCAAGAAAACAGAAGTACTCAAGGTTACTAGAAGTAATGAAGATATAATGTATAAAGAGAATGATTCATTTAATACAGATGTTGAAGAAAAGAATAGTAGTATGCTAGGGTTTATGATGACTAGATCTTCCACGAGAAAAAAGTACCAAAAACCTTAAGTAATGATTTTTTATGGAGAATGTAAGAAAGAATTTGAACAATAGGAATGAAACTGAAGATCTGGATAGGAATAAGAAACTGACAACTAAGGGTCTTAAGATATTTCATCAAAATGTATGTGGCCTGACAAATAAAATTAATGAATTACTGGTATCACTACGTCAGGATCGTCCCCATATTGTTTGTATCTCGGAACATCACCTTCAAATATCGAAATTAAGTAACATAAATATTGAGAATTACATTTTAGGAGCTAGTTACTGTAGAAATTATCATAAGAAAGGTGGTACATGTATATTTGTTCAGAAAGGCATATATTTTGAGGATATCAATATTAGCAGATTTTGTGTTGAATTTGACATTGAAGCTTCAGGAATTAAATTACCTTTTGATACTTATAATATGTACATCATAAGTATCTACAAAGCACCAGTTAGAAACTTTTCTCAATGTTTAAAGAAATTGGAGGATATCATAAAATTTTTATTTAACTCTAATAAAAGTTATTTTATTATTTGTGGAGATTTTAACATAAATTATCTTACAGATAATATGTACAAACAACAGTTAAATTCATTACTACTACCATATAATTTATTTGATATAGTGAAGTTTCCAACTAGAATCTGTAATAACTCTAGTACTATTATTGATAATATTTTTCTTGACTATAATAGGTTTAAAAAGTTTGAGGTAAAACCAGTTATTAATGGAATCTCGGATCATGACGCACAGTTAGTACAAATCTATGATACTGACACAAATAGTATCTCAGATAATAACAAGGTTCAGTATAGAAGGAAAATTAATCATAATTCTTTAACATCCTTTGCACATGAACTTAGTTTTGAAATGTGGGAGGAAATTTTTGATGGTAAGGAGGTTAATAGAATATTTAATACATTTTTAAATATTATTTTAAGAATCTTCTACAATAATTTTCCTGTTACCAAAGTAATAATCAATAATAAGGATACTGGATGGCTGACTCCATCAATTAAAGCTCTTACGAGAATAAAACATGATTATTATTTACTATCAAGAAGGTTTGATGATCAAAAATTAAAAAACAAATATAAGCACATATGTAAGACATTAACTATCACTATTAAAGAAGCTAAGAGATTGTATTATAATAAAAAAAATCAGTGGGTCGCAGGATAAAATTAACACAACATGGAATATAGTTAATTATATAACAGGGGAAAAGAAAGCTGAGAAGGAAATACGTACTTTAAGGGTTGAGGATAGTATTATAAAGGATCATTACAAAACATCTGAATCTTTCAATGAGTATTTTGTATTCATAGTTAAGAGAATTAATATAGAAAACAGTAACAAACCCAATTTGTATTGTATGAATTATCTATATAATACCTTCAAAAAACCATTTCCTAAAATTACTTACAAAAATATAACAAGATTTGAAATAGAGAAAGTAATCAAATCTTTAAAAACCTCTAACTCCCATGGATATGACCTAATCTCAACGAAAATTTTAAAATATAGTACTCATGTGATTAGTGCACCATTGACTTATATTCTGAATTTAGCACTATCTAATGGAATTTTTCCTTTTAGAATGAAATACTCCATAGTTAAACCTTTATTTAAGAAAGGAGATAAAATGACTTTATCTAATTATAGACCAGTATCTTTGCTTCCTGCCTTCTCTAGAGATACTTGAAAAAATTATATATGTAAGGTTATATAAACATATGACAATACATAATGTATTGGGAGGTGAGCAGTTTGGATTTAGGAAAAATTCCTCTACGCAAAAAGCTATTTTTAATTTATTGAAAGAAATGCTTAATGCCCTAAATAATAAAAAAATAGTGGGTGGAATTTTTTGTGATTTACAAAAGGCATTCGACTGTGTGAATCATCAAATTTTATTGGCAAAGTTGGAATTTTATGGGGTTACAGGTAATTTTTTGAAACTAATACAATCATATTTAGAATATAGATATCAGAGAGTTAAAATTGGTAACAATCAAGAACATAATACAGTATTTTCAAAATGGAAAAGAATTACACATGGGGTGCTGCAAGGATCGGTATTGGGACCCCTTTTATTTCTGATATATATTAATGATTTACCTATAACTGTGAAGCGACTTCTACACCAGTGTTGTTTGCTGATGATACCAGAGTTATTGTTACAAGTACAAACAGTCAAGATTTTCAAGATAGTATAAAAGTAGTTCTGGAGCAATTAAATGAATGGTTCTCGGTGAATTTTTTATTATTGAATATAGATAAAACAAATATTATGTTTTTCAAGACCAAAAATCTTTGTAATAATGAATTTGTATTAAATTATAGAAACAAAATTATCACACAAAAATCAGTTCCTAAATTTCTTGGTTTAACTTTGGATAGTGTATTGAACTGGAAAACGCATATCGATAATATATTTTCGAAACTGAGTACTGCTATATATACTTTTAGGATTCTAAAGCAAATTGTATCTCAGGATATATTGATAATGACTTACTTTGCTTATTTCATTCCATTATGGAATATGGAATTATTTTTTGGGGCAATTACAATTATGCTAATAAAATTTTTAAACTACAAAAAAGAGTAATAAGAATAATTACAGGGAAAAAGAATAGAGACTCTTGTACAGAATTGTTTAGAAACCTTAAGATTCATACACTCATATCACAGTATATTTTTTCTGTAGTATGTTCTGTTATTAACAACCAGAATGAATTTATAAGTAATTCCGAGATTCACAATATAAACACTAGACAGATAAGAACTTACATCAACCACCTACCTCACTAACATTATATCAAAAAGGTGTAATTAATATGGGTACAAAAATTTATAATAATTTACCATCATATATAAAAGATACATCTCCTAATTTGAATAAATTTAAATCAATTCTAAAGAATTTCCTTTATTCAAATTCGTTTTATACATTAAAAGAATATTTTAGTTATAATGAAGCATAGATTGTATATAGCAGTATATTGTAATATAAGTGATTTTGTATAAGTGGCTGTATTGTATACTTTGCATACATCTTTTACATTTTACTTTTGACAAGGTTTTTGTAACTGATATTGTTTTATGCTGTATACGATTGTGTAACTGTATGACAATTTCTGTATCCTTGGTACTTGTGACCTATGAGAATGAATGGAATAAGAATAAACTACTACTACTACACAATCACAATAACAGACAGTTTCGAACAGCCTTAAGTACTTTTCTTCATTCTAAATCATTTTATACTGTTGAAGAATATTTTAATTGTGAATAGGTTCTCAACCTAAGCTCAGGTAATGTTCTGAATGACTGTATTTGTTTTTTAATGTTTGTTATACGTATGTTAGTAATTATTATCCAACTTTTGCTATGTAGTGTATTGATTATATGTGTATATTAAGTAAATATTGATATCTACAGATTGTTTTATTATATGTGTATGGTTGTACAGTTACGCTTAGTAAGATTCCAAATTTTATAATTTTGACTAAGCTTAATTTAGGTTTGATCTGTTGCCTTGAATCAGTGAACGTGATGTAATTTCACTTGCACTTGTGGTGTTGGTGATGTATCTTGCTTGTTGTATTTGTTATTGCTAATGTGTTTGTGTATTCTGTTTGTTCATTTGTATTGGACTATTTCTACATCCTGCGGTTTCTTTTAACCTGCTAGAGGGTTTATTGAATGTAATAAAGATGAGATGAGATGAGACCATCTGTGGAGAAAATTATGAATCTTCATGGGTTCAAGGAAGTTTAAAACCAATAAATATAAATGTATTATTTACTCAGTGTGGATCATAATGGCATGGTAGTGCATCCACCAGAGGTGACTGTGAAGGGTTTTAAGAAGTGCTGTATATCCAATGCAATGGATGGGACTGATGATGATATGTTATGGAATGGCAGTGAAGAGGATAGGAATGTTACGAGTGAGTGTGAGAAAGATGAAGGCACTGACTGTGAAGATGGAGACAGTGACACCAATTGGTAAAGGTAGAAAGAATCTGACATGCTATTGGTATTAAGAGTATGAAATTAATAGTAAAACATTTTTTATTAGCAGACATTTTATTTTTTTGGGGAGGGGGAGTCATCTTAGACATGCTTTATCTGGGGGGTCATCTTACATTAGAGTCGGCTTGCATTCGGGTAAATATGGTATGTTTTTTATGGTGGCACCTAATATTTATGAATCCTCAGTATGGAACTTAGTTCATGTCACCCTTCTGGCACCTAGAATTTTGAGGTGGCTACTAGATTTTTGGGAAATTTATGCACCCCTGGTAACAGCAATGTCAGAACCTGTTTCAACTGTGAGGACAATCACACAGAACTGAATTACTAATGTAATGTAAATTTCATTCGTATATTCCATGAGTATTACTGGACTTGTTTACGAAATATGAATAAAATTTGACTGACACTCAAGCAGTTACAGCCACTCCAATGCAAGCACACATTTTTTTTAAAGTCCCACCTCTTCCACCCTTACACAGCACTGAGGAGTTGAACAGCCACTTGACAGTATATAATTTGCATGCTCATTATGTTGACAGAAAATATATAACATATGGCAATACACACTTTGTAATGGAACACGTACAACTTTCCTTGATGTAAAAGTATTGCCCCTTTCTTCAAGATTTTTCTAATGTGAAGCCAAATTCCAACACTCCAGTTCATAACTCCTACAACTGATCTAAACTTCCTTTATTCAAACAAGAATAAATGATATGCATAGTGAATTTTGTACCATCTGACACTGAAAAAAATTATGCAATTTATTTTCAAGCATGCAAACTGTACAGCACATTTTCTACTTGAAAATGAGGAATTTGTTTCCTAGCATAACATGAACTCTATGTGATACCCTTGTAGTCCATGAATGTTTCATGAATGAGCAACAAAATTCTACATTAAGTCTGGGCGATATATTCGAATAAATTTGGTGAATTTCTATTTCAGTTGCAGTTTTCAGGTTTTCTATTTTTATGGATATGCTTCCATAGTAACAGTTAAGCTCAAGCAAGTCTCATACAAAAAACTTAATTACCTTTTATGTTGACACAGAGCAATTCACACTTTCATCAATGAATGTAAACTTGAATGTTGTAATTCAGGATAATGTGCAACACACTGTACATTCCTATGGATGCAGTGAATTGACAGGATTCTGTGTAGCCGAAAATCCTGATTATTTCTTATTACTGTACCCATTAAAATGGAAAAAATTCTTCATCCAAAACCATGTACTGTTCCAATGATTTCATTCTTCTTCAGGGAGTTGTTTGTACCATCGTAATGTCAATTAATTTCATTTTGTAACGCCTGAATCTTGTAAAGAATGAAGATAAACTGTCATGATTAATTTCCCTTACTGTGCTCTTTACTGACAAATATGAACTACTTCATGGGAGACAGGATGGTGTGGGACAGTATCATCAGCAGAAAGGTACAAAGAAAGGTTGTTATGACATGATAGAATCACAGAAGTGAAAAGGAAGACAAATGAAGAATGGAGAGACTAATTTAAAGATAGAAGTGAAGAAACTAAGCAAAGATGGTAAAGAATCATTAAAGCAGTAGGGAAAGTCATCAAAGTTGCAACAATGCAGTCACGGAAAACATTCACAAAACATTTAGAAAAAAAGTTATAAGACAGATAAGAAAATAATCAAAGAGCAATACAGGAGAGGAGAAATAACACAGAAGAAATTTCTAAGATCACTGATAACCCAAGATGGTTAAAGAAGATACTGGTATTACATGGTTAAGAAGTTACTTCCAAATGATTATTAACCGTTTACTGCCGAACGTCGCCTATAGGCGTCGCCCTTTAAATGTGCCACGAAGCCGAACGTCGCCTATAGGGGTCGTTAACAGTGTGTCGAATTTGGAAGCATTTTTTCCACCCCTATCTCAGGTACTGCGAAAGATTTATACTGGGTAGGTCTGGTGAATGTCATGGCTTCCTTGTGGAGTGAGAATTGCTCCCCCTCCATCCCTCTAACCCCTCCAGAAGTCCTTTTAGATGTCAACACATTTCAAGTGCGTAATTCTCTGGCGTGACTAAGAACGTTTCAAAACACAGCATGCTTTTGTTTATGTCTGGAACTGGAGTGTAGTGTAGCTAGAATTATAAGAGTGGGATATGATACGAATACTGATAGACGACCTGAAAGGTTGTCAGTGGCGAACTGTAACGCGTAATTTTCAGATGAAATTATTACACTAAAACTGGAGATATCCGCAGAAATCCATGTTTACAGCTACAGGGGGTTCACAGACGTGTCTCTTGTAGTTCTGGGGCACTCTTTAGGCGTTGTGGGGCAGTAATGTGCAACACACAGACGTCAAATATAATAAAAACGTCGTGCGGGATGTTTACCCAGCATTGACATTGTGGCTTTAGATCTGTTTTGCTCTCACCATACAAGTAGCCGATATATTCGTCGCATTAGGTTTCTACAGCTATGCCCAATAACACAACAGTCTTTGTGAAGTGGCACCGAGACTTTTTGACGACTTAGAGAGACGTAAAATAAATTCATGCCGGACAGTACGACCGAACAGGAAAGACATGCCCCCTGACTTTGGACCGAAAAAACTGAAACTGAAAAGGGGCGACGTAAGGGTGAGGACCAGGGGAAATTTGACAGCGTTAGTTTGGAAGGACAGACGAGACGTCTACATGCTGACTAACATGGACCCGCCACCGGCAGAAGGAAATGTTTGTGACAACAACCGCCCTGTGAAGCCTCACATCGTGGCACGGTATAACCGGCATATGGGTTACGTCAACAATTCTGATCGTATGGCCAACAGCTATTCGATGAGTCGACGTAATTTCAAGTGGACCATGAAACTGTTTTTCCACCTTCTGGATCTAACAGTACTCAACTGTTGGATTCTGTTATCTTCATGTGGGGCTAAATATGCCCACCGAGATTTCAGACTTCTCCTGGTGAGGAATTTGATTGAAGAAGCTGGAAGAAGCCAAGATGGCCCCCCTCCCCTCCCCAGTTTGGTTGGAAGGCCAAGTGTGGCTGCAAGAAACGTTATGAGACTAGGCAGCCGTCATCACCAACATTGGCCAGCAAAATCCAACAAAATACGCTGCCGTGTTTGTTCAGCGCGCGGCGTCAGAAAGGGAACCACATATAAGTGCGCCAAATGTAATGTTGGCCTGTGCATGGTGCCTTGTTTCGCGGACTTTCACACAAAAGTGAACGTGTAAAACACCAAAATTATCTATTGTGATAGAATAGTGATCCAAGGTGCCACGGATCGTCTGCAGCAGACAGAAATATGCGAGTAATAAAATATTTACACTCGATTTTATATAATGCATGCAATTCACAGGCCTAAATTTATTACAAAAATATGTGAACATTTTTTCCCGAATTAATCAATTCATAAACACACTACGAAATTTTATTTCCTCAAATTTGATGCAAAAGTGTATGAGATATGATTTTTCTTCTAAGAGTAAGCGTTAAGAATAGAAATCCATATTTAAAAACCTCGGCAGGGCGCTGTTGCGCGGGGGCATTTAAATCCGGCGTTAAAGGGTTAATGGAAGAAAGAGAGCTAGAGGATGGCAGACAGAACACTCAAATTGAAAAGGATGTAGAAGTTAATATGTTAGTGTGTGACCAGCAATGGGAAAAATGACATGGAAAAGCAACTCGAGACGATTAAACATCAAATTGATTCATAAAAGTTGGATGACCAGCAGGATGTCAGCAGCTTGATAAAATACTGTGAGATATTTGGAAGGGAAGAAGAATACTTGAGGACAGAACAAAAGGCCTAATCAACTTATTAAACAAAAGTTCTGAGCATAACTCTTAAAGCTTACTTTCCGGCTGCACACCACCATCATACACTTGCTGCTATACAGGTAAGCAAGTTGTACTTACTTTAAGGCCATAATCATTCAGGGCTCTCCTCTTGAGTTTCACTGAGATATCACTGAGGCTATTATACACAGTATTTTTTTCACTAATGACCTTCAAAGTCCGACGGCCATGTGTCCATACAACATAAGAGCTTGGAGACCAGTTGAGTGTAATTCTCTCAAACACCACATAGTCTGTCATAGTGCCTGACAGGGCAATTGTTAGCAATCTGTTTTCATGTGTTGGATGCCAAGAAAATGATGTGATGTTATTCGTTGTACCAGGATGCACATTTCGTTCAAGAACAGAAGGCTCAACTTCATCATTCCCAACAACAGTATACTGAATATCATGCAAATGTATAGCAGTGCTGTCCCTTAACAATGATCCCAGAAGATTGTGCCTGCAAGAGAGAACAAAGGATACTGGATTTTCCACATAACAACATACCAGTAACAATAATTTACAACCTATTACAACCTATCTTACAAAGAAAAATGTGATAATGTGAAAACATACATGGTAAATTCTTGAAAAATACTTTAAGCATAGTCACAAAGATCCTATAACAATACATTCAATGATTTTAAGATTAAAACCTACAAAATTAGTAAAAGTAACATACTTCTTTCATTGCACCACAAAAGATGTAAATACTTTCTTTATATGTTAGGTCAACTGGGGTAATTGTAACTGCTACTTTTAAGAATTGAAATTCAATATGTGGTTACTCACCACATTTAGATTCAATTGTATTCAAATTCCATACAGTGGACTACAAACTCATTACCTTACTGCAGTAAAATTTTAAGAGGAAAAAATATGTTAAAGCAGGGGTGCACAAACTTTCCAAAAAGCTAAAAGCCACCTCAAAATTCTGGGTGCCAGAAGGTTACACGAAGCAAGTTCCATACTGAGGACACAACAATACTATACAATACCACTGTGCAAAATTTAGTCACCATGGTGACCTGGCATCTGGCATTTGTGCATTCCTGTGTTAAGGGAAGAAAACACAGTTTTTGACCTGTAGGTTACACTTCCTCATGGTCTGGCAGAAGTGTAAACTAGAGCTGCTTTCTACCACAGAAATCATGTGAATCAAACTCCATGGATCCAGTGGAAAGCCAAGAAGACACATCACTTTAAATTGCTACAGCGTACTAGTTTATAGTGCTCTAGTACAAAAACAATTATCTGAACCATAATTCAAATAAAAATGATCTAAATTTTTGAGATTATTTCTTTGTATATTAACACACATTATACAAAATGAAACATACATTAAACTTAAATCTCTTATGCTTGTTAAGAACTGAGTGTGGTAGGAACTGACATACTTCTTCAGCATTAATGATACTTATATACTCAACGTTCAGCCAATGACACATGAATGATGAACCAATTCTTCTAGCAAAATTTGCTTCAGTAGATGGCTCCTTTCCAGTTATTGGTGCACTATACATTTTAACCATTCTTTCAGTACAAAACGTCACAACACTGTAGTCACCCACACTCAAACATACCAAACCTCTGCCCATTACTTTTGTAAACTCATCTTATTCTATCTTTGTGATCTCATCTGCCATTTCAAATTTGCCTACATCACTGCCTAATCATTCACAATCATCACCACCACTCTCATCAATTGCAACCTTCTTCTCTTTTTTCTGATTATTATTGTCTCTCATACTTTTGGTTTACAGTGGCCTTCATTCTTTCAACTGCCTCTGTTGATGTTATTATCTCTGCCCCTCTGAAAATATGTTTTTCTTCCAGTTTTTATGTTGGCACTTGTTTTACTGGCTCTAACAGCAGTTTTTAAAATGCTCTATTTTGAATGATTGGCATCGATGGTTGGGAGACAATTTCACCGGCATGAAACCTTGATGGTGCAGATATTGCAGCTTCTTCTGTAAGGCCATGTCCAGACTTGAGCAATCTGCCGCAACGTAACAGTGTAACATAACAGTGCGGGGTTCTGCTCGACCCGAGGTGTAGGTTCGGACAATAAGGCATGCATTCCGGCAAACAGGCTGTGCACTGTGATTCACCAGTTGCTCGCTGCTCCTGGTGGGAAGATGCTTGTGTAATTTGTTATAATATTTGGGATGGTTCAGATCCCACAGAACAGACATTTTTTCGTATAACTCAATAAAGCCCAAAGTATTTTCTTGCGTCCACTCCATTGTAACTCGGCACACTGACTGTGAAACGTAACAGTGGATAAGTGCCAGTATCAGCTCGACGCAAAGATCGCAGCGAGCACAGAAACATGTCCAAACTTGCTCTAGCAGCATAACGTAACATCCTTTGATGCACGCTGGAAAACCAACAGCAGGGTGGATCAGCCTGCACAGCAAACTGAACAGAGTGAATGTTACAGCATCACTGTCCAGACCTGTGAATCTCTGTTACATTATACTGTTACATTGCGGCAGAATACTCAAGTCTGGACGCGGCCTAAGACATGCTGATGGGGAAGATGCAGCTTCTTCTGCAAAAGACACAGATGGCCATGTTGCAGCTTCTTGGCTTTCTTTTAAAACTTGACCACCTTTTGTATGCTTCTGATTAAATTGCTCTTTTGAAATGATGGTATTATATAAGAGTAAAACTCTTGGCTTTTTCAAGTCCATTTTCAATAACATTTAGATTCAAGTTGTTCATTAAATTTAATATTATGGACAAAAACAATATGAGTAATTTGTTCCATAGTTTCTTTGCTGTCACTTAATTATTTCTTCATCCCACTTCAGCCTTAAGTGCCTAAGAATGCTGAATCTATAAGCAAAGAACATGACTCGTGTGTGTTGGCAATTTCAAAACTACAGTATTTTCTTCTCTTGCTTGTTCAACAAGTCCTAAACTGTGACAGCTGTGACCTTCAGGGTCAATGTTTCTTGGAAGGTAGTTGCCTCCAACAAGCTATTTTCAGTCACAGTATATGTTATTCCAGGATACGCTTCTCCAGTTGGTGCCATCGAGGGGTCCCACAAATTTTTGCCATTGAATAAAATTAATGGCAGTAAGTTTCCACAAGCTGCATTTCCTGTTATTGAAATAGTTATGTTCTTCTTACCCAGTCCACTGCTAGCTTAAACGAATGCAGTATCTGTTTTCCTAAAAACCCTAATTCTGCCAGAATCCAAATAAAAAGTAGTTTCATCTAGGTTCCATGACAGTTTTGGTAGAAGGTAATGGTGACAGTGTTCCTGTGGATGCCACGAAGGCATACAGGGGGAGTAGGGGTATAGCTTCAGTCATTCTTAACCCCAGCACTTGATGTAGGTTAGAAGTCAACTTTACACACTGGCTGCTTTACCCCCAGGGGAAAAACCCCTGGTTATCCATTGAACAGGAGGCTGGGGTGGGTCCCAAAGCCAGTCTGGACACAGTAGAGTAGAGAAAAATATCTTGCCCTTGCTGAATATCGAAACTTCTTTTAAAATATCAAAGTATTCAGAAATTATGAATGGGTCAATATTTTTTTTATCAAACTTTAATGCCTTGTGGCTATTCTAAACTTAAGCATTTTTTTAATCAGATGAAACACCCATCATCAGGAACTCTTTTGTAGGCTTTCATTATACTATTTTCATTAACATATGGACCTTTGGCCTCCAAAACTTCATTTCTGGACAGGCCAAAACACCACTTCTCCATCACTTTAAGACTGTCAACAATTTTCTTCTCTTCTTCAAAGGGGACAGCAGTTGGTTGATCCATTTTATGGCTTCATAACCCTCTCAATCCCTTAACATGTTTACATAATGCAGCTTTAGGTATCCCATAAAGCCTGCAGCTGTATATACAGTCACTTGTCTGCTTTTCACCATCTCAATAGCCATATCTCAGTTTTCCTTTTAACACATTCACTGCCAGGTATTTAAATCCCCGAGGGTGTTAAATTGCCAGGGATTTATTGAATGTTAAACAATTAGTGTATCGTCTTACAAAAAAATTAATTATGAGGAAACTATAAGAGATAAAAATTTGAAATTTTGAGAACACCTTTAGCAATGTTTCAGTGTATGATATCGTGTGTAGCAGCCTTCTGGATGGAAAGGAACACCGCAATGCGTGCAAACAAATCTCGTTTCTTTCTTGATATTTTTCTGTATACACACTCAACATCTTTGTGTAGGTGTCTTGTCTTTCTTTGTAGGAGGGATATGCATGAGTTTATGGTTTTCCAATTCTCCATCAAGCCTGCCAGGTGGGTCAATTTTTGGGGGCTCGTTTCGGTGGAGTTGGTGTAGGCGTTCTGCTCGAGTCTTGCAACTCGTCTGATGATGATGATGGTGTTGATACATCTTCTCTTGTGTGTATAAGATTTTCACTGACATCCACTAAGTAATCTAGGAATGATTTGTGGGAATTAGGGTTGGATTTTGTAGGAGACCTGAGGGAAGGAGACCGCTTGGAAGACCCAGGCATAGATGGGAGGATAATATTAAAATGGATCTTCAAGAAGTGGGATGGGGAGGCATGGACTGGATTGATATGGCTCAGGTAAGGGACAGGTGGCGGGCTTTTGTGAGTGCGGTAATGAACCTTCGGGTTCCATAAAACACGGGGAATTTCTTGACTAGCTGATGACCTGTTAGCTTTTCAAAAAGGACTCTGTTCCATGGAGTTAGTTAGTTAGTTTTGTAAATACAACATAACTATTGAGAAGTGCACATTGGAGAAGGTAGAAAAAGACTTTCTTAGGCCATTTTACAGTTTTACGGATGAAGGGGTAATAGGCAAGGTGTTGGTCAGCTGTATCAACACCATGCATGTGTGTATTGTAATCTGCTATGCATTTAGGTTTTTTTTTGTGACGCCAGTACGTCTGCTCAAGTCATCTACCACAGCTGCAGTGTGAAGTGTTGAAATCATGTTTACGAGTCTCTTACCTTGGTTCTTGACCAATAGTACATCCTGTTTCCTACGAAAAGTGACCTCACCCTTCTTTAACTTTTTTGCCTCTTCTATCATGTCCTTGGCCAAACCACGATTTACTCTAATTGTGCCACACACTCGAATTGATTTTTGAAGCAGTTCCTCAGCCAGACAAACACTATTATAATAATTATCTTGATACAGATGGTAACCCTTCCCTTCATAAGGCTCTAGTAGAAGACTTACTGTTTCAGTCAAAGGCACGCATTTTCCATCATATATCTGCATGTTGCAAATATAGCCTGACATACTTTCACATACCAACTGTACCAGAATACCATACTTTGTTATTTTACTAGGGTTGTATACGCGAAAACGCAAACAACCCCGCCAACCAAGCACGCCTCCATCAAGTGAAATCTCTCTCTCAGGAATATAATTAGATTTGAAATTATTGACTACAGTGTCTAATATTGGTCGAATTTTGTACAGTCAGTCTTCATTTGTTCCTATTGCAGTATTATCGTTGAAGTGTAGGTATCGGTGGATAATTTGAAATCTGTTCCTAGACATCGTTTGTGAAAAAATGGGTGTTAGTAACATGCCACTTGTTGACCAGTATCATTCTAATTTTGGTTTTCAAATTACACCTGTAAGGAACATCAGACCAAGACATTTCTTCATTTAATATATTGTCACAGGTTTCCATTGTTCACTACGTGCATATTTAGTAATGGGTCATGACATTGTCGCGATCTGTTGTTGTACGTGCAATTTGTCTGGTTGACAACAATTTCAATGAGTTCTGTAGTGATGTAATTATCAACATATTCCATTATATCTGTTCCATTTTGAACAGCAAATTGTACTGCTGGATATCCTGTGAAGAGTGGAATACTTGGTTGACAATCTTTTTTACAAAACCCGTCTATACTAGGGCCCAGACCCCGAGTCCGAAATGTCATTCTCATCATCACTCTCCTCACTCCTCGATATTTCCGGGACACAATCTGTGTCTGAATCACTGTCATTCGCAAGTTCCTCATCAATAGAAGCCACTATTCTGCTTCAGTTCTACGCACTTTTCTTTTCCTAGTAGCCATATTGCACTTTATGTATAAATAAACCCACAAACAACTACACAGAAAGGAAACAAGCTACTGACTGCAGCCTCACAAATCACTTGCTCAGCTCAAGACTAAACACAAACGTTGTGATATATTTATGATATTTTTCTACCCTAACGTACGTGACCAAATGCATATATTTTATCTAGTTACATCAGCTAGGGATTAATAAAGATGTAAAATATGTTTCCTGACAGAAGTTATTGTGTGCGTGGCCTATTTAAGGCAAAAGAGCACAGTAAACTTTAGACCGACTAAAGTCAACGCTGGCAAATTAAAACGTAAATATTTAAATCGACCAAGGTTGACTTTGGCAGTGAATGTGTTAATAAGGAGTGAAATTTTATGTCTGTATAAATGCACCATGTCTGCAAAAAACATTACAAGGCGATGTGAAAAAGCTTATGACAAAGACAAGCCGTGTGGCAAATTAAATAAGTTTACACTTAACCCAGACAGCCATTTTGTTTGGGAAAGTTTGATCCAGGGGTGCACAAATTTTCCAAAAATCTAGGAGCCACTTTGAAATTCTATGTACCAGAAGGGTGACATGAAGAAATTTCCATGCTGAGGATCCACAAATATTAGGCACCACTGTACAGAATTTAATTGCCATGGCAATCTGATGCCTGGGATTTGTGCACCCCTGGTATAAATGAAAGATATTTTAATTATAAGAACATAATATTGCTGTAACAATTATTAATCTATCTAAAACTAATAATTAGTAAATACTTACTGCAAATCCACTTATGTTCATACTGAGATCTTCTGTTACAAAGCATTGATTCCATGAGCTGTACTTGACTGCACAACAAGCAATAATAATGCCATTTCTAACCACCATGCACCCAAGACTAAAATGCCCAAAAAGCATTTCTGCTCCTCTACACACCTGTTCAAGGATCTAGTACAATTAAAATGTGGTAGGTAACAGCACTTCACAAGCAGTGTCTTATGAGATAATAAGCATCCATAACATTTGCCCTGAATTTATCCAGTTCAACTTATACAAAGTTTACTACCTGGTTGGACACCATAACACCTTGGTAACAGGTTTACTCTGAGCAAGAGTAAGAACTGGTTTTTCAAAATTCCTTGTGTCCCACACATATATTTGATTCTCCACAAAAGATGCTAGCTGATGGTCATTGTGTGGATCAACTACAAGCCCATACACTGCCTTTGTTGGTGTTGAAGTAACGGCCTTGTTAGAATCTGCAATGAAAATTATGGAAATAATCATACCATGACATTATTACAACTGACCTTACACAAATACCAAAGGTCTGATTATGTAACAGTCCACTGGTTAGGTCAACAAATTTTCCAGCAGCATATGTGGATGCTGCTGTGATGTTTGCCAGGCACTGAATAACTCGATACCAGAAAAATTACTGTCGCAGACAGGTTTTCTGTACACAAAAAAGTTTTTGTACAGTGAGTAATGTAGGTACAGCACATTATGCCTTAAATTAAAACAGAAAATGCCTTTAATAACAAACAATTTAAAACTTAATTCAAAATTTTGCATTAATATTGGAGAATAATGAAACAAAACAAACAAAATCTTCTTCAGATATGTAATTAATACATGGACAAAAAATTATCTGCATTTCTTTAGAGCAGCAATCATCATAAACAAAAAAATATCAGGTTTGGATGGGACAAGGTGTGGTATGTGCCCATGACAATCACATGTAATTTTTGGCATGAAACTTATGTGTACTTCAAACAAATTACAGCATTATTAAACCCAGAAAAGCGTGTTAAGGAACTGGGTATCGTAAGTAGTAAAAATGGGGACAGTTTGCTCCAACATACACTGTTCAGAACAAACAGAACAAAAGTATACAGCACGTAATTACTTATATCATTTGAGGAAGATATTGTTTTGATCTAAATTTTATTTTATTACACAGGTTAGTTCTCCTATACAAACTCCTCCTCACTGAAATGAAGCAATAAAAACATACTGATCTTACATGCAGAATTCACATATCTCACTTTCTCTGCATTTGCTTCAAACTCAGGACAACCATACTGGAAATGAAACAGAGGAACCTGGGTTTACTGTTATGGTCCAGCACCAAACAGCAGTACCCTCGGTGGAAAAGTCTCTCCTCTCCATATCCACATAAAGCAAGACAAGTAGGCTGAACATCCAGAGCATGCTGATTAGCTTTTTTGACTGTGAGGCACTGTCTATATGGAATTTGTTCTTCCACATCAAATGGTTAATCACAATTATTACTGGGAGGTTATGAAATATCAGTGGCAGCAAGCTCATCAAAACCTTCAGAAACAATGACAGAACTAGGACAGGTTGATTCACCCTGACAATGCACTGGTGCACATTGTTTTGTCAGTGCAGAAATTTTTGGCTGCTAAAAACATGGCTGTGATCACTCATCCCCCTTACTAGCCTGATTTTATCACACATGATTTCTTCTTTTTTCTGAGAATAAAACTGCAGCTACAAGTGTGTTGCCCCTAACATTCAGGAACAATCACTGACCATCCTACAGACAATTTCAAGAAGTCAGTTCCTGTGGTGCATCCAGCAGTGGCAGAAATGCTGGATGAGATGCATAAATGCAGAAGAGAATTGATCTGAAGGGAGCAACAACTACCAATAACAAAGGTAAGCATATATTTCATTATTGACTCAATCCAGGAAGTATGTGACCTACTAAGTGTGCGTGGTGAGAATATATTCAGACTACACTTAGCCTCTGTAAGTCTACTTTCACACTATATTCAATCTACATTCAGTCTATATTCCATCTGTAATTAATTTGCATTGTTTAGTTAAACCTATTATTGTTAAACCCTTGATTATGAAAGGCCATATTCAGGACCTTTTGGAACTCGAAAATAAAACTCTGGTGGCATCTAAAAGACTGTCCTTAGCATGCCAATGATAATTCTAGCCAAGACTAATTCTATAGCAACTTACTATTACTGTTACTAGTTTAGTCAGCACTACTTGTCTACTGGTGTGAGACTGTGGGTTCTCACTGCAGTGAGAATGAAGATTTCGGTCTTCTGGAATGTGATGCTGTGTAGCCTGGCAGAAGTGTGCCAATATCTTGGATGATCCTGCTGCCTCCACTGTCAGGAAAGATGATGGAGATGGAAGCAACATCTGCTCACTTCTACCATACTAAATTGCACCATATCCCAGCAGATAGCAATATTCACTCTCTGTCACAGTTTAAAGAGTACTGTTCTCAACAAAGGTTAACTCAAAAAGTCCCAATCACAGTTCCATATTCATTTACTTTTTTAAAGGAAAGTACACTATAATTAACACTGTAAAGCCTACTGGTTACTTTAGTACCTCTGGGTTTAACATTAAAAAATTCTACCTTCTGCCCACAGAGTGCATTTATGTGTTTTGTACAGATCTCAGAACAAAGAACAATTATTTCCCTATACAACATTAACTGACTGGTTTTAGTAACCCACATGCAGTGTTTACTCCAAGGTATAATCTGGGTTTTTATACACTAGTTGTACCCATGCGAATAACTCACACATAGAAATAGTGAACTATCTAATCAACCAAAATTCAAGCATCTTAATCTTAACAAGCATTAAAAGTTGTACTTGCAATTGCTTGATGCTGGGTAGTTTTTTCGGAAATCAATGGATCAGAAGCAATGTGTAACTAAGAAACAATAGCTTCATACCATGTTTAAATAAGAAATAAAATGTGAAAATTGACAGTCCTGTCTCAAGTGCAGACCAAGAGAAGCAAATGAAGTATGTTAGCTTCCTCTGGCCTCCACTTGAAGCAACACTGTCAATTTTTAACATTAGCTTTTTTGTTAAAAAACAATTTTTGAGAAGGAATAAATAAAAACAAAGGACACTGCCCTCAAGGCCTAAACGTAAGCCTTCTAAAAATGGCAGTTTAGTAGCTCATGATGTTTCAAATAGACCTTACTGTATTAATATATATAATAATAATAATTCTAGTTAACTTTTATCTTTAAAGGGTTAAGCAAATTTCACTAGTGCACCTTGTAGTTCAGTGAGTTTCATATAAATCATTCTAAGCAGAGGTTATTCTAAAATGTTCTAGTCACAGTTCCATATGTATTTAATTTCTTAAAGTAAAGCAGATTAAAATGTAACAAATTTCACAAGTATACCTCGAAGGTCAACAAGTTTCAGATGTTTATTGTTCATGCCAATAACGAGACTTCTGGACTGAGAGTTGAACCATGCAAGAGAGTGGGCTGTTTCTGACAGACCAAGTTCTGCTACAGGACGAGCCAGTTCAACTGGTGGTGATGCAGCAGGATGCTGATGGGAGACACTTGGCACAACACTTGTTCTTCTGTCACCATGATGAGGGCACTTAAGTACATCCCACAAGAGCACTGAGTGGTCAGCTCGATACTTGTCTAGACCTGCAGCTATAAGATTTGAATCTACAGGATTCCATGCAACAGTGTTGCACTGTCTTGCATGTCGTGGCACTGGAATCAAAATTCAAAAAGCATATCTCAATATGAGAACACTACCACATGATGTTCTCTCACCATGCCAATAACAAAATCCATACAGAACAGTGTTACAGATTACAATAATCCCATTAGAACCCAAAAGACTGTGATGAATTAAGACCTTCACAGACCCCTAGGCACCAAACATTTTACAGCTTTTCCCTGTGATTTGTAATGTTTAAAAATACAATATCATAGTAAAAAGCTTTACATTACAACTTCCAATCCAGTCATTGTATAGTCTGTCTTATGACAGGTCCACAGCCTCTTCCAAAGCGAGTTCTCCAGAGAGTGCGATCTAGTGCTTCTGCTTTTCAGTTTCCAGTATCCTCTCTTTTACTGAAGGTCATCCAGTAGCTGCTTATGTCTTCTTCCTCATCTTCCCATCACTTCTATCATTTCCCTCCATCTTTCCTTCAATAACATGTTTTAGAAGGCAGTTCCTATGCAAGATGTGACCCATCCAATTAGCCTTCCTTTTATTTATTGTATGTAGGATATTCCTCTCCTCCTTGACTCTATGTAGTACGTACTTCATTTCTCACATGATCGGTCCAACTGATCTTCCCCATCCTTCTCCAGCACCACATTTCAAAACTTCCCAGATATTTCTGATCTACTTTCTAAAGTGTCGAAGTTTCAGCACCATAGAAAGCTATGCTTCAAATGTAGCATTTTACTAGTTTCTTCCTCAAATTTAAGTCCAATTTGCTGGTGAAGTTTTTTCTCGTTGAATGCTACTTTTGCCATGGCAATTCTGAATTTAATGTCACGTGTACATCTTGCATAATTTGTTACCTGGGTAAAAAAATAGTTGAAATATTCAACATTCTGCAGTTGTTTTTTGATCTGTCAGTCTATCCACGTTACGTATAATGTTCTAATATCCAGAACATTGTGTTATCCTGCAACTCTTTGATTCAGGAGGTGCCAGATAAACCAGCTTATACTGTATTTTTCCAAATAATGATTGTGATTACTCTTCTCAAATGTTGTGCTTCAACTGAATCAAATTTGCAGTAAGTTCAACTTGAGAAATTTCCTCCAACATCATGACAAAATACATCACTCAGTCATCAGTAAGCTAAACACTGCTGAGTAAGAAATTGTATAGCAGATAATAAACATTCAATACTGTTTGCCAGGATGAATTTTAGCATGTAGTCTAAGCTCCTGGGTTTTATCCGTTGTCAAGATTTCAGTCAGCCTGCATGAAATTCTGTCCTTTATTATGTTTTATGTTCAGTGCATTCATATGTTCCTAATGCCTTATTATTGTTTTGTCACTTTTGACAAAAGAAATGTCTGAGAAGTCTCTCTTCTTCACAAACTAAATATGGCATTGTCAGACAAATCATGAAAGCAATGACAACAATGAGCAAACATTCATCTGATGAAATTCTCCCAAGAAAATTCCTTCATTGCTCTGTTAGACTTCCCTGATTTCATTCATCACAGGGTCATGCAAATTGACTGATTACATGTAAGGATTATTGTATTTAAATTCCACAGAATAATAAAAGCTGTTACTTTCAATTACGTATTCCCTTTTCATTTATTTGTTCTTTTTCGCTTCCAGTAATATTTCCTATATATTCGTCATAATGTAGAGGGGCAGAGGGCCTCTAAACTTTGTACGCACCTATGCACATGCCTAGCACACCTATGCGGAATCAAGCGCCACCAACAGAAGGATGTAATGAAGTCCATTTGGGTGATAAACTGTCTCAATATGGAATAAATTTACAATGTTTCAATGATTAAAACACTGAAAATTTATTCCATACTGACAATACTTCATCAAATTACTGGATGTACAGGCTTCATATCCAACACTGAGAGGAGGATATTTCTGTGATAGGAATGGGTAAAAAACTGTATCTAAGTATCTCAGGCAACACAAAAAATTAATAAAAATTCACACACTTTCCCACCCAGTGTTCTAAGTGGTACTTTTAGGGGAAATGTCTCACACATGCGACAAACTCGATCATGACAAAAAAGATAATCACTGTCTCAGTGAAAATATGGAGAGTACTCTTGCTTTCAGTAGTTCCTTAAGAGCTAGAAATACGACACAACACATTGTTCAACATGTGATGCTCAACTTAGTATTTTTCCCACTGAAGTGATTATCAGTTTGTTGACCAAGGAATTTTACTGCTTCCTGTATACATTTAATGCAGAAGCAAGCCTTATATGAATATCACTTATTAGTTACAAATTTTTATTAAGTTCTTTCTGTAAAACTTTAAAGGTGTATTTTGTCAGGTTCAGAGATTCTTTTACTGCTTATACACATTAGCCTATTGTAAATAATTAAAACTACCTCAAAAAATTCAGGTTGTGATTATTACCTAATTCTTTGCCTGTAAGTCCAAGTGCATCAAATGCTGTAGGACCGAAGGTTGTGAGAACTACCTTCCCATTAGCTTGGCCAATGGCCAACAAAATGTCTGGTTCTGGTTGTGGGTAGATATCAACACACTTAACATAATGATGATTTGAGTTTATTGCCAATAAGTTGGCGACTGTTGTATCTGATACCTTTGAACCTAATGGAAAATAATGATGGCATTAGTGTCAATTCCCAAATATCCAGATGTAATGACTGTCACTGGCAAAAATAATATTCCAGTCATACTCATACATGATAATTTTGAAACGTCTTTCAGAGAAACTACTTCATAAAGAAATATCTCTGTTCCCCAGGTAATACACTTATCGGGGTGAACTGGAGACCACTGAACCTCCAACCTTACTCCACTCATATTTACATACAGTTGACAATGTGCTTTTCTGAAACAAAAAAACAATTTACATATGATTATAAAGTCACGTATGGTATTTTACATATACCATACATGAATAGTATTATTAAATTAATTTGTAATAAAGTTATTTGTCCCTCCAACCACCACAAAACAACATAACCTTACCACCAACCACAGATTATCTAGTATCCACCAACCAAGCGGATCACCACATCGCCTAATACTATTACACGCACGCGGATCAAACATGTACTGAGAGTGGTAGTAATCTATGGTTCTGCTTGTGTATCACGTGTCGCTCTCTGGGGAGATCCGTTTTAGACTGCGGTGAAACGGAGAAGAAGATACTCCGACAAATAGCACAATATTGCCAACTGAGGTGTGCTGTTGTGCATGTTTATTACATTTACCACGCTTTGAAACTCTACGGAAGATACCTGTAAAGGAACGTACTATTAAATATTAAAATTAACAGATTCATATTTTAGCAAAACTTTAGATTAATGTCGGTCTATTTACCGTGGATGTTCACACATGCTATTGGCAGGGCGTGTATCTGTGGCATTGAATTGGGCTAATGGTTAGTCAACCTAAAACCAAAAATAATACATTAGTTCACGAGGGATGATACTAATTGCACACTTGTTTAATACAGCATAATATTTGTCCTTAATTAAACATAAAATGCAATTCTTGTTTGAATGTTGAACAAATTAACGTCAAAGCAATGGGAAAGGTCAACGACTCTATGATTCTGGCTTTGGTGGGAGTAGACAACGCCTCTTAGTTACGTTTGATGTTGGTAATACTACAGTACGAATTGGCCGTTTGAAACAGTCTGGAAAAAGCCTTATTGCGGTACAACCTTGGTGTGCACCTTTCATACAAATTTCAGGAGTATCATATGAGTGCGTGACCTTTACATCGTAACTTCCTCGAGCCGGAAGAACTGGATCGGAAAACTCTTACCACCGGTATGATGCGTAGTGTTTAGTGAGAATAGTGTGACCTAATATGATAATTGGTGTAGGAATTGATATGTATTTGAACCAGTGAATACAGTTAATTTCGTGTCATATATTTAAAAGTCTTTGTGAAATTCAGCTAACGAGGCAATAGATGACTGCATTACCTCATCTGTCACTTGTATTTTTCAGCATTTATCATTTGTACTGAACATATCCATAGGTGACATCATGTCGAAAAAACCAAATCAACAACCTGCACTTCACAAAGTTATTATGGTGGGGAGTGGAGGTGTTGGAAAATCTGCTTTGACACTTCAGTTCATGTATGATGAGGTTAGACATGTTTAATAGTAAAGTCTTGTTGGTGTAAAGTTTGAAGGAAAAGATATGATATTGCTTGGTTGTATTATTTCCAGTTTGTTGAGGATTATGAACCTACAAAAGCGGATTCATACCGTAAGAAAGTGGTATTGGATGGGGAAGAGGTACAGATTGATATTCTAGATACAGCTGGACAAGAAGATTATGCTGCTATTAGGTATGCGTGTCAGTCTTAAGTATAGTTTGTGGTATGTAGACGTGCAGTTTAATTTTGTCGCACTTTTATCAATGTTAATTTAATATTGCTTTCAGGGACAACTACTTTCGCAGTGGAGAAGGGTTTCTTTGTGTTTTTTCAATCACAGAAGATGAAAGCTTCCAATCTACTCAGGAGTTTAGGTGAGAAAATGGGCAGTATTTCAAGATTGGTATTTTCTGAAACAGAATTAGCAAGCCAATGAGATTCTTGAATTACTGTAGATGTGTTTGGTTAACATATGTTGTTATTGTGTTTAAGCACCACTACAATATGGTGTACAGTCATTAAGCCTATTTCTTTTTTGCTTATGTGATGTATTGTTGCAGTTCTGCAAACAAAGCCAAAACAAACATTTATTTGATATTCGTACATATTTTTATTCTTCAACAGATATGAATTTTGCGAGAGGTTGTGCCTGTTTAGATTAGTGTAGTTTATTTTATTGTAGTTTTCATTATGTTATGTTGAATATGTTAGTGACATGCTTAATGTCATATGGGTGGAAAGTTATATATACTTGTAAAAGTAAAGTTGTCTTTGTGTGCGCCATGAAGGTATATGGGGAAGTGGAGGTATGACTCCATTGATTCTTAACCTTGGCACTAGATGGATGTGAGTGATCAGCTTCACACCTTGGGTACTTTACCCCCAGGGAAAGACTCCTTGCTCAGTACCCATTGAATAGGAAGCTGGGTAGGCCCTAGAGCCAGTCCAGATGGTTTGGACAAGAGAAATATCTCTTGCACCTTTCAGGCTTCAAACTATAAATACTTGTTGTATGATGTATTAAACGGACTATCTGGATCCCATTAAGAACTGTAAGATGGTTTGAGGTTGAATAGTAATATGTTAATGTAGTTTTGTTATCAATTTTGTTGATTTACTTGTCTTACGGCAGCTTGATAGTGATTTTTGATTGTGCACAGCTATCACTGAAGAATGTTACAAACCATTACGTGTAATCTGTATATGATGTTTTCATTATTTATGTGGCTGTTGGACCATATGGACTGGGAAGGAAGAATCAGAGAGGTCAAATGCTTATTGACTTCTGTGAAAGAAATGGACTTGTTATAACAAACACATAGTTAAAAAAACCTAAAGAAGATTGTACACGTGGAAATCCCCAGGGGATAGAAGTTGATATCAATTGGACTGTGTACTAGTGAAACAGCGATTCAGGAACAGTGTGAAGGATGTGCAGACACTGCCTGGAGCAGATATTTACTGTGACCACAATTTACTGGTTGCAATGAATTGCACCAGATTGAAGAAGGTCATAAGGTTCCACAAGTGAAAACCAAAATGGGATTTGGAGAAGCTATATGCTAAACGACAGGAAGTACACGATAGTCTAGAATAAAAACTTGGTGCAATCAAATGTGAAAGTGGGAATGTGGAAATGCAGTGGAACAATATCAAGAAATGTGTGTTAGATACTATGAGTGATTTGGTTGTGAAAGTCGAGAGGAGAGCAAGCAAGCCATGGATTACACAGGAGATGATCAGTAAAATGGATGAACGAAGGAAATGGAAGAATGTCAACAACGAAGAAGGAAGGAAGAACTACAGAAGACTGAGGAACGAATTGAAAAGAGCCACGGACAACGCCAAGAAGGAATATCTGGAGAGCATATGCGACGAGATCATAGAATTTCAAAGAACAGGACGTTATGATCTAATGTACATGAAGACAAAGGAACTAGGTTGGAAAGAAAACCATGGGATTCAAAACATTGGCATCGAAGACTCTCAAGGGAATATAATGATAGATCAGAGACCAATATTGCAAATTTGGGAGAAGTATATCACAGAGCTCTACGATTGAGCTAATCGACCAGAACACCTGGAAGTCGAACCTGAAGCTGAAGTAGAGGAAGCCGAGAAAGGCCCTTGTATTTTGCAAAGTGAAGTGGAAAAAGCTATCAAGGAGATAAGGGATAAGAAGGCTACAGGAGATGATGATGTACCTGGAGATGTACTCAAATTGTTCGGAGAAGATGGTCTCAGACTAATGACACAGCTGATCAACAGCATATATGTAACTGGAGAGTGGCCCAGAGATTTCATTGAAGTTACAATGATTGCCTTAAAGAAGAAGCCCAAAGCTACAAAATGCAGTGACCATCGCACAATCAGCATCATCGCGCACGCAGCAAAGATAGTAGCGAGGATACTTAAGAAGAAGGATTGAAAGGAAGACAGAGGATGCACTTGGAGAAGATCAGTTTGGATTTAGGAGAGGAAAAGGAACTAGGGATACAATTGGGATGCTGAGAATAATATCAGAACGAACCTTGGTCATAGATGACGAATTGTGTGCTTGCTTCATAGACTGGAAGAAGGCATTTGACCATGTCAACTGGACCAAATTAATGCAGATCCTAAAGGGAATTGGGATAGACTGGCGCGACAGAAGATTGATCAGCAAATTGTACATGGAACAGAGTGTCAAAATACGACTGGGCCAAGGGGTGACGAGAAGTGTGAAGATTGGAAGAGGAGTTAGACAAGGTTGCTGCTTGTCACCGATTCTGTTCAACTTGTACAGCGAGTACCTTACCAAAGAAGCTCTTGAAGGATTTTTAGACTTCACAATAGGAGGACAAGTAATTTGCACTGTGAAATATGCAGATTACCTTGTGTTACTGGCTAGGGAAGAAAAGGTGCTACAGGGCATGGTTGATAGACTAATTGAAATTGGAAGATGCTATGGAATGGAAATGAATGTGGAAAAAACTAAAGTAATTAGAATCTCAAGGCAACCATCCCCAATGAAAATTATGATAGATCAAAAACAATTGGAGAATGTGGAATATTTCAATTTTTTAGCCAGCATGATAACAAATGATGCAAGGTGTACACGTGAAATTAAATCCAGAATTGCCATGGCAAAAGCAGCATTCAACAAGAAGAATCTTTTCACCAGCAAACTGGACTTAAATTTAAGGAAGAAACTAGTAAAGTGCTACATTTGGAGCATAGCTTTGTATGATGCTGAAACGTGGATACTTCGGAAAATGGATCAGAAGTATCTGGAAAGTTTTGAAATGTGGTGCTGGAGAAGAATGGAGAAGATCAGTCGGACCAATTGTGTGAGAAATGAAGTATTACGCAGCGTCAAAGAGGAGAGGAATATCCTACATACAATAAAAAGAAGAAAGGCTAACTGGATTGGTCACATCTTGCGGAGAAACTGCCTTCTGAAACACGTGATTGA
The DNA here is from genome assembly GCA_021186555.1 of Reticulitermes speratus. Taxonomy (NCBI): domain Eukaryota; kingdom Metazoa; phylum Arthropoda; class Insecta; order Blattodea; family Rhinotermitidae; genus Reticulitermes; species Reticulitermes speratus. The sequence continues at coordinate 19,305,280 of JAJKFL010000009.1, read as the reverse complement.
AGGAAAGTTAGAAGGAACGATAGAAATGACGGGAAGACGAGGAAGAAGGTGTAAGTAGCTACTGGATGACCTTAAGGAAAAGAGAAGGTACTGGAAATTGAAAGAGGAAACACTAGATCGCACTCAATGGAGAACTCGCTTTGGAAGAGGCTACGGATCTGTCGTAAGACAGACTACAGAATGAGAAGTGTATTATTCATGTGTGTTACTAAGTATCTTCAGCAAACCTGTGTGTGTGTTTCCTTCTGTTGTTGTGGGAATGAAATTGTTTTTATGTGATAACATGCATGTTCAGTTCTTGTTCTGTAAGTTCTAAAGTTTTGCTGTTTATGAATTACACAATAGCTGATAACATCCTGCTGGCCCAGAGTAATTGTAGGTCTTTCAGCTAGCTGTATTCATAGTGATACCAGGCTTGATCCATTGCTCCTTTAGATATATTAATTCCTCAGTAGTGAGGTATGATCTTGATCTTACAGTGGGATGTTTAGTACTGCCAAGTACTCATTACTCTTCAAAATAGCTATGTACTACTTGTGCTTCCAATTTCTTCAACCAACGAATGCACCTTTTTTATTTCTGTTCAATTCACCCTACATATGTTTTGGCCATGACTCGGCCGAAACATATGTAGGGTGAATTGAACAGAAATAAAAAGGTGCGTTCGTTGGTTGAAGAAACTGAAAGTTAATGTCAAGATGCACGGTGAACACAACGTAAAATTACTTGTGCTCCTTTCATCAAACTGTCATTATACTTGGTCCTCCAATCTGTTGTAATTGGATTTTTGTGTGTTCTACTGGCATGGCATGATAAAAGTATGGTATCATTAGTACTACCACCATTTTTATCTTTGCTTTATCTCTTTGTGTGTTTGGTGTCATCAGTTTTTGCAGTAATCTGTTCTCCCAGTCTTCATCTTCCCAAATGGGCCCCATATTTGTCTTCCACATATGTGCTTTTTACTGTTATATGTATGTCTCCCTCCATCCTCCCTTTCTCTCTCCTCCCAATCAAAATATACAGTAATAGAACTTATATACTGTTTGGTTAGCTGCTTTTACTATCTATGTAGGCTGTATATACTGCATTAATGTAGCCTAGGATTTGTGTCATGGTTAATATTTAATTTTGAAGCTTCACCAAAAATTAACTATACATATTTAGTACGTATCAGTCAACACAATCTGTGTTGACTGATACTGCTCTTTAAATTATTGCATTTCATACAATGGTATGACACAGTTAAAAATTACACAGATATTGCCCAGTCCTTGTTTGTATTTTGGATATGTGACGATGATAGAATATTTGCAGTTATTTCTAGAATCATCACGTGGCCTTTTTGAAAAAAAAATAATTATTTTAAACAAATGATCACACTTCTGTGTAATTTGGTTGCAGATATGTAGAGCTTGATTGGATTCTTGTGGCATTACACAGAAGAACAGATTTCAGTCACTCTACTTGCACTTGTCTGTATGTGATACGAGAGGGGTGTCGGTTTAGTTGGTTACAAGCAGTTACAGTGTGCATGTCATTCTCTGTTGCCCATTATTGACTGAATAAGAATGCTGTTCTTCACAGAATACTGACGTGTTTTACAGTACTGTGTAAGATAGGAAACCATGTAGTTATCCATGTGAAGGACAAGAAATGGCGTACAGTGTATGGGAGGAGGACAGAATAGGTTTATCCCGTATGCTCTTAATATTTAAATTGGGATCCAAAACAGGGAACTGTTATGCAGAAGTGAATTCAAGCAATTCTACCACGTAATTTTTGTGCTCATGTTAAAGTTCACAGGGCCACCACATCTGTTATCTGAAATAACTGCTCTTATTTTGGCATGTTTTTTGTAGTAGGTGGCTAGAGTAGAAGCTCATTCTGAACCTGCCTGCGAATTCAGTAATAATACTGCACCATGCATCCTGTGACCCCGTCCATATTGGTAGGCCACCTGCTACTAATAGCAGGAACGATATCATGAAGAGGTGGTTGGATTTCTGCATCATCTGTTATCCAAAAGATGCAATGAATGTTGAACACTCTGAAGTAATTGAACAACTCCAAATTTAAGAAATCTAGTGTTGACAGAGTTTTGGCACAACATGCACATGTTATTTGTGTTTGCCTTCCTACCATCCGGAGCTTAACACAATAGAAAACATTTGGGCTATTGTAAAAACACTGGGTGGTTTCAAACTACGTGGCTCTCAAGCTACATGATGTGAAAAACCTGGCCAAAGAGAAATTTTCTTTAATAAGAGTGGTAGAATGGGTGTTATTGTGAATGCATGTATACAAAATCAAGAAGAATTACATAGAGTGTGAGCATGTGATGGCAATATTGTTGACAATTTTATCACCAACATTGGGTCATGTGATTGTGATACAAACCAGGAGGATGAAGATGTACAGGGATTAATTGCATAGTGTGTCTTGCGACAGGTCCATGCTTCCTCTTTCATTTTCCAGTATATTCTGTTTTCCTGAAGGTCATCCAGAAGCTGCTTATATCTTCTTCCTCATCTTCTCTTCCATTTATCTTTCCTTCACTAATGTGTTTTAGAAGGCAGTTCGTATGCAAGATGTTACCAATTCTGTTAGCCTTCCTTCATTTTATTGTATGTAGAATGTTTCTTCCTTGACTCTGTGTAATACTTCTTCATTCTTCACACGATCGGTCTACCCGATCTCCATCCTTCTGCAACACCACATTTCAAAACTCAAAGTGTTTCTGATATTTTTCCTAAGTGTCAAAGTTTCAGCTGTGCTCCATGTGTAGCATTTCATTAGTTTCCTCCATAATTTTCAACCCATTTGCTGGTGAAAAGAGTCTTCTTCTTGTTGAATGCCACTTTTGCCATGGCAATCCTGGATTTGATATCACATGTACTTCTTGTGTAACTTATGAGGCTACCCAGATAGTTGAAATATTCCACATTCTCTGGCTGTTTTTGATCTATTATAATCTGTACTGGGGATGGTTGCATTGAGATTCTCGTTATGTTAGTTTTTTCCGCATTCCCATTCTGTAGCATCTTCCAACTTAAGTAGTCTTATCAGTTATGCCCTGTAGCACTGTTTCTTCCTTAGCCAGTAGCACAAGATCATTGGCGTGTTTCACAGTGTGAAATACTTGTCCTATTTTGAAGTCTCCAGAGCCTTCACAGGCTGTCTTGGTAAAGTACCCACTGTATAGGTTGAATAAAATCAGTAACAGATAGCATCCTTATGTACTTCTCTTCCAGTCTTCACACTTCTGGCGTCTCCTTGGTCCACTCATACTTTAACACTCTGATCCATGTACAATTTGCTAATCTATCTTTTGCTCTGGTTGTTACTGGTGTTATTTAGGATCTGCATTAATTTCACCCAGTTTACACAGAATATTTTCATTGCAGTCAGACGTTGATTGAAGAATTTATGTACTGTGGTTTGGAAAGAGACCAATGTGTTTAGATGATATGCTGCACTCATATTTGCTGCTTTTCATCTGCTTGCCCTGCAAAACCCACTCCTTTCATATGCCAGCTTTCAAGCATGCACCTGGCACATACTGGTGCCGTCACATTGCAAATGGACTTTAGCAACCATGTAACTTGGGTGCAAGACAAAATGCTTCTTTAAACATAGTTCATATTAGCACATTTTACATTCTTTTGCTCAGTTACATTTTTCCCAGAAATTTTTTAATATTTGTATTACTGTATTTGTAAGTTTTTAATTGGCTTGATAGTGCACTCCTATAACTTATTGTAACATAACAGTAAAGCACCTTTTATCACTTTAAATGGAAAAGATCAAGGAACTATCATTCATAGCTTTAAAATGACCAGACCTTGAAATTGAAGGGTTTTCCTATGTAGCAAAAGTAGCATAAACTGCTACTTTGCTACATATGAAAGCAGATTGTTTAAATATTGATAGAAAGTAACCCCCCAGAGGAAAGTTGACATTCTCTTAAATATCGATGTTATAATGTTCATGTACTTTTTTTTAACGAAAGTTGTTTATAGCGTCCTCACAGATTTAACCCTTTGGTGCCTAACAATGACTATAGTTGTTGCAGGTGTGATGCTCAGAAAACTGAAGGGCGACGAAAGTCGTTGCTGAGAACATGTCAATTATGGCACTTCTTACTCAGCTGATACGTAGTTACTTGTATGTAGCTGTTTCTGCTCAAATGCAAAGGCAGTTTTATCATCAGAATTTTTCCTGACCACTTCTTAAAAGCCTGAATTTAATTCTGGTGCCAAAGGGTTAATAGTAGCGTGCCTGACTGGAGATGGAATGGGTCATACATAAAGAGGAATACCAAATACAGATTGCAATGTTGCAGAAGCAAAATCATCACATTGTCATGGGCTTTGATAAAATTATGAGTGGTAGTGCCTCATTTATTGCATAATTAAAACTCCGCACATTGAATTACGCAGTGAAACATGAAGGAGTCATTTCAATATTGAGGATATACGGAGTGAATTCTGGTACTTTGTGATACTAAGTGATGCTTTTTAGGAGATGATCATAATAGTAATGATATAACAAACAATTAAATGGTGTCTAATTGCTGCAGAGATCAGATTCTTCGTGTGAAGAATGATGAGAACATTCCATTCCTTCTGGTTGGGAACAAGAGTGACTTGGATGAGAAAAGGAAAGTGTCCCTTGCCGAGGCTAATGGAAGAGCACAGCAGTGGGGCGTACCATATGTAGAAACTTCAGCCAAAACGAGGCACAATGTGGACAAGGTGGGAATTTTTTCTTTGGTTGTGTAAGTAGTTCTCTGTCTTGTGTGTAATACACTGAAACGGAACTGTTGCTAATAGTTCTCAGAATGTTAGAAAGTTGACAAATTGGCAAGGTAAAATATTGTGCAGTGTAACTGCAACATTGTAGCAAAACCCTGTTTTGATAAGAATTGTGAAACTTAAATCACATGTCATTTTCTGAAACTGGAAGATAGTGCAGAAAGTTCTTCTGTCATATGGATTATCTCATTTTCTCTTTTTGATGTTACTCTAGTGAGCAATAACTGTTGGTTCATCCACTGTTTTGTGAGGTACTCCTGTGACATGTTTTGTAAATTGTTGATATTTTACAAAACTTTAGAAATAGAAATCGTCTTTGTTGTTACATAGCCAAAGGAGACTGTTCCACAGAATTAATTGTTGCATCCAAAGTGCAATAGAAGGAGTCTGATACAAACCTGGTTTCAGGACACTGAACATATTCATTTCAGGTTTTGTGTACTGCACTTTTGTCCACAGTGGGCACATAGATTTCTCTTCTAAAATAAAGCAGTCTTGAGCATCAAGATATGCAGCAATCAGTTTAGCATCTTTGAGAGCACTTGTAAATCCATTTTATGAGTGATTGTTCTTCATAAGTGCAGTAATTGTCACAGAACATCACAGTTGGTGACGTGTATATTGTTTTTTGCTGTAGCATTTTGCTGGCCAGTTTCACATGCTTTCAAATATATTGCCAAATAATGTTCAGCACAGAAACATTTCATGTCATGTTAGGAAGTAATAGGACAAACTTGACTTGTTTCATACAGTGGATTATATTTGTTACCTCGTGTGATCTTAAATGTCCTGTATTACATTACTTTCTTAGCTTTTCCAAAAAAACATAACATGGCTGACCTCTGTTCCACTTTACCATGTAGTTAGTAGTGTTGGAATTTTTAAGTTTTCCGATATTTTATTTTGAGTAACCTCTGCAATAATTATATCAGCTGATTATGTGTGTACAGTAAAAGCTGATTTATCTAGCACTGGATGATCCAGATAGCTATATTACCTGGAAATTTACAGAGGCTGATTGTGTTTCACTGTTCCATTTATTGGCAGCACTCAGCACTGATTTTGAGAATTCAAAAGCAATAGCTGATCAAGAAGGACTCTTTGTAGGGCAAATTTACATAAGTGAACAGTTAAAATAGCAACAGAAAAGTATGTGTTTGATGTTTTGTCTTCTTTTTTAGTTTGTGTTTACATCATGTTACAGAAGCAGCAATGAAAACGGCACAGAATGTGTGGTGGGTAAAACAGGATAGGATGTCAAGTGACAAATCAAATGGTTAGGTCAGCCCATGAGGTTGCTATGTAGTACACTAAGATGCACATTAGGTCATCTTCACGTAGTCTGTCTTACAACAGGTCCATAGCCTCTTCCAAAGCGAGTTCTCCAGAGAGTGCGATCTAGTGCTTCTGCTTTTCAGTTTCCAGTATCCTCTCTTTTACTGAAGGTCATTCAGTAGCTGCTTGTGTCTTCTTCCTCCTCTTCCCATCACTTCTATCATTTCCCTCCATCTTTCCTTCAATAACATGTTTTAGAAGGCAGTTCCTATGCAAGATGTGACCCATCCAATTAGCCTTCCTTTTATTTATTGTATGTAGGATATTCCTCTCCTCCTTGACTCTATGTAGTACGTACTTCATTTCTCACATGATCGGTCCAACTGATCTTCCCCATCCTTCTCCAGCACCACATTTCAAAACTTCCCAGATATTTCTGATCTACTTTCTAAAGTGTCGAAGTTTCAGCACCATAGAAAGCTATGCTTCAAATGTAGCATTTTACTAGTTTCTTCCTTAAATTTAAGTCCAATTTGCTGGTGAAGAGCTTTCTCGTTGAATGCTACTTTTGCCATGGCAATTCTGAATTTAATGTCACGTGTACAGCTTGCATAACTTGTTACCTGGGTAACCAAATAGTTGAAATATTCAACATTCTGCAGTTGTTTTTTGATCTGTCAATCTATACACATTACGTATAATGTTCTAGTATCCAGAACATTGTGTTATCCTGCAACTCTTTGATTCAGGAGGTGCCGGATAAACCAGCTTATACTGTATTTTTCCAAATAATGATTGTGATTACTCTTCTCAAATGTTGTGCTTCAACTGAATCAAATTTGCAGTAAGTTCAACTTGAGAAATTTCCTCCGTCATGACAGAATACATCACTCAGTCATCAGTAAGCTAAACACTGCTGAGTAAGAAATTTTATAGCAGATAATAAACATTCAATACTGTTTGCCAGGATGAATTTTAGCATGCAGTCTAAGCTCCTGGGTTTTATCCGTTGTCAAGTTTTCAGTCAGCCTGCATGAAATTCTGCCCTTTTTAACAGAATATGAAATTTTGTATTGAAGTTTGTGCTCCTTCACTGTTCACTGCGAGTTTCTTCAGTCAATAAATCCAGTATTCATGAGAGCTGTATCCACAAGACTAAACAGTTTGCAGCAAAGGAAGAAAGCAGCATTTTTAATAACTGTCTCTACTAACCAAGTTATTTCAATTCCTCCCAGGTTTTCAGATTGTGTTTGTTGTTTCTGGTACTGAATTTGCAATTAGATGCATCTTCAGGACAGTTAAACTTTCGATCTGGATTTCAAGCACTCAAAACTCATGTGTTTGTGAATGTTGTTGACCATGTAGCAGGATCATAGAAATTCATTCTCTACCTACCGTATATTCTCGAATCTAATCCGCACCCAGTTTTTGGCGACTTCTTAAACGAAAAAAAGTTAGTTCGCGATTCTAATCCGCACCTTTCCTTCAACCACCCCTTGCCCACGGGGCGACTGATTGAATAATATTGGATGTTACCAATGCGTTAACCTTTAGCGGCCGGACTTATTTCTCAGCTTTGCCCTTTAAATCGAGATAAGTGGCCTACTTTACGGCACAAGCCCTGTGTGATCGGGTCTGCGGTCCCCGCGTTGGCCGTTTAAACTTTTGCGCTATCGTTAGAAAAACTTTAATATTATTTTATCTGGAAGAGATAAAATGGTGGAATTACTTCCATTTTGTAGAAAATGGAACACGCTTTTAGCAGAGCACTTTAGAAATTCAGCATGTATCCTTACTGCCTAAATAAACAAAATGCAATTTCATATTCTTGTGAATTTGAATTTTATGTCGTCATTTTTGTGTAAATAATATAATAAAATAATAGATTATTGTATTGTATTGTTCTTACGTTGTTTATTAATTACGTTAATTACGTTATTGTTATATTGTACAGCTGCTCAATCATTTTTCCAAAATCCAGCTCTAGACCGCGAATCTAATCCGCACGCGAATCTAATCCGCATATGATTTTTTAGCCCTCTAAAACTGTAAAAAAGGTGCGGATTAGATTCGAGAATATATGGTACTTTCTTTGTATTGGAGCGAGGATAGCATAGTTGGTGTAGAGACTAGGGTACGTGCTAGATGATCCAGTGTTTGAATCTTAGTAGTGGTAAGAGATTTTATCTCTCCGAAATGTCCAGCCCAGCTCTGGGGTCCACCTAGCATCCTATTCAGTAGGTATGTGGGCTCCTTCCTGGGGATAAAGCAGCCAGGGTGTGAAGTTGACCACTCACTTTCATGTAATACCAAGGTTAAGAATGAGTGGAGTTGTGAATTAATGAATAAATAGTGGGTTTGAGCCCTGATTGGTCCTGATGCACTTAGGCCTTTATTACAGGCCCATTGTGCTCCTGAGTGGAGCTGTACCTCTACTTCCCATATATGCCTTCATGGTGTTGACAGGGATGATTATACCTTTGTCTATAATGGAGTTATGATCGGAATTATTGACAACTTCCAAAGCATGTCAGATAATGCATCTTGTTTTCAGCATTTTCTCAGCTCCCAGACATCTGCATTATTGCTACAGTGACTGTACTGTAACTAATAATATTGCACATTCCACACAGAAATGTGTATGAGTTGTCAGTATCCTTGAACACAGAATATAATAATAGAGGAATAATAACAGGGTTATTCACAGCTCACAAAAACAAATGGGTGTGGATTGCACTACTTTGAACTGAAACTGACCCAACATTATCAAGGCCTTAGCAGATGCTGGGAGTGAAATGCTGAAAGAAACAACACTCTTTACAACTCCTGTTTTTGTCTTGTATTGTGTTGTCCATTGACTCCACAAGTGAACTTCTGAAACAGTGTTATTGCTGCCTTTGATTATAGGAGTACATAACAGTGCCAGACTGCAGTTCACAATTTTATTTACCTCACACTGTTATCACCGTGCATTTCTATGAATCAAATTGAATAAGTAGACCAACAAATGCACTATTTAACTACTTTAATGTAGTGTCCTTGTATCACCCTACACGTGTTTCGGACTCAAAGTCCATCTTCATGGGGTCTCAGTATTATTAAAAACTACTAAAACAAGCACATGTTTACATGAACGTACATCACTCGTATACCACTATTGTGGTGGAGTTATCTGGATAAAATTATAGAACATAAATATGTATATATTTAGTTAAAACCTTATTAAAATTATGAGATGAATGAACATCATATTTACATCTCATAATTTTAATAAGGTTTTAACTAAATATATACATATTTATGTTCTATAATTTTATCCAGATAACTCCACCACAATAGTGGTATACGAGTGATGTACGTTTGTGTAAACATGTGCCTGTTTTAGTAGTTTTTAATAATACTGAGACCCGATGAAGATGGACTTTGAGTCCGAAACACGTGTAGGGTGATACAAGAAGGACACTACATTAAAGTAGTTAAATAGTGCATTTGTTGGTCTACTTATTCAATTTATTTACCTCATTGCATAACACATTTAAATGACTGCCATTTAATCACCATGATTTGAAGAAGACATCAGAAGAATTAATTGTGTGATTTTTAGGCTTTTGCAGCAGTGTAGTTGAGGTCTCCGTTCTTCTGGGATGTGGTGCTGCATCACTGGATTCGTGATGTATTGAGATGACATGGTGGTCGTGTCCTTAACGGGTCAAAATGTATGAGAAAATTTTTCTCAGCTATTTTGACCTTGAACGTAGGATCACTGCATTATCAGGAGACATCAGGAACCAATTACTGGATGATGCAGCATCACATCCCAGAAGAATGGAGACCTCATTAATTTTCATTTAGAAACATGCCAGAAGAAGAAGTTATAAAATGTGCTACCCCTAAAATTATATGGATTGAGGTGGCCACCTGGTTTGCCTGTGCAGTCTGTTCTGACTGGAACAGTCATTGAATAAACAAAGAATAAAATAACGTGGTCATGTGTCACTTGATATCCTGTGATGTAAAAAGATGATAAGAAACTGGTTTCTAAATTGCTTTGTTGCATATGAATATCATCACCTTGAAAGTGACCAGTGAGATGTCAGCTTCTCAAATCTTTTAACATACAGGTGTTTTGCAGTTTCTAAGTCAATTACTGTGGTGCATATAAGTATCATCACCATGAAAGTGGCCAGTGAGATGTCAACTTTCCAAAAATTTCAACTTACAGGAGTCTTGCAGTTTCTAAGTCAACCATAATTTCCTGTAATTTTTTATATGTTGCTCCATTGATTAGTAGGTAATGCTTTGGTCACACAGAACAGGCAGTAAAAAACATTTATTTTCGCAGGGGTGTAAGGTGCTGTTCTTTGAATATTGCAAGTGTATGTGCAGAAGAATTTAAAGTGATAATGAAAATGTTAAATTGCTCTAGTCTAGTGGTCAGGTCCTGTACTGCATTTACAGTCAGTGTCAGCATTTGCAACGTATTCTTGTCGTGAATGAGAGTATTATGTTGCACATTGCACATAGCATTACCTAAAGCTTGTCTTCCTCAGTTTATATGCTACTTATGCTCTGCTGTGACTAGAGATTGTTGAGATTTCTCTCTCTCTCTCTCTCTTTTTTTTTTTTGTAATGTTTGATTAAAGTAAAAAATATTTCTGCATATGGAAATGCTTTAGGTGTGTATTGTTTTCATAGATGCCAGCTCATTTTGTACTGCTTTGTCTTCTATAAGCCCTAGTCTAGTCCACTGTGAGGTTTTTCAAACCTGAGCATTAGAAAGTGCTTCAGCTTCCATACTTTGGCCATATTTTTTAACAGCTAAGAGATACATTTGGTCTGTAATTGTTTCTGACGGCAGCAAATTCGTTAAAGAGACTGATAGACAACCGAAGCCAGAATACATCAACAAAGGGCCCATCTTCTTCACAGTTATTTCTTATCATGTCTGAGTACATGTGTTTTAAGATGAAAAAATGTGTGCATTGTTAGGTAAGATCAACTGAATTTGTAGAAAATATGGTTTGTACACAAACATAAATTTTCATTTAGTTGTGTTTCTGATGTTCCATTTTTTAAGAACAAAGCTTTTAATGGTATTGCACTTAACACTTTCACTGCCAAAGCTGAATATATTTGATTTAAGTATTTACGTTTTAATTTTCCAGCGCCGACTTTATTCGATCTAAAGTTTACTCCCCTCTTTTGCCTTAAATAAGCCACGCACACAATAAGTTCTCTCAGGAAACATATTGTACATCTTTATTAATCCCTAGCTGACGTAACTAGAAAAAATATAAGCATTTGGTCACGTACATTAGGGTAGAAAAATATCATAAATATGTCACAACTTTTGTGTGCTGCAGTCAGTAGCGTGTTTCCTTTCTGTGAGGTTGTTTGTGAGTTTATTTATACATAAAGTGCAATATGGCTACTAGGAACAGAACATTTCTTAGAACTGAAGCAGAATAGTGGCTTCTATTTATGTTGAACTTCTGAATGACAGTGATTCAGACGAAGATTGTGTCCTGCAAATATCGAGTAGACTCGACATTTCAGACTCAGATCCGGGCCCTAGTGTAGACGGGTTTTGTAAAAAAGATTGTCAACCAAGTATTCCACTCTTCACAGGAAATCCAGCAGTAAAATTTGCTGTTCAAAATGGAACAGATATGATGGAATATGTTGATAATTACATCACTACAGAACTCATTCAAATTGTTGTCAACCAGACAAATTTATACGCACAACAACATATCGCGACAATGCCACAACCCATTACTAAACATGCACGTAGTGAACAATGGAAACCTGTGACAATATGTGAAATGAAGAAATGTCTTGGTCTGGTGTTCCTTACAGGTGTAATTCTAAAACCAAAATTAGTATCGTACTGGTCAAGAAGAGGCATTTTACTAACACCCATTTTTTCACAAACGATGTCTAGGAACAGATTTTAAATTATCTATGATAGAAGAGGCAAAAAAGCTGAAGAAGGGTGAGGTCACTTTTTTAGGAAACAGGATGTACTATTGGTCAAGCACCAAGATAAGAGACTGGTAAACATTATTTCAACACTTCACACTGCAGCTGAGTAGATGAATCAAACAGACGTACTGGCATCACGAAGAAAAAACAAAATGCTTAGCAGATTACAATACACACATGCATGGTGTTGATACAGCTGACCAGTACCTTGCCTGTTACCCCTTCACCCATAAAACTGTAAAATGGCCTAAGAAAGTCTTTTTCTACCTTCTCCAATGTGCACTTCTCAATAGTTATGTTGTATTTACAAAATCCAACCCTAATTCCCACAAATCATTCCTGGATTACTTAGTGGATGTCAGTGAACATCTTATCCACACAAGAGAGGATGTATCAACACCATCATCATCATCAGACGACGAGTCACAAGACTCGAGCAGAACACCTACGCCAACTCCACCAAAACGAGCCCCGAAAAGTGACCCACCTGGCAGGCTTGATGGACAATTGAAAGATCATAAACTCATGCATATTCCTCCTACAAAGAAAGACAAGACACCAACACGAAAATGTCGAGTGTGTATACGGAAAAATATCAAGAAAGAAACGAGATTTGTTTGCGCGCATTGCGGTGTTCCTCTCCATTCAGAAGGCTGCTACACGCGATATCAAACACTGAAACATTACTAAAGGTGTGCTCAAAATTTCAAATTTTTATCTCTTACAGTTTCCTCGTAATTGATTTTTTTATAAGACGACGCATTAGTTGTTTAACATTAAAAAAATCGCTGGATTTAAATGCCAGGCAATGAAAGTGTTAACACACTGGATTTGAGAAACACTGTCTATTTATAGTGTTCCAAAGAAATGAAGTTTTCTCTTCAGAATACTATTAGCAGATGTGTGTGTCCATCGATCTGTTTCCTGATTGAATGACTGATGTCAGTATTTCAGTATTATGGACACTGATCGACAGATTTTAATGAAACACAACATGTACATCACCCCATTGGAGATCTTTTCATCTGCTTACCTTTCCATTTTTTGTTATCAGTTGTAGTAACAAGGAAGGTATGCAAATTTGTTAGGTGGGAGCAGCTGTAATGCCATTTATTATAGGGTTGAGAATTTGTATATGGTAATACGTTCTTTAAAAGCATGCACCTTTTTTTCATTCTTATTAAAAAAGTGTCAGCATATCAGTCATGTGAAGTATGCTACTGTGATAGCTGAGAATAGTTTTGTCATGAGAGCTGTGACATAAAGAAAAAAGCACTGCTACTACCATTACCATTAGTGATACTAAAAGTGTAGGTCTAATCCTGCACAACTCAGAGATGCACCAAGAGCCGATAATATGTACTTTTAATTTTCGACAGATGAATTTATTTCTTGTACATGTTCCCATATTAAATTATTTTCATGGCAGTATGAAGTAGCTTAAGTTTGAAAAGTCAGAGGTGATTTAGAAGTAATCATTTCACCTTACTGTATCCTCTTTAAAGTGTTTCATTTTTGTAAGTGCCAAGTAACAGATATGGAAGCATTTGTTTTGGGTGCCGTTTGGTAGTTAGAATTTAAGTGGTGCTGTGAAATTCATGTTTGTGCTTACTTAAATCCATGCAGTTTGTGATCGTTTACTTTCAAGGTATGGAAACAAAGTCCTGCATATTCTTTGTTTCTTTAATTTGATTGAATGTCACTGCTGTTGTATGTGACTATAACATATCTTTCAGAATTATGAAGATTTATATATATCTTGAACTAGTCATGGTTTGGAATTTAATTAATTTTCTTGACAGCACATCAGTATCAGATACCCATTTGCTACTTAACATGCAAGAATGAATGTATACATTTTCTGAAAATATAGTATTGTCTCTGGCATTTGGTTTCTTGTGGTTTGGATTACATTAGCCTTAGGTGAGTATTGCGCTCAGAATGAAGACAGAAAGTGTAAGTGATCACTTTTATCGATGATATCAGAATTGTTATAAAATTGCTCAACATTTTTTTGGATACATTGGAGACAGTTGATTGCTCATGATTGTTTATTGTTTATATTTTTATATTTACTGCATAAATGGTATATACACCACTAAAATTGATGTATCTGTAAGAATTTTAACATGATTATGAACAACCATGTCACAAATAATGCAAATAATTAGTAATGATTGTGTGATTCAGACACCAAATCTACACATTGTGGGGTAAATTGGAAAGTAAAGTTCAGTGCTTTTTGGTCACATTTTGTGTGTTAATGGGGAATGCTCTGTAATTATGTTCTTGTGCTGAATTTCTGTGTTGCTTTTCATGTTTGCTAATTGTTGTGTATAATCTGCTTGCTTCATTTGTTTCTTGCATAGCTGCTGCTGTTTATCTGTTTAGAATGATGACATATCTAGTAAAGTTGATTGTTAGGTAGAAGCTGTCATTTGGGAAAGTATGTTCATAGAAATGGAAGACATAAGGTGTTTAATGTACAATATTTCAGAGTTGCTGCTGACGAAAAGTGCATGTGATATTTTATGTAATTTTCTGAAAATGGTTTTCTTGTAATGATGATCCTGTTTTTGGGTTTTGGCATTGAGCGGAAGTGGGCTGTGTTGATAACATGCTGTCTCCCTCTGCTAGGTCGAAGACCTGACCCAGTAGACGGAGCATGCTGCAAATCCTCAACAAGAAATCCAGATTCTGCATGGTGCGAACACCCAACAATGTGATCAGTGTTTAACAGTGAACCACTATGAGTGCTTAAAATCAGTTATGATGTAGTTTTTAATGATGTGGTTTATAACACATACAGAACAGGAATGGTTACTGTTCACCTTTAGTTTGTAGATTGGAAGGATCTAATGGAAAATGTGACATTTATATGGTTATTACAAGTGGAGTATGCATTTTTAAGAAATATGTTTTGAACAATTTAATTGCCCTTCAAAAGTTCATTAGCATAAATTGAAACAGTAATACATGGTGTTCCTGTCAAACTTCCCCCATTTCAGACCACTGCTGTGGGAAAACTGTAACAATTGAAAGAATACAATTTCAGCATGAGGGAGGGGAATTCATAGGATTTCTTAGCATGTCAAGACTAGTAACAGTTGGCACAGTTTAGTAAACTTCAATGTGTGACCTTTTGTGGAATGATTTATGTCAAGTCTGTACTCAGTTTCTTGCCATGCTTTGTCTGACATGTCCATAGTAACATGGTAGCCACATCATAGATGCGCGCTCATAGCATTTCAAGGCCCGAGATGTGGCTGGCATATGCTTTGGCTTTTGATGTACCACCATAAAAATAAATCCAGGGAAGTGACATATGGCAAATGCTTTGGTCAAGGCATAGGTCTTCATGCCTGATCAAACAACTTAGTAAGGTCTAAGTTTTAAAACTTTCGCGGCGACATGATTCAATATAGTCTTCTCGGGCGCAATACGTCAGATAAGGACCTCGCAGCGAGGCGTGGGAGCAAAACAGTCAACAGCCCGCCCACCAACTTAACTGTTTGTGGGTACTACAAAACCGGTCTGATTCTCCCTGCCGCGGCAGATAGAAAAACACGGGACAGACGAGTTGTATGTTAAATCAGTTTTGCCTGAGGATGGGGACGGAGCTAGTCCCCGAAACGTTGTATTCAAACGAATTGACGCGGCTGTGCGCCCGAGAAGACTATATTGAAACTTGGTAAGGTATTAAGGGGTACTGGAGCAAGCACACTCCAGTGTGTGTGGGTCCAGGCCTGTCAGTGGATGTTTCATGGATTCTTGATGGCTAGGTTTAGTTTGTCTTGTGTGAATGCATATTTAGTGGACCTTGTTGTCGGACATGTTCTCACATGCTCCTCCACATTATTTGTGTACACTTCTCATTACCAAAAACTTGCTACCTCCAACCTTGATGCTTTTTATCTGGTGCATCACATTTTCAAACTTGCCAATATTTTTTTTGTACAATAATGAAATACGTTGTTCCTGCATATCCACACAACCCATCTTACTCCTGAGGAGACGCCATTTTGTATACAGCAACTGCAGGTCTGTGCAAGAGATGGAGCAACAGTTTTGAGGTCATAGAGCAAGATTCTTGGAAGGACCAGGCGTAGATGGGAGGATAATATTAAAATGGATCTTCAAGAAGTGGGATGGGGGGGCATGGACTGGATTGATATGGCTCAGGATAGGGACAGGTGGCGAGCTCTTGTGAGTGTGGTAATGAACCTTCGGGTTCCATAAAACGCGGGGAATTTCTTGACTAGCCGAGGACCTGTTAGCTTCTCAAGAAGGACTCTGCTCCATGGAGTTAGTTAGTTAGTTAGAGCAAGATTCTTGGAGTTTCTTATCCTGATGTCACAAGTTGTATTCTTTTAGCTGTTACACTTTTCCCACAAATGGTTTGAAATGTGGGAGGTTTGACTGGAAGACTGTGTATAGAAATTTTGCTGTCTAAGTTAGCAAGTGGTTTAGTTCAAGAGAATACTATATCTGGCTTTTGAAGTGGGATATAAACATTTCCTGAAAGGTCATGTGGCTGTGGCTTCCCTGGATCACCTGCTGTAAAATCTGTGGACACACTAGGCCTAGTTGTGTGTCCAGCCATAACCAGTTAAGCATGATGGCCTGAAACATTGATCTATTAAGTCCTTGCATCAGTTGAACAAGTAACTTTGCAAATGGTTTGAGATGAATTGGTCAAATGTTGTCAGATTTATGAGTCACATGGAACACTGTGAGGTTAAAAAGAAAGCTGCAGTTTGTTTCCATTGACTTTAATTGGTATTATGCACTTCATAATCCTTTGTTAATTATTTCAGTTCAATATTCTGCAGTTTACATGTGTAGATTGTTCCATTTTTAGGGTTGGCTTCTTGTACCACACACAAGCATACACATTGAGCATTTGTTTGATCAATTTAAGAGGCAGAGGGTAGTGGACTGTTCTGTATTGCATTTTTTTTTGGGGGGGGGGGAGGGGGGCTTGTTCTTAAAGATTCTAGACTTAAAAGAATTTCAGTTCTGATTTTTTTTTCTGTATATGTTGTGGTAGTAGAATAATGTTGCAGACTCCTATGAGTTGTTACAGCAGACTAAGTGCTGAAATGACATTTGAATGTTGCCTCTTTCTTTTATGACAGGCCTGCTCACATATTGTTTGACTGTGTTACAGTTCACTTAATGACACTGAGCCTCATGGCAGTTCTTTCATACTCAGTACACACTAGACAAGCTTGTTACAATTTTTTTATGATCAGTGAATGAATATCAGATGAAAAATTTTATGAACTAATGTTGTATCTTGCTGCTAACCATGGTAAGGGTGGCTACCCTTGGTAATACGTATTTATTCTACCAGAGAATACTCTCTAGCTGATTTTGTTCTTATAATGTAAAGAAAATAAATTTCAAATCAATTCTCAAAGCTGTTGACTCATTGGAATGCCAGGAAAATTCTGAAGTAGAGCAAAGTGAGTTCATAGTTCCAGTATAATTTGTAAATTCACATAATTTAGGGTTTTAAACTAAGGTTGACCTTCATGAATTAAAAACGTGTTAACTACTTGGCCCATAAGATGGAAATAATGTTGTCAACTCTGCAGTTGCAAGCGTGATTGCAGTGGACAGTTAAATACAGCAGTTTTTTAAACATCTGGACACATTTGTATTAGTAATGCCTCGAAATCTAATGTCTTGTTAGACACACAGGAATTATTCAGGGACATTATCTTATATGACAACTTACATCCACTCTTCACTCATACCATTTCACGTGGTGACAAGCATCATGGCACTCAGTTCTATTCCAGTTTGCAATGGGACAGGGTTTGCATGTTTTTGTTCAGTGTATTGCAGTTCATATCAGGTTTTTACTCACCACATTTAAAGAAGTTGCTGGAAATACAGAATGGCCCAAAAGTCAGTTAATTGCACTTTAGTGTACATTTCTTGAACTGGGTAACTGACTTTTGGGCCACTCTGTATGCCCCTTCAGCTTCTGGACATGTCTCACATGTAAGAAACATGCTGTTTATTTCACACCAAAGTTCTTCTGAGTTTCATGAACTAATTGGAAGTGAGAAGTGATAGTCATCAGATAAAGTGATGTTCCTGTATGAGTAAGGCTGCAGAATTGACAGCTTGTTCCATTTAAAAGCAACGAAATGCATTCTGCGGCTGTGTTTACTATAGGGTGTGGATTACATCTTTTGAAAATGTGTATGCTAGAGTCAATTACATTTGGATGTTGATAATTCAGTTTCTGAACAAGTGTGATTTTGTGGCTACTTCTTGTGGTGTACTTTGTTGGGATTTTTTGTATTATGTATTTGATTTGTATTTGGGAAGCATCTTCTTTGCATCTCAGCTTGTGATACCAACTGTACTGACTGAGGCTTGTCAATTTTTCACATTCCCTCCAGTGAGAGTGTTTTAAAGTGGGTCACAGCAGCCTCCTGTGCTGGCCCTGTTATTTCACTTAAGGTAATCTTACATGTCATTTCATTCCACATAACTGCCACAGTTGCTGTATAATGTCTAAATAACATAGAGCATTATCTCCATGGTAGGATTCGGTAACAAGCAGCAAGTTCCAGGAAGAACTTAACAATACCTTCTTTCCATCTGATGCTGCTGTACAGGGAGGGTTGTGTAAATTATAAACCAGCAGTTACATGCAAGTGATTTAGTAACATATTTTTCAATGTAAGTTTCCAGCAGTACAAATTCCAGTTACCTTATTGCTGGCAGACAAAATTATCATACTGTGATTTGGAGCATTGTTTATTACCCACTGATGGCATAACCAAAATCCATATGAAGCACAACATATGAATGGGAAATGGGATTGAAAGCCTAATGGAAGTTAATGTGATTCACTATGTGTATAAAATTCATTAACAATTTAAATACTGTATCATGTGACTGGTGTTACAGTATACCACCTGACATAGATAAAGAAGGCTGTGGATATACAGATGTTAAGTGTATTTGACAGACTATCCTGTATGTTATTTTTTTCATCAGTGAGGTGTTAGGAAGAAGAAAGAAATGTAATTGTCATGCTGTAGGATTTACATGAACAGTAATTGAAGATCAAGGCAGGTCAGGTGTATGAAAATCATGAGGAACACATTTTAAGAATGCTTCGGTTTGGAATACATCTTTTCCATTTTGTTCTATTCAGGAAACGGGATTTCAAGTTTGAATTTCATTCAGATTCAGTTTTTCATAAATAACTTGGCAACCCAGCAGTGACTAAATGTGGAATACCCTCCCATCCTACTTTGCACACACACACACACAGTGGACATGAGCTTGGTATCTGGTCAGCTTTACAAAGTTGCTATGGAACAGGCTTGCTTGAGGCTGTGTAGTAGTTTCTTCCTCTTCAGGACTCGTATATTATTGATTATACTGTTGAAATGGAATGATTTTCCTGGTTGGCAGTATATCTGTAAAGTACCTGAGAATGAACATAACCTGTGTTGTGAGAAAAAATGTTATGTGTTTTGGGGTTGGGAAATTAATGAGATTTCTCATTACACTTACAGTCTGCATCAAAAGGAAAAGTAATATAAAATGTTTATTATTATCACCAACTACTGCACAATAATTCTATATACGCCATTCTTTGTACTCCTACATGTTGTGGCTAACCTTCATAGCCATCATCAGGGAGTACAGTACAGAGATATTGCGCATGCAATGAACATCGGTTACCACAGCCGGGGGTCTCCACTCAACAAAACCAGAAGTGATTGCAATACAGATGTTTGGAGACAGATTTTTATAGATATATATGTTTTATGTATCGACATGATATATTTTAATGTCATACATAATTTAAACTATATATAATCACTGATACTATACTATATAGTGACTACTGCTGTAAAAAATAAATGTACACATTACCCATTCAATGACATACTGTAAGCTGCGCAGGTCTATGCAAATTACTCCCTGATGATGGCTTCAAAGGTTAGCCAAAACATGTAGGAGTACATAGACTGGAGTATATAGAATTATTTTGCAGTAGTTGGTGATAATAATAAAAACCTATTTGTAAAATAACTGCACGGAATATGTATAATATTAAGTATCATATAAAATTATTTAATGACATGTACTGGCAAATGTTGCTGAAGTATGTAGGTCTACAGCGTGAAGTTTTCAGAGCAGTAGCTTTACTTCAAAGGAATTCTTGTGCTTGATTTGAACATAATGTGATCCACATGCCAGTAACTGTCCAATATGATCCACAAGCCTTTGGCTTACCAGCCCTGTTTATAATGTTTTGCATTTTTTACTCAGACTTTTGAAAATATAAAACTGTTTTTGTTTCCATCTTCTGCATGTCAGCAAGTAGCTCAAAGCGTGAAAGTTTTTGTGACAGTCTGTCATTCAAGAATTAAACATAGTTATAGTGATGCCTCATGCATCTTTGAACTGTATTCATTGAATTTTAGAGAGGCAGCCATTGTTTTCTGTTTCCCCTCTGCAGGTTGAAATCTTAACAATTTCAGTGTGGTATTGTCCTATACAAGTGGAGTTATGCGCATTTGCAGGTGTTTTTCGACCTGATGCGAGAAATTCGATCTCGGAAGATTGAAGATAATAAAACAAGCAATGGCCGAGGGAAAGACAAGAGCAAGAGGAAGAAACTGAAGTGTGTCATACTCTAGGTTCGCTTGATTTCTTTCCATTTTATAGCAATATGTATTGTGGGTTGTTTAAATTAATTAAATTAAATTACTTTTCTCCATGGATTCATGCATACGAATATTGTATGCTCTCATGTACAGTAAGAATCCAGTTAGAAGGCAGAAAAGAGGATCACTAGTGTTTTATTTAATAGGGTATTTAGATATGAATCATGATATAACATACCAAAGTGCAAGACGGTTTTGCATCTTTACTGATACCTGCACTGTCTCTTGTTTTTTCCTTTAGATGGTAGTCTACGAGGTCAAACAGTAAAGTTCTGGTGTTTGGTGTGTAAGAACAGTTACACATGAAATAAAACGGTTTTCATTCAGAGTAATCTCCTTTGACTGCAACACACTTTTTTACATATTTATTATATTTGCACACAACAGTTATCAAAGACATCCAAAGGAACTGCATTTAATTTGATGGTTACATTCTTCTTGATGTCCTCAGTATCCTGAAGACTTTATCTTTTGAGGGTGGTTTTCACTTTAGGGAACAGGAAGAACTGGCTGGCACCAGGTCAAGTGAATAAGGTGGGTGGCTAATCTCCACCACACTGTGATTTGCTAGGAAGAACTTTCCTATCATGCAGAATGAGCAGGGACATTTTTGTGCAAAAGGAACCAATTACCTTTCTCTCTAAATTGTGGACTCACTCAAAACTTGCTTCAGTAACTTTCACAGCAGCTGTACATAGAATTCACTTAATATTATACATATTCCATGCAGTTGTTTTGCATGTACAGTAAAACCCCTATTTAATGAATTGCTGGGGGTATTGGAATATATTTCACTAATTCGAGGTTTTCATTAAATGGAGGTTATATGTTTATATGGAGCTATTGTCGGGACATGAAATAACCATCACTAAATCTGGGATTTCACTAAATGCGGGAACATTAAATCGGGGTTTTACTGTACATGTTATTTATACCAACTTCGGCACAGACGTTGGTATAAATAACTTGTATATGTAAAACAACTGCATGGAATGTGTATAATATTAAGTGTATAAATGCCCAACAGGCAAAAACTATGCATAGTTTCATGAACACCAGAAAGAAACTATTAAAGACAAATGCTGCTATATGGTTTAATAAATTGTGCAGGAGCATATAGAATTGGTGTGCAGTAGTTTGTGTAAATAACTTGTATGTATAGAATTCACTGTTCACTCTTTGTCCTTCAGGCACAAATACTTTGTGGATCACACCCGTTTATCAAAAACAAGATCAACATTGGATATTCAGTTTTTGCTAGTGAAACTTTCAGGTCTCGGTGATTATTTGGTCTGTATTCTGTGCTCTGACGTTTTGTTTCAGAGTCATACTGAGACACCCAAGGTATCTTCAGTAACAATGCATTGTGCTGGTTTGACAGGTCTGGATGAAGTTTTCACAAGTTGTGACTCTTCTCCTGTTGCTCATTCATGAGACTGTGTGCAACAAACTTCACAAGTTGCGACTCTTGTCTCCTGTGCTCATCAATGAAACTGTGTGCAACAAACTTCACAAGTTTGACTCTTTTCTCCTGTTGCTCATCCATGAGACTATGTGGAACAAACTTCACTCAGATCTTTCTCTTTCCAAAATGTATGAAGAATCTAATGAACCATCTCATGCTTAATGTGCAGTTGGTCCTTTATTAATTCTAGTGTCATTTGATGTTCTCTGGCCACTAGTTCACACTATTTTGCAGCTGTTTCCAGATTTTGAGCAGGTAACAGCCACCCACTCCTTGGATCATCTTCAAGGTCTTCACATCCCGCTGTGAACCTTTTAAACCATTCGAAGATATGTACGAGATACAACTTTTTCCATGAACAGTTTCAAACATTTCATATGTTTCTGCAGCTGTTTTCTCTCAACTTTGAAACAAGACTTGATGTTTGCTTGCTTGTCCATGACAGTGCAGAAGAATCCAACTTATGCACAGGTCTGCTGCAGATGAATTGATTGAACTAGAACTTTCCTTTCTCTAATCCCAGTCTGTAATAACATTAACTAACAGAAACTGGGTGCAGTTTTATGTTCTAGATCATACTTGCATGATGGCATAATTTCTGGAAATTTGTTGTTTGTCATATATTTGTTGATTGGTATCAGCTGATGGATGCACCATTTCAATTTCTCAACACTTTGGCCATTTATCAGGATTTTCTGATCAGATTTTGGAATTTCCTGGACAAGTATTTTGATATATTTAATACTGAGAATCACTTTATTCTATTTGTCCATGTATACTGGTCTCATATCTGTGTCTAGACTTTTTAAGTTTTTACCTTTATCAGAAGAGCACTTAAAGTCTCCCCAGTTATTTAAATGGGGAATATGAAGTTTCATGTTTGTTATAAATTTTCATAATGCCAGGCATCTACACTGTGATGGTTTTGTAAACTTTTGTAGTGCACAGATATTTCTGCTCATTTAGTCAAAATCACTGCGTACTCCTACTTTATTTTAACTTCTGTGTGCCTAACACTTTTTGGTTATGTACTGGAAGTCATAAATATTACATTGTGTTCATTTATTATGTAAAGTATCATTTTACATGTGATTTGCATCACTATGTAAAAATTAACTTTCTTCTGAAATATGTTGTTTCAGGTTTACAGGTATTAAAACTGTTAAAAGTTAATGGTTGCACTGTTATTCATTTATAAATCATTGATATTTTCATAGAAAATTGCTTTTTTGCAGTGTCATATTAGTTATCCATTCATATGCCTTTATTAAGTTTGTTTCGTATCAATGTTCTAAAGATTTATGTGTCAGCTTGTCCTTTAAAACCATTAACTTTACAATTTAGTAAGATTTTTAAGTTTTCGTGTTGGGTAATTTTTAAGGTTGGTCTTGTTTTGAGGTGTCATCAGCAGTGGGCTGTGATGTTGAAGTTTTGGAGGAACTTGCTAGCTCCATCTTAATGGTTAAGTGAGAAGGATGAAAATGTAGTTGGCATGGGCTGATTGGTCCTGTTGTGTCCAACCAAGCACTGACTCTTCCTGTCATGTGTCTGGGAGTACCACATCTGCCTATATCTCTGTGGTGCATCCATCCATGCATGCATCCCAACTGCATTATGTTCCTGTTTCTTTGACCCTGAAGATGGTGACAGCATGTTCTCCAAAATGTTAGCAACAGCCAACTTTCCCTCCCAAAATAAGATCAGTATTAGAATATGTTACTAGTTTCATGTAATGTTACATTTTATTTAATACTAATTAACATAGTACCTTTACTGGTATTGTAACTTCTTAAGTGTAACCGAAATTGTCAGGCAAATAGGTATTATGGTTAGGTAGGAATATGTACTGATGGTGGCAGAATGAGTTGACACAGAGTGTGGAACTGCTAAGCTAACATAGACTTGCAGAGGGACACTGTTTGTATGGGTAGAGTTTTCAGTTGCTCATGATCTTTGTAAGTTCGGAGTCAGTTTTCTAGTTCTGGTCATTTGTCATGAAAAGTGCTTTAAAATAAACAGTCTTCAGATTGCCATCACTGAGTTGTTCCATGGTACAGTGTGTGATTCATATGTGGAATAATGATCATACAGTAGGTCGTTACTTTATCTTCCCCACCCCTCTGAGTGCAACATTCAAGAATACAAAAAGCACCATGTTATGTTATATCACGTGAGTATTGATTCAGCGTTTTTAAGTACTTTACCAGTCTCTCCCTGAAGCTAATAAATTAGTCAAGACAGTAATGTATGTCCGGTGATACCCCATGTTATCACTGGGCAAACACTGTTAATTACCTAGAAGTGAAAAATGTAGTTATCAGCCGTTATGCACAATAAAATGTAGGCATAATATGTTCGCTTCTCTATTAACTTATTTAGAATTCCATTAAGTAAACTTACACTGGCTGTAGCATTAAATGACAATAATTTCCTGAATTCAGAGAATAGGGACATTTCTAACCTTGGCACATTTCATAAATAAATACTAAAAGGAAAATAACATGAGATTCTGGTTGCTGTGTTATTTGATATTAGGTAGTTCTGTGGCAGATATTTATGTAATGTTTCTGAACTATCCCTATGGGATGGCTATCTTTCGTGTGTTATAGCTTCATTAGAGCAAAATAGATCTCAGTATCTACAACAAAATGTAAAAATAACTTGAAGAATACTTCTTCTGGAATGTGGCACTGTGTAGTCTGGTAGAAATTTACCAGTGTTTAGGAGGATCCTATTGGACCGATTTCCCATTATGATGCAGTAGATAATACATATTTGCTGAAATTTCAAAAGAATATATATACTGAACAAAATTTATATCTCATTTCCTTGTATAATGCTGTAATGAAAGAAGAAGTGCTTGTAGTGGACTGTGTACTATGGCACATCCTCCTCGTAATAATTGTCTAAAGGTATGTGACAATGGCTGAATCAGTATAATAATATTATAATGGACATTGTTCATTGTCTGAGATATATTTCATATACACCATGTTTTGGGAGTCAGCTCTGCTTTCATCATCAGGTAAAAGTAATATCAGGAGACTTATTGTGTTGGATACATTACTTTGAGGTCATCTCTTTTTTTTGTCCCTGAGCTTCCCTTTATGGTTCAGGATGGAGATTAGGTCAGTAAAATGGATTAAACAGAATGTTTGACAGTATTACGTTTACATGATGACAGAAGCAGAGCAACCTCCTGAAATCCCTGTATCAAATATTCTTCATACAATGGACACTGAGCAGCATATATTCTGTCTTTGTAAACTGGATTCATCTGTATGATGGGAAGAGTCTAAAACAGAACAAAGTAAGGAAGATATGACATTAAATTGTGGTATTACAATTTAAAGTGATATGAGAAGAAAGTCTTTCACTTACTGGTACTTATGGTTAAGCTGAATTCAGAATCAGACTGCATCGTATCTTCTGCCTCCCTGCTCCTTTACCATGAAGAAAGATAGTAGTTAACTTGTAGCAGAAGTAAGAAACATACTTTGTGTTACCATTTTGTCATGTTGGTAATACTAGCCTTGTTATAAGTTCTGAAGGAAGTGTAATATTCTTTATTCGCTTTGCGATATGTTATAAATGCATGTTGAAAATTTAAAAACTTTTTATGCTGTGTATGGAATAGGAATCCTCAAGCAGTATGTAATTTAAGATGACTAGATATTTAAATATCAAAATACAAACTTTTTCTGTAAAATCAAAGCATGCCATATATTTAAGATTAGTCATTTTTATCACAGAACGAATTGTGACATATAAGCTTTGCAGCTTGCATGTGCTTAAAGCTCACTAGTTGGTATTTTGCATGGCAGCATGCTGCAGTGTTTAGCAGACTAGAATTAAATGCAAAGATGTGAACTTTCATTCTTTCACCACTGCATATCATTTACAAGATACTAATGAAAGCTTAGCATATAACTTTTTCATGAAATGTAGGTAGTTATTAATATTTATTGCAGAAGGTGTCTTTTGTTATACTGTGTTTTATAACCCTTAGTGTCATTGTTACGTGTTTCATTTGTGTTCATCATGACAGCTGGAAGAGATGAATACCAATAAGCCATTTTTTACCTCCTTTGATGACACTGTTTGTTTGTGTTAAAATATTAATTGAAAAACTGACTGAAATATTCTGAAAGCTGATGGATATATTCAGAATATTTGTAGAGAACTTAATTTGGACAATCACTCTTGATGTTTGCAGGTTTTCTTTGACCTGATGTGTAAAATTGCGGCACAGAAAGCTGCTGAAAACAGTGTGGAGAAAAAAGAAGATATTGCAACTAAGAGATGCTGTGAGATTCTGTAAAATAAAAGAATAGTAACACAAAACAACTTATAGAAGGGCGTGATTGTGAGTGAAGATGAAGATGGTAACGCAGCTTGTGTATTTATAATTGTACTTGCTAGAATTGTGGTCTGGAGCAAGACAGAACTAGTGTATTTAAATGAAAAGCTTTATATATTCATAGTCACAAGAATTTCATAGTGTTTGAGTTATATAGCAGTCAACATGAGTTTTTCTTTTTACTGACAAGAGGCATTAATGGATTTCATTTTTAGGTATAATTTATATATTTATGGTAACTGCTTGGAAAATTCCTCACTGCACACATCATTTATAGGATCTCATTATTAGCTGACAAAAGACTGATCATTAATAAGTAACAAAAGCTATTGGGTTTGAGTACCTTTCTTCCCATCTGCTTTGTTGCATTCCTCTTTCGAGATCAGAAGGTTTAATTTGTATGCAGTAGCTAAACACTTGTAAGAGAAATTAAAGTTATAGTTCAAAATTGAATTGAAAATGTTTTTGTATGTGATAGCCATTTTATGCAGTGTACAATTGATACATCTGCAGACTGAATGAGGAATTAGTATTTTGGTAGGTAACTGTGTTTGTTGTTCCTACACTGATATGAGAAGCACCCAGTAATGGTGAGGAAAATTGGCACTTATGTGTGTCAACAGTGGTCTATATGGCATATCTTGGTGATCAAATGAAACTTTCATTCTTTTCAATATCTTTGAATTTGTACTACAAGGTTATTACTTTGTGTTCTACATTTATAGACTGCTAACTCATGCAAGTTTGTTCTTTAGTTATTGAAACATGTTTAAAAGCATATTTCTTGTGTCTGTTAAATA
The DNA here is from genome assembly GCA_021186555.1 of Reticulitermes speratus. Classification (NCBI taxonomy): domain Eukaryota; kingdom Metazoa; phylum Arthropoda; class Insecta; order Blattodea; family Rhinotermitidae; genus Reticulitermes; species Reticulitermes speratus. The sequence goes on along the minus strand of JAJKFL010000009.1, from coordinate 19,277,867 downwards.
TCCGTTATTGAGTGCGGTCTAGTTTATAGTATGTTCATCTTCTGGTTTGCATTTTTTTTAACCAATACATCTTTCATATTGTGTAGATTTAAAGACATTTTTGTAGTTGTCTGAAATTTGTGGCATGTTTTTTGTAACACATGCATGATTAAAGCGTTTCTGTTAACGTCTTTTGAAGCTAAAATAGTGTGTAATTGAGCATGTGAAGAATCAGTAGAGGATACACACAAGTAATTGAACAGGATGATGTCCAGCCTTGGACTGATTATGGACAACACAAAACCTCCATTTACAAGCTACCACACGCCTGTGGCAAAGTGGCTGTCACATCTCCACTAGACAATTGGAACATATCAGAGACACCAGGCTAGAGAACCAGCGGTCCACAGTAGCTGAACACTCCACCAAGATCCAACATGGCATCAAATTTAAGAAAATGAAATCCACAACAAGTGTTCATACTTACTGTACCCTTATCATCATGGAGACTACTGACATTCCCAGTTGCCTCTACTTGAACTGTGAGGACAGGTAGAGGCGTTATTAAGTCTTGTTTCTCGTTTTCCTCCAAACTTTCTTCTTAGTCACATTGTCCCTTTCCTTTGTATAGCACCCTCTACACCTGATCCATACTCCCACTGTCACTCTTATATGTTGGGCCAGGACCCATTTCCATTGCATAGCACCTGCTTCTTATGCCTACTGTGGGATCTGTATGTCATATATATACTGGGTAACATCCTCCCCCATGACATTCGTCCTGAAGAGCTGCAGTACACACCAGAACACTGGAATAGGTTTACTACAAGATGCAGCTAAACCTTAAAATCTGAAATTAGATATCAGTAGAGGAATTACAACAAATATATTAAATTAAAAATTATGCTTTCATGACCTGGTGCTAAAGTGCAATGGGATCCAGTACCCGATGTAATGAGAAGTGTTGTGTTTGTAATGCATTTGTGTGGGGACAGAGTCAGTTAGGTGATTAATAACAGTCTGATTTTCAAGTACCAGTTCATATAATACCTTTGGATTATAAATTATGTGACTTAACATTTTGATGTCTAAAGCCTGTTGCAGTGAACAATGGTACTTCATTACAAAGTGGACCTTTTCCTGCTAGAATCATCATGTTTGCTTCTGGTAATGCATTTCTCAGTCACCTGTTTAATGCTGTAACAGCATGGTTCGAGCGATGAATACTATGCAACACTGTTTGTGTTTAGTGAAACTCTATTTCAAATATGAGTCTGCTGGAAAATGTTACAGAAAATTTGGTGCCAGTTTCCAAGAGAACCACTTCCAAGTAGACAAAGTGTACACTACTTGGGCAGTAAGCTGAAAACAACAGGATCTCTTCTAGACAAAAAGCCAGGCAGGAAACAAACTGTGCTGTTGGAAGCAAAATTGGATGATATTGGTGCTAGACTTGAAACTTCACCAATAGCATTTCTTAAACAACTACCTCAAGAAACGGATGTGTTTTGAAAACATCTGCAGGAAAGGCCACAAAATTGTTAAAACTGCAACCATATAAGACAGTGATAGTTCATGCTTTGAAGGATAAATTGTATAAAATGAATCCCGACACTCTGGAAGAATTAAGAAACCACATCTGCCATGAGATTTCAACAATTCCAAGGGACAAACTCCAGAGAGTTAACAAAAACATGTTCTGCAGCTATACGGAATGCTTTCAGTCAGGAGGGTAGCATTTTCAGCATTTGCTGTAGCATGGGTGAGTTTTTATTAGACTTTCCAAAGGTTATTATTACTGCAATAGGTTGTCTAGCTCCCTTAACTGACCTTTACCCCTCCCTAGACACAGCATACAACACACAGCTGGCTGATTTTGCAGCTGGTGTTTCTTGGTCAACCAGGGAAAGGTCTGCCCTGTATAAAACTTTTGGATCACAAATTTTCTGACTTCCAAAGCTTATTACAGAGTGAACAAAGACATAATACATGTTTTTAAATTTTGTGTCATATAATATTTTTTTATTGAAATGCTGGCCATCAAAATAAAATGCTTGAAATACCACTTCCACTGAAGCCTCATATGTTCCCATTGTAATAATTATCAAGGATGGCATTATACATGATAACATAAGTTATGTTAGCTTTATGCAGTAAAATGTAATCACATCTAATATTTATGTAAAATTTCTAATTATTATACTATTTTGAATTATCTTTCAAAATTCTGTGCTTGTTTTCTTGGTTGCTCATGAAATTCTTCATGTAGTCCTCTTTTTCATAACTCTGTATGACATGGCTGTAGGAGCAGCTTCATTGCTCATTTTATAGTGCAGTCCATGTGGAAAGTTGTCTGATAAATGGCTGTTTGTTTGTATTTCCAAAGTATGTGTGCCATCCAGATTTTTAGATGCGTTCGCACAAGTCACCAAAAGTGCCTAATAGCTTTGTAATGTCTGTCTGTCCATCCGTCTGTTTGTCCACATTTATCAGCTCGGTTCCCACCTGTTCACATGTATCAGCTTGGCTTCCAATGGATGGATTTTTGTGAAATTTTATGTTAGAGACTTTCACTAATATTTGTCCAGAAAATCCAAATTTGGTGAAAATCGGAGAAGAAATTGGGCACTTCACGTGAAGACCTAAGTGTGTTTCATGTTATTTTCAGCAACACATGTGGCCGAACAATACAGATGACAACAGTAGTAAAGATAACACATTGTTGTTTCCATTGCAATGCATTTATCTTGTTGATATTGACGCATTATTACATATCCATGGTGACATATACGTCAACAGTACAAACGGAACACTGAGTTTCATGGCAACAGTATTTAACTCAACAGTACTAAGAATACATTGTTGCTGCCAACAGTGCTGCAGAAGTCACTTTGTATTGTTGACAGTGACATATATGCATCATTGCATTTCCATTACAAGAATGATTATGCAAATGCACCACAGTGATATGTTGTACATACATTACCTATCTGTTTGAATCTGCAATTTAATTTTGCTTAGTTATTTATTTTTATGTCAAGCTATATATAACCCTGTGTAAGTGTACTTGCACAGTCCAAAAGACTGTTTTAAGTTTCATATCTTTGAATGTCTTGGTTATTCCTCTGGTACAAGCACCATCATCAGTGAAAGTTACCGACGCTTTTTTCCCCCATTATTTTGTCCATTGTTGCTATTGCAATCATCATTTTGCTCTATTTCTGTCTGCATCTGTTTAGTATCTTTTGATTCAGTTTTTATATTTGCTCTTGTTTGAGGCCATTACTTTCTGTAGGTTTCTTCATTGTTTGATATGTCTTATGTTATCCCAATTTAATAGTAGATCATACAATCAGTGTAACATGATGTGCTGCTGATTCTTATTCTGTGACATGTTTTGAATTATTATTGATAGTAATATCAGTTGCAGGGGGTTTCATAAAGGTGTCAGAGTTTGTATGATTTTGATTATTTTCGTTAATATATGAAAAAAAATATTTCTCATTCTATTGTACAATTGCATTAAGATTCAGTGCTTCATGTATCCTGTTAAAACTATTTACTCATCTGTGTTAGTCTGGTTTTCACCATAAGTATTGAGCATGCCATTCACATGTCTGCCGTAATAGACCAGTGCTTCACTTTCAGTACCACATTTTATGAACTTTTCTTCCAATGTATAAGATTTCGGATATTAACCGTGCAATTCGTGATACCCATTGATGCTCCTGTTTAAGGTTTGTAACAAGTTCCATGGAACTGAAAATAAGCTTTTCTTCAAAATTGTGTAATAAGTTGGTCATTTCTGTACTACAGGCATAGTCCTACTTATGCCGTAGTCAGGTTCCTGAAGACCTGGTGCAAGTCCAAATTTGCACTAGTCAGAATTGAGTAGTGTTCAACTGTATATAGGTATGTGTGACTGACAGCATGAGATCTCTGACTCATCAGTATTCCTCTGCGCTTCTGCCTCACTGCACTTTCATGAACAGTTTGGTGCATGTTTCACCAATTTTATTATTTTAATATTTTTATTATTATTTCTTTGAAAATGGCATAAGTGTGAAATTGTGTAAGTAGGTGTGTGTCTACTTTGGTCATCTGTGTTATTAGTTGTAATAAACATTCTATGACTTATATGGACCTGTTTATAGGAATACAAATATGTAATCTTTTATGTCCAGTGTTACCAGTTTCAAAAGGGTTGTTGGCTGTCTGCTACAGGTTTAGTGGGCATCCTATTTGTATGTAACTTACTTGGAGCTGTAGTGCGAGTCCTTTTGGGTTTATCATATTGTGAGATTTGTGCATATTCAAAAACTTTTGATAGCATACATGATTTGGACCTACAACCATGTCATAAAGAATTATGAAAACAAAGAATATGAGAGAATTTCACAAGCAACCAAAGAGCAAGTGAAGATTTTGAAAGGTGTTGTAACTGTTTTGAGTGATACCACTATACATTTACAGCTGTGGGTCCCTGGTCAACAGGAGTACTGCCATATATTTATGATCTTAAAGACTGTCTTCAAGCAGTACTGACATTTCCTCATGCCTGGGCACAAACAGATAGCAGGATGATCTACAATCATGTAGGGGACTTATTCCTCATATCTGACATTTTGATAAGCAGTGATTCATAGTTTTGTCACATAATGTTCTCTAATCTTTTCTGAGCTTTGAAACTACTACTATCATGTGTGGTTTAGTAATTGACAAATATTTTATGTTAAATGTAAATAATTCTAATTTGTGATGTAAACCTACACTAGATCATGTTATTGTGTATAATGTCACCTTTGATAATGATCTTGAGTAAGATGGTGATTTTGTAAGTTGTATTTTGATGGTGAATGTTTCAGTACTTGGGTAGATCTTCATGAATCGGAAGTTTTAGTAATGGATTGGTCAGTCGAAAATTGCTTGCACCTGAACTGAATGAAATACTAAGGACGTTCAAATTTAAACGAGAATTCGTTTCTAAAAAATGTATTCACAATAAAATGGACAAGTTTTACACACTACTTTTCAATGTAGTCCCTGTTGACTGCCATACACTTGTGCCAACGTTCTGGAAGCTTCTTAATTCCAGTTTCAAAGAAGGTTTTCGGTTGCTTGTGTATCCATCTTTGCACAGCTGCAATGACCTCATCATTATTCCAGAATCTTTTGCCTCCTAAAACCCTCTTCATTGGTCCAAACAAATGATAATCAGATGGAGCTAAGTCTGGACTGTACGGTGGATGAGGCAGGACATCCCACTTCAGTTTCAGTAGAGTTGCCATCGTTAAAGCCGCAGTGTGAGGACGAACGTTGTCCTGGAGGAAGCAAACTGAATCCTGCCTTTTTCTTCGCTTTAAGCGGATTGCCGACTTCACTTTTTCATTCAGAAGAGTTGAATAGTACTGCGCATTGATGGTTTTTTGACCAGTGAGAAAGTCCAGGTGAATGATACCCTTGGAATCCCAGAACACAGCAGTCATGATCTTCCCCGCTGAAAAAATTGCTTTTGCTTTTTTTGGGGGGTGGAGAATGGGTGTGTTTGCACTGCTTGCTTGCTCTTTTTGATTCAGGAGTGAAGTAGTGGACCCAGGTCTCATCACAAGTCACAATTGAGTCCAACAATTCGGCTCCTTCTCTCTCGTATTGTTGCAAAAGTTGAGTAACGGCCACTAAACGTCTTTCCCTGTGCTCCGGTGACAGGAGCCATGGGACCCACCTTGCGCTCACTTTACTCACTTTCAACTCGTTGTGCAGAATTTCTTCAACACTCCCTAAACTAATTCCTGCTTCCTGTGACAGTTCAAGAAAAGTTATGCGACGATTAGCCCGAATAAGTTACCAATTTTCAAAACGTTGTCAGGATTGACAGAAGTTCTTGGTCGCCGAGCGTGAGGTTCATTTTCAACACAGTCTCGTCCTTCTCGAAATGATTTCGCCCAACTGAACACCCTTGGCTGTGACAAACATTCATCCCCAAACTGTGCTTGAAGCCTGGTAAAGATTTCAGAAGGAATAACGCCTTCCTTCGTGAGAAATTTGATAATTATACATTGCGCAACACTGTTGGATACTACTTGCACTGCCATCTTGATTGCACCTGATGGTTGAGGTGGAGAGTGACCCGACTAGTGTGGGTTGCAATTTAAACATGTCATAACTTATTAGTGCAAGCACGTTCATACAAGTTGATTTGTGCTCGAGAGGGAACTAAATTCTCTTTTAAATGTGAACGACCCACGTAAATCCAGTCTTATTTGATAACCATTGACTTCAGATTTTTATGCCCTTTGTTCTGAACTAATTGCCATTGCATTATTACTGAAAATATATCTTATCATTTGGGGCTGGAAGCAAATTTAAATGAAGAATACAGTGCAGAATTTGTGAAGTTGTGACTTGTTTTAAAATACGTATTTAGGCTTGGAAATTAACTCTTATTTGACCAGGGTGGGTATTTAAATTTTATCACATGGTTTACAAAAAATGTATTATGTGGACAGAAAGAGATAAAATTGTGAAATAAACAGCATTTAGTGGGAAATAAACAAGATTATGTAGCATGTCTTAAAATGCAGTAAATTTCCTTGTTGCCTAAATATATAAAATGGATTACTAGGGGTGTTTCCTTATGTGCATTTGTGTATGCAAATGCAGGTCTTTAAATCCAAAACAGGATTATCACAAAACACTTGCACCTTTTTGTGTCTTTAGTATGGTGGCCACAGGAATAGCTTGTGTAATACGATTCCAGTGTTACACTATTAGGATATAAACCAAAGTTAAGCATTGCGATTATTAAGGGGAAGTGTATTACTGAGAAATAAGCATACATTTTGTTCACTTTTTTAAAATTCTGAGTGGAAACAATTCATAAAGAAAGTTGCTTTTGAAGTTGCACATACCTTCACAATGTAAGTAATGACACGTGAAGCAATGGTCTTGTTCAGCTATGGTTCATAAAAATAGTAAGAACCTATTCTTTAATGCTTTTAACTGCTCATAAGTAATGTAAACCAGATATGTACATTGAGACTTCAGTTATCTGTGACAGAGTTTCCAGATGGCTAAGCCACATTTGGAGGCAGATCTTTTCAGCGTAATCTGCTTCCATATGTTTCAGTTGTAGATGATGTACAGTATATATGTTAGTGGACACAAATTGGTTATCCACGTTTGTAGGGTTTTTTGTTGCTTGAGAGTGTGAGCATATTCAAAGCATATAATTTTTGACTGTAACTGTCACAGAATCAGAATTGGGGGGTGGGGGGTACTGAGACTTTGAACATTGTCCAAAGTATTAGTCTAAATGACTGTTATACACCATTTTCAGAAATCTTCAGGCTTATGAAATGGCAAAAGCCTGCTGTGTGCAAGATTTTGGAGGCAATTGTAATTCAATAAATCAAGTAAGTTCATTGTACATTACTAAAATGTTAAAGTTGTTTAAACTAGATTTACAGTTTATTGAAAGTAAAACACTTTGTTTTTTCTACATCATTTATGGAGTAAAATTTAAATAAGCCTTTAGATTGGAATACGTATGCTTTAAAAACTTGGTCTTGTGGTACGCATTTTTAACAGGCATGTCATCAAATCATCTATGTGAAAAGTGGATAAGTGAGGGTTGCTTTATGAGCAGGAAGAAGGTTATAAGCATCCAGACAAAAATTCATCTCTGTTTAGCTGTGAAAGATAACCTGCTTCGCTTGTCACATATTTCATCCTGTTTATGCTGATATACAGGGTTTCTCTCTCTGTCTCTTTTCTTTCTTTCTTTTTCTCTCTCCCCCCATACAGCACTGAGTTCATGTTGTGTAATGTCACCATATCAGGGTTTAGTGGTATATGCAAAACCACAGACAAAATATTCATTTTCTGGGGAACACAAGTAAGTGGCCTGTTTTGCTTGCATTCCTGCATCTCTGACTTTATGTTCATACAGTTGCAATTGTGCTGTTATTGTAACAGATTTTGTTCTGTCTAAGAATAAGACCACAAAATTCACTATTTTTTTCGGACTAAATAATGTCTTCAGTTGATAAAACTGTCATTAAGTTAAGTTGAGGAATTTTATGTGACAAAATTATAAATCTCCTTCCTGCACTTCTTAATTTTTTTTCTTAGCATCTGTCCATTCAAAAGAGCCCTTTGCATCACCACTGATTTCTGCTGGCTTACTGATAGCTCTGGTCCCACATGTCCCCCCTTCCCTATATACATACTGTATCTTCATAATCAGCTTACTGCCCTACCTGAACAGGATGGCAGCAGATTCCTCTGAAACAGTTGTATCTGTGAACCAAACTACACATCACACCCCAGAAGACTGTAATATGAATGAAGGAACAGGTTCTTATTCTAGAGTAAAACTAGCATTTATGATATGATTTGTTGAGTCCTTTCAAAATCATAATGTGCATTTTCATTATGTGTGTGTTTTTAAGGGCCCATAGTCTGGTGTTTCTGATTTTCTGTACTTTTATCTAAAGCCAGAGTGGGGGAAGTGTCTTGCTGAAGACTGCTGTAAAAACTGAACTGTGTCAGTACATTATTAACCTTCTGCTTTGTATGTGAATGACTGACATGAACACTTGTAACTGTTCACGTGAAGGACACTGTACAGTAATGAATGATTACTGTAGTTTGTCAGTGTGGCAGGGGAGAGATTGATGGAGTGATATTTGTATAATTAGAGTTAAAAGCCTTAACATAGTGTATGGTATTGCAGTTTCTTCCTATTAATTTGTACAAGTTTGATGCAGTATAAAAGAATTTTGTATTATGACTGTAGATATTTTTAATCATAATTGATATGGTTTACCGTAAGGTGATTGTTGCAAACAGATTTGTTGGAAAACAAAGATTAAGAAAGGTATGAATAAAGCAGTGCTTATATGCATTGGTAAATTTCGACGTCTTTCTGTCTCCGAAGTTGAACTTTTCTGTCAGTACCGTTTATTGTAATAATAGGCCTACTGAGCATTGTGTTGAATACAAAACGTTCTTGATGCATTTAATTACAATAACAACTCTGTAAGATGTGTTTGCAATACAGGGCCCCATTCAGTTCTGTCCAGTCACTGATACCAATCTGCAACTATCTAAGGACCACCTATCGGTTCCATCTTGAAGGGTCCTTTGAAGATGCGACCAATAGGTTTTCCCAAAACGGCGATAAGAGACTACCATTCTACGCTGCGTAAAATCCCAAAAAGCACGGATCTCATTTATACCATGGCAGAAGCCTGAAATCATGCAATTCTGTGTAACCTTGCAGTGTTACATGGTCTGACAAGAGAAAACTATTATGCGTGGCCCACGAACTTGGATCTTTTGACCATGTGGCCCATGGTGTTTGACCTCTTATATCCAGTTTTATTCAATTCATTTTAAAGGATGCAGAGCTACAGGAAACTGACACTAACTCAAAAACAAAAGTCCGCATTTCATGATGTCTGTTACGAACAGTTTCATTTTGCGTAAAATTTTATAAGCGTCCTAATACTTTAGTGAGCTCACACATACCCCTTCACATCTTGCGAGAAGCATGTTGCAGTTCTAAACCACAAATCATCTAAACCTTGTTTAACCCTTTTGGCCCCTGTGGTTTTGTCTTGTAACCAGAGATTTAAATGCCGATGCAAACCATCCCAGTGCTTTCTGTGTGAAACCGCACTGTAACTGGGTTGCTGCTGCCATCTATTGCCTACCAATGGTACTCAATTCTCAGTTTCTTGGCAAGGCAGGCTTAGTCACATGCGAGAGCTTTCTGTCACCATTAAATGGCTGTTGTTTTTGAAGCTCTGCAGTTTCTGATTTGATACTGGTGTTGTTCGGAATAATTAGGTGAGTGTTTTGTAATAATATCACTGCTAATATTGTTATGAAGTGTTTTAAAAATTATTACAATTATTTTAAAAGTAAAATGCCTTAGAATAATTATAATAATATGTGGTCTCAGGGAATAACCACCAGGGAAATTGTGAATTTTCATTCTCTGATCAATATACATTATCATGGCAGCATAAAGGGTTTTGGATCCCCCTCATTGATAATGCAGATATTTGATGAGATTCCCAGCAATCCTGATTCAGCTGCATCTGATGACAGCAGTGATCCAGAGGATGACTCCAGGAACTCATCATAGGCATTACCTGTGCAGAAGATGTACCAGTGACATCAGAACAGTTACATGCCAGCAGTCCTGTGCAGTGCAGTTCTTCTGACAGTGAAAATGATTTGCCACTAGTAAACAGACATACTACCAAGAACCTTTGTTCTGGAAGAAGGATATAACGCCACTGCAAGTAAAAGATTTTAGTGAAAAATTTGGTGAAAATATGACACCTGTGAAACTCCTGTTGCTATGTTTCACTGTTTGTTTACTGAAGACATTATAGATCACATAGTGTATCAGACTAATCTATACACCACACAGAAACAGGGAGGTGGCTTACAGTTTCAACCAACAAACTGCAAAGAAATGAAAAAATTTCTTGCTCTCAATGTCCTTATGGGACTTAAGAAGCTGCCAAGCTATAAAGACTTGGTCATCAGACAAAATGATCAGAGATACCTTCATAGCATCCATAATGTGCAAGAATAGTTTTGAATGGTTTCTCAGCCATTTGCACATAAATTACAATAGAAAGCAGCCACCAAGGAATGATAACATGACAAACTATACAAGATTCGTCTCTTGATAGAAATGTCTAAAATATGCCTACACACCAACTGAAGTCCTGTCAATTGTGAATAAATTATTTGATTCAAAGGACATTCCACTCTCCACCAATACATGCCTCAGAAACCCATAAAGAGAGGGTACAAGATGTGGTTACATGCAAATGACAATGCTTTTCTGTCTGAATTCCAGATAAATACTGGAAACGTTGGTCAGGCAAGACAGAAGAAGCTGGGAGCCAGAGTAGTTCAGGATCTAATGAAAGATCTTGAAGGAAAACACCATCATGTGTATTTTGACAGTTATTTCACATCTGTGGCATTCATGAAGGCTCTGCAAGACAAGGGAATTTATGTCTGTGGCACAGTGAAGAGGGAAAGAGTAGGGATGCCAAAAGATTTTGTGAGTGTGAGACATATGACAAGAGGCGAGTCTGATGTTAGGAGCACCGACAGCGGCGTCACTGCAACATTATGGAAGGACAGAAAAGTCATTCTATTTCTGTCCAACTTTCATGATCCAACTGATATCAGCTCTGTGACAAGGAAGACAAAAGATGGGACTTCTGAGAATATTTCATGTCCACAAATTGTAAAAGAATACAATGCAAACATGGGACTTGTGGACAAAGCTGACGTGCTGAAATCTCCGTACGAACTAGACAGAAAGAGTTGAAAGTGGTGGTTGCGGATCTTCTGGCATTTCCTTGATATGTTGGTCGTCAGTGCCTTCATTCTGTTCAAAGAAAGGAGTCTTGACGTGGAAACACTTGACAATGAAGAAATTTTGCATGTCTGTAGCCATTAGGCTTAGTGGGGCTCATCATTTCCATAAAGGGGGAGAAAAGTGTGCAAATATCAAAGTAGGTTCAAGGTATACGTCCCTCCGAGAAAAGGTAAAATCAAGCTGAACACATGCGTGTAAGGGGCACATTTTGCTACTGTGCCCAGTACAGAACTGCCAGTGTTTTACATCGTACTAAATGGATTTAATTCAAATTTAATTTAATTCTTTATTCATCCCATTAATCAAAATAGCGACATTGGGTAAGTCCATAAAATCATATAAATCAATAAAAATAGCTGTACTAAATACATTGTGGTTATAGACAGTTTGAATATAACAATGTATATACCATATATATGTCAGAACGCCTATAACATTAAAAGTCAGACAATATACTATTATGTACATGTTACAAGAAATTTATAAGCTACACTAAGTCACATAAAATAATGATAAAATAAGATACTTATATAATACCTACAGAAGTTTCTTAATTAATAATTCTAAAAACCATTAAAATTATAATACTCTTGAAGAGAATAAAAAGAATTCTGTAAAAGTATCAGTTTTACTTCTCTTTTGAAGCTTTTATAATTATCTACCATTTTTATTCTATCTGGCATGTTATTAAACAATCTGATACCCATATTTATCACACTTTTTTGATAGTGTGTCCTATTGCAACTTTGAACATGTAAGTCACACTTACTCCTTGTATTATGATTGTGAATATCACAATTATTATTGAGATTCTTTTTATTCTTATTTATAAAACATAAAACTTCTAAAATATAGTGATGGCATAGTTAAAATTTTAAAATCCTTAAAAATCTGTCTACATGATTCATATTTCTTAACTCCTGCAATAAGTCTGATGACTTTCTTTTGCATACGAAAAACCTGAATGCTATCACAGTCAGTCCCCCAGAATGCAATACCGTATTTAATACGTGTTTGAAAATAAGCAAAATAGATAGTTTTAATTATGTGCAAACTCATGACCCCTTTTAAGGATTTGAGAATATAATAAACCTTACTCAGGCATGCATACAGGGTTTGAATATGGGTCTTTCAATTTAAATTGTTGGTAATAGTTAATCCTAAAAATTTTAGTACAGAGCTGTAAGTGATTTCCATATTATTATAAATTATCCTAGGACTACAATAGCGTCGACAATGACGGGAATAAAAGGACATCACTTTTGATTTTTCAATGTTTAAAATAAGCTCATTATTGTAGAACCATACCTCAAGTTGCTTCATTACTGATGCTAATTTGATTTTTAATGATTCTTCATTTTTGTCCATAATATATTCGTATCATCAGCATATAAAATCATTTGTACATCTTTCACATAAGTGTTTAAGTCATTTATATATAGCAGGAATAAAATAGGTCCCAAAATTGAACCTTGAGGGACTCCACATAAGGATTTTCTAGGCACTGATAAGTATCTATCAAAAGTATGTTTTTGCTCATCTACTTGAATTACTCAAATAGGACTTAAACCATAATTTAGGAACACCCCTGATACCATACAAGTCCAACTTATTTAACAAGATATCGTGGTTTACCACATCATAGGCTTTAGTTAAGTCTAAAAATATTCCTACTACGTGATAATGGTTATCTAAAGCCTCTTGAATATGTTCAATAAAGGACTGACTAGCAGTTTCAGTAGATTTTCCTTTCCTAAACCCGTGTTGCACTTCCGTTAATAAATGAAACTTATCAACATAGCGAATTAATCTATTATACATCAATTTTTCCAATATTTTAGAAAAAACCGAGAGTACAGATATAGGCCTATAATTCTTGATATCATCTTTGCTACCTCTTTTGAAAATAGGAGTAATTTTTGCTAACTTTAATTCATCAGGAAAAATACCAGTTTGAAAAGAAACATTGTAGGTTTTTTTATAAAATTGACACTACTTTTAATTACCGTTTCAGGAATATCATCTATCCCGGCCGACAAAGAATCTTGTAAACCATTTATAATACACTTCATTTCATTTATTTATTTTCCATTTATCCGTTTACAAGTTAAAACTTACGGATATAGAAATGGTCCCATATAAACACATTAGCATTGTACCTGTAAATTACAGCAGTCCATACTAAAATTATTGTCGTAATATTTACATAATACAATATCACATCAAACATCTGGAGTAATTGGATTATGTTGCTTATTGTACTCAATATATTCTTCGATTGAATAAAATGAATTGAAAAGAAGGAACCTTTTTAAGGTCTTTTTAAAAACCCTGGTGTCATTATCAACATTTTTTATATAAGCAGGAAGTTGATTATAAATTTTTACACCTGAGTAATAAGCTCCTCTTTGATACCTTGTTAAACTAGCAGTAGGTAAATGAAGGTCATTGCTAGTTCTAGTACTATAGTTTTGCACTTTTGAGTTATCCATGAATAGATGCTTATTATTTATCATATATAACAATAGTGAATGTATATATTGCGAATAAGGTGGAAGAATTTTCATTCTTTTAAATAATGCCTTACATGAATCCATTTTCCTGGAATTAGTCATAATTCTTATAAATTTTTTTTTGCATTTTGAAAATTTTAATACCATTAAGTGTATTACCCCAAAATATTCTGCCGTATGTTATTATGTTATGTACATATGAAAAATATATAATTCTTAGAGTATTCTTGGATACTACAGCCCTTAAAGATCTTATTACATAACATGCAGAACTCAATTTAGAAGTCAGTTGGTATATATGATTATCCCACTTCAATAGGTTATCTATCATTAATCCTAAAAGTTTTGCAGATGTAACATTTTTAATAATTTTATTACCGTAATTAATGTTTACTACAGGATCCTGACACTTTTTGGTTTTGAATTCAATGTAGTAAATTTTATTAAAATTGAGTGACAGTAAATTTGCTTTAAACAATGCAACTACATCACTAAACGTTTTATTTATTGTCGTTTGAAGTTCCTCATGATTTTGTTTTGCAACTATAATACTATTATCATCAGCAAAGAGAACTATATTTGTGTCTTTGTCTGCTATTTTTGGTAAATCATTTATGTATTTAAGAAACAGCAGCGGCCCTAAGATCGATCCTTGTGGAACTCCTGCTACCACCTTTTCCCACCTGGAGGATGTTGTGTCGTATGTATTTTTTATTTTCAAAAATTACTTTTTGAAATCTATCCCTGAGATAAGATTGGATCAATTCTAAAAATTTACCCTTAATACCATAAAACTCCAATTTATCCAGCAAAATTGTATGGTTAATGCAATCAAACGCCTTCTCAAGATCACACAAAATTCCACCCACCTTAAATTTATTATTCATGGCCTGCAAAATTTCATTTATTAGTTTATACGATGCCTTCTCAGTAGAACTATCACTTTTGAATCCAAACTGTTCTTCTACAAGTATTTATTGGTGCATATGTGTTTATATAATCTCTCATATACTATCTTTTCAAAGATTTTTGAAAAGGATGTTAACAGTGATATTGGCCTATAATTGTAAGATGAAGTTTATCGCCTCTCTTATAGATGGGTTTTATGATAGGATATTTCAATCTGTCGGGAAAAACGCCCGAGATAAGTGATTGATTGCATATATATATATGTTATAGGGGATATTATATAAGGGGCACTAAGCTTTAGAATTTTTATGGGGACTTCATCATATCCACATGCCTTCTTTTCTTTTACAGATTTGATTATTTTAGTGACTTCATAAGTTGTAACATAATTCCATTTAATTTTTGAAAATGGTTTCTTGGAACTATTATTTAAATATTTCAAATAAATTTTATTTGTACTAGTTTCATTCTTGTCATTTGTAACAGTTGCACTAACTGTATTTGCAATTGATATGAAATAATTATTAAATGTGTCAGCGATTTGTTCATAATCTGGGACTGGGGAAACAAACATTGTATTGTAATAATAAACAGGATTAGTTGGTAGAATACTAGTTGAATAATCAATATTATTAACCTTTTTTAAATTCTCTATAGTTTCTATAAAGAAGGAATTGAACTTTTCCTAAATTTGTTGTGGATTAGTTATTAATTCATCATTATCTTTTATTCCTAGATTACATTTATGATTCCTAGAGTTTCCAATCTCTTTATTTATACACTGCCATAAAGTTTTAGTTTTATATTTTGAAGGTAAAACAAGCTTGTTATTTTCTATTTTTTTTAGCCTCTTCAATTACTTTTCTAAGAATCGATTGATAATTATGGATATAATTTAAAATTTTCCTAGTAAGTGGAATAGTTCTTTTTAACCAATTTAAAAAACACATTCTTCATCTAGAAACTATTAAACCTTTTGTAATCCACTTATGTTTAGAGTTGTTCCTTATAAATGGATGTGTATAACATGTGGTATCGGGCTCTGCATAAATAGCAACAAGAAATGTTTCACTGAATATCACAAAAGTGATGGATACTGGCACAGCTTCCCAGAAGTTTCATGGTGAAACCAGGGTTTTTCTATAGGCCTGATGTTAACAAAATTATATGTTGCATGACTTATGATGGCTTTGTATAACAATAAATAATATATAAATAAATAACAAAGGCTTTAAAATATAATTTGGGTCCGAAAGGGTTAAGTGACAACATATATGTGTGTGGCCCGTGTAACTTCGTCCACGTGACAACAAAGTGACTGCGGTATCGCCGTTACGTAAGTAATGTAGGTTATGTAGGCCAGTAAGAGCGACATGTTTGTTTATAACTGGAAAGCTTAAGGTCATCGTTCAATCGTTATGTGTCCCTGTGAAAGTAGTCAATATAGGTCTGTACGTACAACGATATAATGGAATTTGTGTTGGGTGGCGTTGCTGCAATAGGTGCAGGCTTTTTTACAAATCCGTTGGATGTCATTAAAACGAGGCTTCAATTGCAAGGCGAATTACAAGCCCGGGGAATGTACACCGTTCATTATAGAGGCTTTATTCATGCGTTTTATGCAGTTGCGAAAGCAGATGGTGTTTTGGCACTGCAGAAAGGTCTTATTCCTGCCTTGTGGTATCAGCTTTGTCTGAATGGCGTGAGGTTAGGAACGTATGACTTCGCAGAGAAGAGAGGCTGGACGACGAACACTGCGGGAAAGACATCAACACCGAAGTGCATCATTGTAGGAGCGTTGGCAGGATGCGCGGGTGCCTTCACTGGGAGCCCATTTTATTTGGTAAGGGTACTTACGAGATATGGGTGTACTGCTAGATTCTGGGAGTACGCTGACCCATTCGTTAGGAACAAGTTGCCAAGAGACCGGTGGCTAATATTTCGGAGCCTCGGCGATTGCATATTGTTATGTGGCTGATTGAAGTAGCCCTGTACTGTTTTGTCATGAACCCGTCACACCAAGTCAGTCGCAAAAATCAGCTACCATTTTTTTTTAAATAGACTGTTTGAAGCAATTACTCAGCGTTACATGGAGTAAACCATTACAAACGAAACATTGGTGGAACTGGATTCCTGTAATGGGAAGAATTAATAGCCGTTCTGCTAGGAGCCACCGCTCCTCAGTGTGCCTTCCCCTACTGCCACCGGTTGACACCCGTATGCTCGCCGTCATTGCCTTTACATTCTCGATTTGTTATTGGTGGTGACTGGTTGTGTGTGCAATGTTCGAGTAGGGAGAGTGTGTGGACGACTTGGGCCATCACCAACCATTCTCATTATTCTCTTGATCATGAGTTTCCTGTAAATTTCGAAATGCACTTGCCTCTATAGTACATTTGAAACTATGGATCAATTTTTTAAAGAAAGTTTCAATATTATGACAGTAGAATCATCCCCTGAAGTTACATCATAGGTGGTTCTGAGACTGGTGGTGCTAGTCAAGATGGCATCAGTCAAGACAGGTTTTCCTATAAACACAATGTTAAGATGGGGAGGGTGGATTCCAGACAATCTATTTTGATCAAGGAAGAGGATATATTCATACTTATCAAAAATTGGTATAAAATATGAAGTGACAACAATTTAAGGAGGAGGCACTTCCTCTTGAACTGTAGACAGGTCATCTGGATCATCATCGCCACTGGCCAACAGTACACATGGTAATTCATGAATCCCTGAAGATGGCTCAAAGAAATCAAGCACTGAAGTCTGATGAGACAGAGGCCTCTTCTTCTCCCTCTTCTTCTTCCTACTCTTCCTCTTCTTTTCTTCTTCTTCTTATTATTAGGGATTGTCTCAGGTTATGCCTGGTGTTGTCAAGGTCCCAGCGTATGGGCTTTGAACCAAGTATCTGCGGGGGGGGGGGGGGGGGGTTGCATCAGGGAATACTGAAATGAGTGTATAAAGCCAGGAACATTGTAAAATGACATGATTAGAGGTTATCAGCCTCTTCATCAGATAAGTGGACTTATCATTGAGGAATTTCTCACGATGGAACTCGTGTTTAGTATGACCACTCTCTGGACCTGGGACAATAGGCTTGTTGGTAAATTGAGGTTAGTGAGGCTTTGGTTAAGCATGTTAGGTATAACCCCTGTATAACAATAATCTTGTTCAGTTGCCACTGTTGCTTGATTTCAAGTGTCAAGTCCTGATATTTGCATTGTTTATCTGTAATTGTGACTTGTAGATTGTGGGTTAATGAGATTGGTATGTCAATGAATGCAGCTTCCATATTTATTTTATCAATCATTGTTATGTCCTTTGATTAATGGGCTTTCTGATCATGAAGCTCAATATCTTTGTATAAATAATATTTTTAAATGCCAATCAGGTAACAATAGGCTTGTAAAAAAGAGACTAATAACAAAGTCTGGGGTGTCAACTTTCATTGAGTTACTCAAAATTGAATCCTGGGATAACATTCTTAACCAGACTGATGTTAATCAAAGTTTTAATTTATTTTTTAACACTTTCTTGATTGCTTTTGATTCATGTTTTCCTATTCAATATGTAACTCATAATATAACTAATAATCAATGGATCACAACAGGGATTAAAACATCATGTAAGCACAAAAAGTTTCTCTCCATTATGAGTAAAATAACTAATTGTTCAAAAATTAAAGCACATTATAATCAATATTGCAACTTGTTAAGGAAAGTTATTAGAAAAGCAAAATCATTGTATTACAATGAATTGTTAACTTCATCTACTAACAAAACTAGAGCGACCTGGAACATCATTAGTAAAGAAATGGGTTTAACACCTAATAAGAAGATTACTCAGTCTGAATTCAAACTTGTTAATAAAACTATCAATGTGAATCAGGCAGCTAAGACTTTTAATAACTATTTTATCAACTCAGTAGATGAATTAATCACACAGCAGCCAAAAACTGAATTGGCAATATTTTCACTTAGGGAATCGTTTCCTCGCGAGTTCCCACAAATCATTAATATTCCAATAACTGAGGCAGAAGTCATATGCACAATTACTTCGTAAAAAAATAAGAATTCATGTGGTTATGATGGTTTATCTAATAAGATATTAAAATTATGTGGTAGCCATATTTCTAAACCTCTCACGTACATCTATAACAAATCATTGTCGTGTGGTATCTGCCCGGAGCGCCTAAAGTATGCTATCATACCCTGTTTTAAGAAAGGTGAAAATCACAAATATCAAATTATAGACCCATATCATTATTAAGTGGTTTTTCTAAAATATTTGAATTGCTCATTTTTCAGAGGTTAAAACATCATCTAGTAAGTAACAATATTTTAGTCTCTGAGCAATATGGCTTTAGGGATAATGTATCTACTGAAAGTGCAATATTTAAACTTACTGATTCGATTCTTAAAGCTTGGAATAACAAAGAATATGTAACAGGGTTATTTTGTGATTTGACAAAGGCCTTCGATTGTGTTAGTCATGAATTATTGATGTCAAAGTTGGAATTTTATGGAGTAAATGGCTCTATTTTAAATTGGCTTAAATCTTATTTGTATAACAGAAAACAAAGAGTGCAGTTGCAACTTGACAGCTCACTTAATAATTTATTGGACTGGGAAACTGTTAGACATGGTGTTCCTCAGGGTTCTGTCTTGGGTCCTTTACTGTTCAATGCTTATATTAATGATTTTCCAAGCATCATAGGTAAAGTTTCTCATACCATTCTTTTTGCTGATGACACTAATATTCTTGTTTCGTCCAATGATCATACTGAACTAAATACTAAATTAAATAAGGTATTTTGTTGCATTTCTGAATGGTTTCAAAACAATCACTTGGTACTTAATTTATTAAAACGCAATTGATCAAATTTATTTCCTCAAAATCTTCTACTTATCCGTTACATGTATCATACAATAATCAAGCTCTTACTGTTGCTGAAAATATTAAATTTTTAGGTGTGTATCTAGATTGTCATCTTACATGGAATTTGCATCTAGACAATTTAAATAAAAACTGGGTTCTATCTGTTTTCTCTTGAGAAAATTATCATCTATTATAAATGTAAAAACACGATGAATGGCTTATTTTGCACATTTCCAATCACAAATTAATTATGGTATAATTTTCTGGGGTTCATCTTCATCAATGAGAAATGTTTTCATAATTCAAAAGAGAGCAATTAGGATTATGCTGAGGTTGGGTCCAAGGAGTTCTTGTAGAGAAGGTTTCAAAAAATTCGACATACAGTTCCTTGTTTATATATCTATGTTTTGATGTTACTTGTAGTTAAAATCCTAAAATCTATCAAACCAACACCTCAGTTCATGGCAGGAATACTAGGCAACAAGATAAACTGCATGTACCTTCTGTGAGATCTTCCACAATACAGAGAGGTGTATATTATTCATCTGTTAAAATATTTAATCACCTTCCACAAAATATTTCAAAACTTCATAACAATATACATATTTTTAAGACTATGTTAAGGAATTATCTTGTTAAGAATGCTTTTTATTCTATTGATGAATTTCTTTCTAAAGATTGTAATCGTTAACCAGCAACAAATAATTTTTCAACTGCTGTTGCACTCCTTTTATAGTTCATTATTATTAGCAACATACGAGGTCTGTTCAAATAATGTCCGAACTTTTTTTATATATTTTTTTTGGGCTCACCACACAACGGATGAACAGAGCTGACTCGACGTAACACACAGCAACATATACAGTAAACTACTACATCCCTATGGCAACGAAAGGATACAAGACCAAATCTGCCACTACTTTTAAAAAAGACTTAAAAAATGTGTAACAATTTGAACATTTTAGAGATATTTTAATACACATATAGTGTTTGAGCTCAGTCAAGATTCAAAAACAATAGACTAATATTTTAATGTTCAACATTTTACTTATATGGATATAACATTTTATACAATCAATGTATAGTCTATGCTTTTAACACTGTGACCCCCTGAGGATGGCATTCTGAATGCCGAAATACGTATAGGGGTGAAGTAATAATATTGTAAAAATTGTGCATGAGTTGGCATGATAAATAAATAACTTCCAACGGATTATTCACAATTTGTCATAGTATGAGATATTATTGCATTCTTTGCCTGAAGAAACCATAAAGAACTACAAACGACTAAAGTCACAATAGTCTGTCTGAGCTGAAATTTGAACACTAGATCACCCAGATACATAGCCGGAATACTAACCATTGTATTGTGACATTAGTTAACCTATATGATATTCTAAGGATTACAGCCATGTCATTAGCTTTTCTGTGAAACTGGAAAAGTACACATAAGTAACATCAGATCTGTAAACTTGGTTATGTCCTTTGTCATTGTGTCATGGCATATCATTAGATTGCAATTGGAGAAGATGGCCATGAGGTATGAAGAGTAGCTCTAAATGTGTTGAAAAAGCAGTCGCAGCTAGCAAGGGGCATTGCTGTGGTGGTGTCATGTAGTGGATTCCATTGAAAACAATGTGGCCTGACTAAGACGACAATCAACCACTGACTGCCTAATAAACTGGCATACAGAGGAAACAATCCTTGTTAGCTCCAACTAGTCTGGGGTTCCCTTGGGTTCATGACTAAATGCCAGGTAGTGTAGCCTATCATTGTGCTGTGGATAAGATTATGGGTAGTAATTTGAGGAAGGGGACAGTAGGTGCATTCTCTCTCGAAAAATTACATTCTTGTTTCTTACTGCAAACTATATTATCATAATATTTCCTGGAGTAACCCTATACATGTTCTTTTCTGACCTGATTTCACACAGGAAACCTTCCACTAGCGGAATCAGAGCCTTAGGTTGGTTAGCACCAATTCACACACTCGGCAGGTTACAACTATGAGATAGGTCCTACATGACATACTGCAGACCATCAAGATGATGTTTTTGGTGTATAAAAACTGGTAAATGTTTGGTGTAAAAATACTGGTACATTATGAAATGTCACAAAGGTCCTCTGAAAGGTGATTTAATGGGCTGAAAGTAGGGTGTGATGGCTGACTTTTTTTGAATACATAAATGGACCTTTGGTTTCCATAAAACGAGGGAGTTTCTTGAGCAGTTCTGTTACATGTTTGGCCATTTTCTGTATGGTAAGGTGAAAACACATCTGCAGTCATTGGCATCAAGCAGCATTGCTGTGGGATACCAACACACACATACAGGATGCACTAATGCATTATGGAAAATCTATCTGGAGAATGGTATTCTGGGACTCTGGCGGGGTGCATTTGGAGCCATGCCTCGGGCAGGCATTGGTTCTGCTACTCAGCTTCTATCATTCTCCCTCTGCAAAGATTACTTTGGAAAATATGAGGTAATTACTACTATGGTTAAGAAAATTGAATGTCTGCATTACTTGCTAATAAATATTGAAGATAATTTAAAACTGTAGTCAGTGCAGAAAGCCAAGGATTTGTTGCAATATGCAGTCCAAGTTTTGCATTATATGGCAGTCTTACTTTGGGATATTAATTTCACTAAACTTTATATACATGCACAACATAAATACATTGTGGCATTCAACAGAATATAATTTAAAAACCATCAGAGATGCACCGTATCTTTATTCATTGAATTATAAGAAGAACCTTACACATTTTGATTCTAAATGCCAAATCATCATTGGGGGTTACCTATAAATTATGATACAGCATTTTCCCAGATTTCTTCATGTCAAATATAACAGGCACAGTCATATGGTCTGAACACCCATCAGCATACAGTGAGATCTTCTCCATCATAATGGATGACAATGGAGACAGAGTCGGCCTCTGAAACATTGGCTGATTAAACAGCATGCTGCACCTGTAGCCTGAGAAGATTTCATTACATTTTGTAACCACAGAAGTTTCAAGACATGTACCCATCAGCATAGATGTGCAGCTCTTTGTTACCATTTAAATATGTATTAATTAACAGGATCTGCAGATAAAAAGAGGCTCAATTTCTTCCAAGAAAAAGTGTCTGTGACAGGAACTGATGTTCCTCAGTCTCCCTTTTCAAACTTCCTGCATTAGGAATTTCTGGAATTGATCATAAACACATTAATGCAGTTTGTTTAGTTCCACAATTCACTCACAATGTTCTCAAAATCAACTTCAGAATTGTTTTCTATTATATTTCAGATATTTTCCAAGAGGCCTTTACTGAACACATTTACATCTAGTATGGTGGGAGGAATTGTCGTAACATTATGTATGACACCATTTGATGTTGTCATGACTCGGTTATACAATCAAGGTAATGTCTTTGTCACATGTTTTAGTCCTGGCCTACAGTATTCAGTTTTGTGAGGAATATAGCAGCCTTCCAAATTCAGTTATCCTGATTTAATTCATGGCTTTTGAATAATAACACCTGTCACTTTTCAGACTGCCGTAAAATATTTTACCAATACAAGACAAGTAATGGTCTATGTCAGACACATTGAACACCTGCAGTAGTCATTTACAGAGTTGTCCATATCCTGAGCCAGATAAATCCAGGCCACACACACCAATCAAATTTATTTAAGATTCTTCCCATCTGTGCCTAGGTCTTCAAAGTGGTCTCTTTCCTTCATGTTTCTCCACCAAAACCTTGCATGCATCACAGTAATACATAAATCATAATAATAGAAGCACATAAGGTAGAGATGTTACTGTATGTAACTGCATATATGGACGTTCTTGTGCATATGCATGTCATAACTGTGAAACACATCTTGCAGTATTTGTGTGACTAAACCTTGATATATACTGTATTGCCACTAACAGTTGTTGCTGTGCCCATTCTTTCATTGGGAAACAGAAATTTTATTGAGACTGTAGTAACCCTGTATCCATGACACGTGTTCTAGGTACTGATGCACAGGGACGAGGGTTGTTGTACAGGGGTGTAGTGGACTGCTTCATAAAGATGTGGAAGACAGAAGGAATTCATGGATTTTTCAAGGGATTCATGCCGAACTACACACGTCTTGGACCACATACTGTTCTTTGTTTTGTATTTTGGGATGCACTTAGAGAAGTTCGAAGTAAATATATGGATAGACAGCATACAGAAGATGGAAAGAAGATATAGTCATAGTTCATTGCCCTCTGATGCTTTGCATTGTGTCTGAGGTGGTTGTTATACTTAATGGAAGGCAAATATGAACTATTCTACGGGCAGTTTGGACATTCCATAGTTATAACAGAGTATTGGGTGTAACCATTTGCCGTAGTAGGAATACAATATGTAATTGTTGCAGGCTGTATTGCAAAACACACTGAGGGAAAATAGTCATCCTGTGTGCCATGTTGCTATAGAGGAAAGAAATTCTGAACCAAATTTAAATTATGTCGTATCAAGTGAAAAGGTACATTCCACTCGAGTACACACATTTTCCAGATGCTTGATAAAAGTGTTGTTGCCAAGCAGACCATACAGCATAGAGTCAGAAATTACTGCTGCTTGTGCTTTGTAAGATATTCATCAGATTGAGAAATCATTAAAATAAATATTTTTTATCTTAAAGAGCTTTATACCTAATGACATGTGCCAAATTGTTTTATGCAATGAGCTCTTTTAGAATGTTCATAAAGTTCAGGAGTTATCCCTAGTCTTAATTGAACACCATGTCATGAAGATGTATGTGGATGTGGACATGCAGTTTCATGCAGTCTTAGTGTCAGTACTAGAGGGTAGTGAGTGGTAAACCTTATGTCCCAGCAAAATGAGTCTGTGGTACCCACTGGATAGGAGGCTAGGCGGGTTCCAGAACCAGTCTGGCTGTTGTGGCAACGAGAAAGCTTGTTATCCCTGCTAGGACTTCAACCCTGAACATACAGCCCATAGTCTAGTCACTCTACAGACTGTTGATCTGTAGTGGATTGGTACAAAATTAACATTTTCCAACAGTCTTAGATGTAGACTTTCATACCGAATTTTGTATAAATTTACTCACTAGTTTCAGGGATGAAATATGGACAGATGCTGTACCATATAAATATGAACTTCGTGCAAATATATAAAAATATAGTGATTTAAAGGACATTTAAATTAGCTTGTAATGTTAGGATACGGTAGCATACCAAATGGCTAATGTTATTCATGATGTGAGCATGCATATATTATACAGTATATATGTATATATATAGAAGAAATCTTGAGCATTTTGATTTTTGATTTATGTAATAGCTTTAAGTGTAGTTTGTTGAGCAGGAAATTAATAAGAAAACATGAGACTGAACCACATATAATATGACCACACTTGTATTACAGATCAGAAGTGTTCTTGTACAATTTATTGTACACATTTAATTAGTTTTTTAATAATAATGAGTTTTAAAGCATGTGTAAAGCTGTCTGCACCTGAATTTTTCGAAACGGAAATTTCTTATGGTAGCATTTAAAGTTACAAACATGTTCTGTGGCCATGTAACTTAAAAATGTAACTTTTTGCATGTAAACCAATCCTAGAAAGAGGATTGTTATTAATTTACAATTTGAAGTAAAGCATGCTGTGACTACTTTAATTAACAGCAACATCTAAATGGCAACTTACGTGTTTACTACAGACACACATCTTCTTCTTTAAATTTCATCAGTGAATTTGTAGAACTTGTGAAGAAAATTCCTCTCAATACTGGAAGACAGTTTTCAACATAAACTCATTTCTTAGCCATGAAAATAACTGGTGACTGGTCTTGAAAATCCCTGGTCTAGGCTGAGTTGTTCTTCCTCAGTCATTTCAAATCCATAATTACTCCTGTCTAATTCTCTGTGACGTACAGTATGTTATAACATGTCACCTCAAGTCTTGAACATAAAGGAGTTGACCTGTGTGTTTACTAAAAGCAGGAATACTATTTTTTGTCAAGTATGTTCTTTGTGTTCATGATAAACATTCCAAGTCCACAATGAAATCAGTCCATTAACTTGTGGTTTTTTTCTTTTTGTTACATCTGTACTAAAATTACTTTTTTAAAAAACATATTCCATCTTCCTTCTACAGGGGGGGGGGTGTGCATGCTTTGTTTCACTTTAAATTTAATTTGGTTGGGCGTAAGTGTCAGATGCTCATCCTGTCAAATTGGACTCGCCTATAAAGCATAAACTTGTTCCTCACTGCACCACCTCAAGTAGTCTCTGTATAATAATTTTAGATGAGAAGGGTGAAACTGATGATTCCCCATCTGCAATAGTGATGTAATACTCATCCTGATCAAGAGAACAAAGACATTTTGTTGCTTTGTAAACAGAGATTTCAGTTTTTCCTGTTTGACTATCTCCGGTCCTGTTCTGCATTTGGTTCTGGCATTATTGTGCCTCAAGTGTCCACAGAGTACAGCCTGAGTTATGTGTATTATTACATTTCTGCAGCATGGTTTTTGATGTACATTCCATACTGGTATTTTATTTTTTATGAATCCCCCCCACTGTGAATGACACACATGCAGATATGAACAGTTCTGCTGTTACACATGTTTCATTAGTGTGAACTGGCTATGATGTGATTGATAAATAGGTGACCGCTGCTTGTGTGACCTGTGTGAAGATACAAGGTTACATGATAGGCCAAGTTTTTTTTCTGATCTGACCCTGTTTTTATTACACCATTTTCTATAACACGGAAGTCTCGCAAGGACACAACTATTGTGTTATAGCAGAACTGACTACCATATTTCTGAGCTAATTGCTTGTCCATAAGGCAGGTGTGATAAAGTAGGTTTCCAATCAGGTGTCACTGTGCGGAAGGAGAAATATATAACGTTCATAGCTGCATGTCCCACTGCCTTACGTGCAGGTTTGGGCTGACCTGCCTCTGGATTGTGGTGGAAAAAAAATATGTTAATTAATTTGATTAATCACAATGATATTGAACCCCACTTCCGCCACAGAGACACAAGATGATTCCGTACACTTATTTCATGTACACGAGTTTCATTTGTTATTCTGTCACATGATTTGTTTCCGTGTGTTAGCATTACAGTTGAGGCTCCTTTGCTTTTACTTCTTCAGGTACAGAACATAACTGAAGGCTGGTTTAATGACTTTTATTTCCCTGCTTTATGGTGATATCTATATACTCTTTGTACAGAAAGAACTTTCTTATATGAAAGACAGTCTTGCACACCAACTCATCATACACAATATAGCTGTATTCTGTTTATGTTCCTTTCTGTATATTATTTACAGTAGTCACATATTGTCAGTATTTCAGGGTATCACAACCAGTGGTCCCCAAACTGTAAACATAGTTGCTTGTATTTTGCCACAGCTTGAAAACTTACTATTTTACATCTTGTGACTTTTTTTTTTTCATTTCCTTTTATAACAAAATAGTTTGTGTTTGTCATTCCCGGGCGTAAAGCAGACGGGGCGTGGCGTTGACCATCTAGCGCCGAGGTTAAAGAAAGAATAGAGCTATACCTCTACTCCCCCTCTGGACCTTCATGGCCGGTTCTAGGGTGAACTTTACCTTTTACCCTTACAGGCAAATTCATCATGACTATGTCTCTTTTTATTGAGATCTTTGCTGTTCTCGGATGTACACAGTGTAGATTGGTAGTTACCGACGTTTCGGGACAACCTATCGGCCCCATCTTCAAGATGAGACCGATAGGTTGTCCCAAAACGCCGGTAACTACCAATCTATACTGCATAACATCGCAGAAGAGCAAAGAGCTCATTTACACCATGGCGGAAGCCTGAAATCACGCCCCTTTTTGTTCTATGCTGACTGGTCAATATGAGAGATTTACGATCAATATTTCACATGCTCCTGTGCATAACTTTGGTTTGTGAATGCTCACTGTCATTGATTGTGACCCCAGACTTTAATACTACACACTACTGCAAGTAAACCTGCTTAGACATGGTAGAGGTAATAAGTAAACTTACAGACTGTTCTTTGTACTGTACAATCTGATATCAGATAGTGTAGCAGTCCTTGGAGAACCCACTCCCATTTTATTGGTCTTTGAATCAGAAATGATTGGGAATTACCAGTTTATGCCATGAGCTCAGTTCAACTATTGTAAACATTGGATATTTGGCTGAAGAACACAATGTTTCAGGATGTGGTTCTTTTTCCACCAGCAGGAAGCCAGTGTCAAGATCACTGTGCTCTTGTAACACAAAGTGAAATGATGGAAAATGTCCAGTATGTGTGTCACATTAATGACATCTTTGTTACAGACTTTCAGACTTATGATCTCAGTTTTTAACATGATATTATGCATTTTGCATATGTTTGTAGTACAGTATATGTACATATATGTAAATAAATAAACATTTGTGTGTTAAATATGTACAAGGATTGTAATGAAGTTACATGCAATTTTGATTAATACGGCAAGAGTATAGACAATACATAATATAGCCTGTTAGTATTAATAACCTTCCATTTTATTTCCATCATTAGGGAATAGAAGTCATGATGTGAAGAACTGCTGACATTTCTTCCAACTGAGAATTTTTGGTAGATTTCCTTTGGTAGTCTTTTACAGGATTCAAGAATTGTCAAAACTATATAAATGAGTTTATTACCAACAAACTGCACAACAAATTTCACTTATCCACATATAGCAGACTACTCCAGCATGTTTCAGCTATTTCTTACAGCCATCCTCAGGAGTACTGATATAAAAAGGATATACACATGGAGTTAAAATTTAAAACTTAACTTTGTCGACAGTAAATGGTAAGATACATTATACACATACTATTATAATATTAACATAAGGTGTTGACAATATATGTAGATTGAAAATTATAAATGACTAAATCAAGTGCATCCAAACATCTGAAATTGGTAGAATTTTCTTCGAGCTTGTTGAGTCCTGTATCTCAACAAGCTGTGTACACTATGAATGATTATAATTACAAATAGGATGTAGGAGAATCAGAATCTTTTGTATATTGTACCTCTGATTAAACATATCATTACTCTTTGTAATAACTAACTCCATGGAGCAGAGTCCTTGAGAAGCTAACAGGTCCTCAGCTAGTCAAGAAATTCCCCGCCTTTTATGGAACCCGAAGGTTCATTACCGCACTCACAAGAGCCCACCACTATTACTCTTTGTAATAGTAATATTATTCCTATGACTATAGGGTGTAAATATTAGCCTTCTTATTCTTGTTTATATTCATCATCATCATCAGTCTGGCGCTACAGTCCAATATGGACTTTGACCTCCCGCACAATCCTCCTGCAATCCTGTCGATCTTGGGTCTCCTCTTGCCAACCTCAGATGCTCATTCTCCTGAGATCCTCCTCCACGTTTGTTATCCAGCATTTTCTTCGTCATCCTCGTTTCTTCCTGCCATAGATTTCTTTATTCAGGATCGTTTTAGGCATATAATGATCATCCATATGTTGCACATGGCCCAGCCAGCTGATCCTCCTTGATGTGACAAATCTGACAATGTCAGCATGGCCCAAGATGGATTTGATTTCATGATTTGATCACAGTCTCCATTCACCATTCAGAATAATTGTTTATATTACTAGCTTTATTGTGTCAGGGGGCATTTTATTTAAGAAGTTAGTTTTGGGCTTAATGAAATGGTATTCACCTTTCCGTTGAAGTTTCAAAAGGTTGTCTTATTTTTGGTTTACAAGAACAATATTTTTCTTAAATTATTAAAATTTTAATGTCAGAGTAGTTGTACCTTTTTGTTGTTTATTTTTGTGGGGTTTGGACATTTTCTTCTAATTGGAAGCACTTACTGATTACTGTATTAGGATTGGAGTTTATTGTTTTAGTGTTGTATTGTTCTGTTTATTAGGTGTGCTAGTAAAATTGTGAAAAGCGACTATTAGCTTTGTCATGTCTGTCTATCCATCTGTCTGTCCGAATGGAACGATTCTACTACCACTAGATGGATTTTCATGAATTTGATTGAAGTTTGATTAAAATCAGACAAGAAAAGGTACTTTAGATGAAGACCTATGTACATTTATGATATCTCGCTCAGTTCTTATTAGATTGAGAAATGTTTTAGACAAAAGCTGTAGAGAAAATCAAAACACACATTTTATCTACAATAACTTTTTTCTTTCAAAATTGTACCGTTTATGAGATATGTGGAAATATATGGTACAGCCAGACAGGCCACAGATGACAATATAATATGGTGCATGTGCCTTGCATGCTGGATAACTAAGGCTACACACAGTCAGAATATGTAATACTTCTTGCTTTTCATGGCAGCAATGGTTACGCGAATGTGCCTCAGTGTTACGTTTATTCATACATTGTCTGTCTTGTTTTTATTTGTTAATTATAGTTTGTTTTTGGTTACTTCTTGGTTTTTTCTGTTTATGAGAGTCAATTAGGTCTATCAGTTTTGGTTTCTGTGATTTGTTGTCATCGTAGTGATTATTTTCGGTCTGACAGAGTTCTTCAGTGTTAAAGTTCCTTTGTTTTTTATCCCATTTTTTCAGGTTCTTGATGGTTGATTTGTTCTTTATTATTCGGTGTTTCTTTTGCGTTTTTTCTTTCCTTATTTTTCGTTGGGGGAAATTGGGTTACTTTTTTTGGGTGTAATGTGATTTCTTATGGGCTGGTTCTTTTGAGATTATACATTTGTGTTGTTATGGTTTTGGCTAGAGAGGTGTTTTCCATTGAGATTATTTTTTTGTTTTCTTTTCTTTTTGTTATTTAGCGTACCATTATGTTGTACTTGTAGAAGAATTGGTTTGCTTTCTTTTTATGCTTTTTTGAAAGTCGATTAATTCCCACTTTTTTAGATTTTGGGCTGGAGTATCAACCTGAGTGGATTGAGGCTGGTATTTATTTGTTGTTTTACACTTTGTTGGCATCTCTTCCCTTGTTGGTTGGCATTTTTTATATTTACAGTTCATTGGGTTCATTGTGTTTTGTTTTTGTTGCATGATGATGTTTTGGTTAGTGGTTTACTTTATATATGTATGATTTTGGCTTTTGGTTAGGATGCCCATGTTTGTGGTTCATTTGTGGCTCCTAGGGTTCATGTAGAAGATCCTGCTTCTGGTTCAACGATTTTGGCTGGGGTATTTTTGAAGCTGGGGTATGGTTTGCTTCATGTTTTCCTGTTCTGGTTTAGTTTGTTTTTGGTTTTAATATTGTTTGGGCTGTTTTGAGCTTGGTTGGTAGATTGTTTATTAGTTTGTTTTGTGTGCAGCACACTGATTTGAAGTCACTTATTGCATACACTCCTGTGGCTCACAGTACAGAGTGATCGTTCATAGTGTACACAGCTTGTTAACATACAGGACTTACCACTCAACAAGCTTGAAAAGAATTCTAGCAATTTCATATGTTTGGATGCACCTGATTTTAATTTGAGTCATTTATAATATTAGTCTATACATATACAGTATATATATATAGTCAACTCCATACATTAATGTTATAATAGTATATTTATAATGTATCTTATCATTTACTGTCAACAAAGTTAAATTTTAATTTTAACTCCATGTGTGTATCCTTTGTATTATCCATACACCCTGAGGATGGCTACAAGAAACAGATGAAACCTGTTGGAGTAGTCTCCTATATGTGGATAAGTGAAAGTTGTTGGTCATAAACTCATTTATGTATATCTGTTGCACAGATGTATAATATTGAGATTGTCAAAACTATCTTGAGATATGGGACCTACATCCTCTGCTAACCAAGCTCTTACCAACAGCACCACAAGAAAAGTTCTCTTGGGTTTGTTATGCATTTTTGTTGCATGGAATGCAGGATAATTTGGGTTTAATCACAAATCAACATGGCATACAAATCCCTCTCCTCATTACATAAATTCCACAGAAAAATTTTGATTTGTTAAAATTAGTGTGTTTGTTAAGGCTGGCATTTATGTGACAGGTAAGCAGATTACGAAGGGCTTTGAAAAAGTTATTCAAGAGTTTAGGCATGTTCTGATTTCAGTTAACTCTTCCTGGAATTCCAGTTTTAAATTAAGCATTTTAATCTTCAAAAAAAGAAAAGGGTTTCAGAATGTAGTTGGAGTGTTATTACTAGGGCAAGGATGTTTATGACATGTCATATTTTTTTCCTTGCCATTATTATCATAAAGTTATTTTCAGTATGTTTTAGCTTACTCTGATTAAAATGATGTGGTTTTTATTGTGCATATAATTGTATATTTCGTCCTTTTTTAGGATTTGGTCATATTTCGACCATTTAAGGGCACATTTTATGAATTTTGTTCCTTTCAAACCAAATTTTGTGAAAATTATATGCCAAGTGGACGTTATTGATTTTCTGACCTCGCAAGAAATATCTTTCTGCAAGAGTTACGGTTCATTTACAAACAAAGAATTGGGGATGGGGATGGATAAGCTACTATATAAGTGATATATTTTGGAATCCAGCTTTTGTGTATAGTATAACCGGAATTACACCAGGTTTTGTCCAATTAAAATATTAACAAAAGGATACCCCATAAGAAAATGTAGAAGGGCATGGTAGATGACAATGTGTTTGCAAAACTACAAAGTGTACTCCATCGAAATGAAGGATATTCAACAATGTGCAAGATTAGTGACATTCTTAGAGGTAAGCAGGCAACATTCGAGGAAGACAACCCAGGACTTAATGGCAATGATGTCACATTTTTCAAATATGCCCAGTTACTTCCTGTGATGTGGAAAGGAGTTTTTCCCGTTATAAAACAATGCTAAGTGACAATCGGAGATCATTTTGTTTGAAAGCTTCACAATGTACGTAATTGTTTACTGTAATTCTAAGAACGACAGTGACGACTGAACATGATACGCTAGGTCCCATTATGTATTTATTTTATTTTTCTGTAGCCAATTAGCATGGAAACAATTATATGGCCAGTAAATAAAGTGGAATCTTATTCATTTGAAATATTGTGTTGAATGTTTCATATGTAGTCAGTACAATTTAGCCTTATACTAAAGTAAAATGCTATAAACGAGGCCAAGTTTATTTTTAGGTTACACCTTGATATTTGAGAATTAATCAGTCTGATTTTTTTACATTATTTTAAGAATGTAGGTCATATTTTGTAATTTTAAAGGTCATAAATGCTTGCATATTTGTGTGATTTTTAGGTCATAAACATCCTTGCCCTAGTTATAAGACAAAACACATGGCATATAAATGAACAAAACATAAACTTTGCATATCATTTAAAGAAATGTTATCTATGCTTATGCAAGGAGTAGTATCTGAGTCACTGATATCAATTTCTTCACATACATGGGGCAGAATTGTTGAGGAAAATTTGTGTGCAATTTTATGGCACTCCCTTCATAAGACAAAAAGCAGACATTTTTAGTACATGTCATCAAATTCAGTTCTTGAATCTCCACATCTGCATAACAGAAATTAAAATGTGCTGGTTTGACTGAATTGGAGGTGGCAGGACTTGATGAGACAGGAGTGCTCGGCGCTGAAACTGGGTTTGAGGAAGTTTGTGTTCTTTGCAAGTCCCATAGCAACTTGGTTCATGATCAAGATAGTGGTGTGAAGCATGAGAAGATTGAGGATGTGGTGCGGAGTGCTGAGGGTACTGATGGTAATGTTTGTGCTGCTGGTTTGTCTGAGTTGGAGGTGACAGGACTAGATAAGGGAGGAGTGCTCGGCGTGGAATCTGGATCTGAGGAAGTTTGTGTTTTCTGCAAGTCCCCTAGCAGTTTGGTTCATGAACAAGATAGTGATGTGGAGCATGAGAAGACTGAGGTTGTGGTGTTGAGTGCCGATGATTCAGATGGTAAATTTGTGCAAGATTCAAGCTGTGGGTCTTCAAATCTGGAAAGCCCAACTAGAAGAAAAATGGGAAATACTAGGAAATCTGAGAGATCCAGAAGGATTCCTTTGACAAGGTCTGAGGACTTTTTATGGGCCACAAGTTAACCAGGAATAATGCAGTGGATAAAAGTACTCTGATAAAATATTCATCACCATTAAATGATAGGTCAAATCTTGTAAATAATGCCAGTGCAAGTGGTGATGTAAAACTTCCGCAAAGTAATATAAATATAGATTTTAAATCAAAAGCTGTATATAATAATGAAGGAGTAATTGGAAGTTTAGGAAACTCTGACAGTCACTCAAAAGGTTCTTCCAAAAACCAGCCTCTCAAAGTCTTACATCAAAACATAAGAGGCTTAAAATACAAAATTAATGAATTTCTATGTCATTTACCCAATGATCCTCCACATGTCCTCTGTTTCACTGAACACCATTTAAGAATACAAGAACTATCTCATATCCGAATTGAAAATTATATTTTAGGTTCTAATTATTGCAGAAAATTAATGCATAAGGGAGGTGTCAGTATTTTTATTTTAAAGAAATTATCTTTCATACATATAAACCTGGATGATTACTGTGCTGAACAGGATATTGAAGTGTGTGCTATTAAACTGAAACTTCCAAATAAGTATATTTGTATTTTGACACTCTATAGAGCTCCAGTTGGGAAATTTAGAGTATTTTTGACACAGCTAGATCAGATATTGCAGAAATTAAGCAAATTAAAAATTGATATCATCATTTGTGGAGATTTTAACATAAATTATCTCACTGATAGCACTAGTAGGAATCAACTATACGCCTTATTAATGTCTCATAATCTTGTCAAAACTGTCACATTCCCAACTCGTTTTGATCAAAACTCATGCTCAGCCATTGATAACATTTTTATTGATACTAGTAAATTTGAAGATTACTTCATATATCCCTTAAGCATTGGTCTGTCAGATCATGACGCACAAATAATAACACTTCAAGTTCCATATAATATACTCAACTCTCATTCACCAGGTTACTCAAGGAAATTTACCAAGTCTACAATTGCTGAATTTCAATATCAGCTAAGTTTCGAAACATGGAACTCTGTCTTTGAAACTGAGGATGTAAATGACATGTTCAATACCTTTCTTAATTCTTTCTTAAGAATTTTTTACTCTAGTTTCCCTCTTATAAAAATCAATAAGAAATTAGGTGCCGATAACTCTTGGATGACTAAAGCCATAAGAATATCTTGCAAACGTAAAAGGACACTGTATACATTGACTAGAAATTGCAATGATTCCTCTATAATGAAATATTACAAAGATTATTGTAAAGTTTTATCCAAAGTTATTTTACAGGCTAAGAAAATGCATTACGAGAATCAAATAAAAAATGCTCAAAATAAAAATAAAAAAACTTGGGAACTTATAAACAAAGAAATTACAAGGAAAACAAATTATGGTAACATACAGGCTGTTAAAATAGGAAATAATAATATACACAATAAGCAACATATTGCAGAGGCCTTCAACACCTATTATCTCTCTATAGTTGAAGATTTAATCAAAAACAAAATTCAACCTCACGCAGATAAGAATAATGTTCAAAATAATTATACTAACAAAGACAGTTCAGCATATTATTTTTCACAATCTACACACAAGACATATGCAAGAATTAAATATAGACCTGTAACAACTATGGAAATAGAAAATATAATAAAATCCCTTAAATCTA
Organism: Reticulitermes speratus; assembly: GCA_021186555.1. NCBI lineage: Eukaryota > Metazoa > Arthropoda > Insecta > Blattodea > Rhinotermitidae > Reticulitermes > Reticulitermes speratus. The sequence continues at coordinate 19,242,527 of JAJKFL010000009.1, read as the reverse complement.
AAAGTTCATATGGGTATGATGAGATTTCTTCAAAGATTCTTAAATTAAGTTCTCCTTTTATAATCTCACCCTTGAATTATATATTTAACAAAGTTCTCTCTAAAGGCTTTTTTCCAGACAGGCTTAAATATTCAATAATAAACCTCTTTACAAGAAAGGTAGCAGGCAGGAATTGTCAAATTATAGACCTATATCTCTACTTACATCTTTTTAAAAAATCCTTGAAAAAATAATGCAATCTAGATTATTAAATCACCTAAATAAATTAAATATTTTAGCTAAGGAACAGTTTGGGTTTAGACCTAAACTTACCACTGATAATGCTATTTTTGCTCTTACTGACGAAATATTAAATGCCTTAAATAACAAACTAATAGTGGGTGGTATATTTTGTGATATTGAAAAGGCTTTTGATAGTGTAAATTTTGATATCTTGTCGTCTAAACTCCAATACTACGGAATACAAGGTGTAGATAAAGATTTATACAGATCATACCTCTACAATCGTTATCAAAGAGTGTCAATATATGATACGGATACAAACAGTTTTTTTGCTTCAAATTGGGCTAGGATTAAGCATGGTGTTCCACAGGGCTCCATCCTTGGACCCCTGCTTTTTCTTATTTATATAAATGATCTTCCACAAGAAATAAGCAATAGTTCTAAACCCATTTTATTTGCTGACGATACAAGTATTCTATTAAGACATTCAGATTTTGGCACCTATAATGTGAATATCCAAACTGTTTTTGAGTCCCTTAATAACTAGTTTAAAAGAAATTTACTCTTTCTTAACCTTGAAAAATCACATTACATTCGGTTCGTTTCTAAGAATAGCTCCTTGACCCACTTGCAAATTAGTGATATCAGTGGATCAATTTCAAACGTTACACTCACAAAATTTTTAGGTTTATTGATTGACAGCTCTCTAAATTGGAAAACTCATATTGACCAACTTGTAAATAAACTGAGTACTGCTTGCTATGCAATAAGACAAATAAAACCATACATGTCTCAATGTACATTATTAACAATATATTATGCCCTTTTTCACTCAATAATGTCTTCTGGAATTATTTTTTGGGGCAATTGTACACACAGTTCTAAGGTTTTTAAGATACAGAAAAGGGCTGTAAGAATTATTATGGGAAGAGGAAGTCGAGACTCGTGTAGGAATTTGTTTAAGGAACTAAATATATTACCTCTGCAATCGCAATATATCTTATCTTTACTGTTATTTGTGACTCACAATTTAGAAAATTTTATCACGAATCAAGAACTTCATAACCTAAATACTTGGCATAAAAGCGATTTCCATTTACCTCAGGCTTCTCTAGCCTGTTACCAAAAGGGGGTTTATTTCTCAGGAATAAAACTTTACAATAGTCTTCCTTCAAACATTAAATGTGCCTCTTGTAATATTGATAAGTTTAAAAAACTTTTAAAAAACTTCCTGACAACAAACTCCTTTTATAGTATAGATGAATTCCTCAACAGATAATACTTGTGGTGGACATTTTAATTTTAATAACAGATTTATAACATTTTTAATAATAATTTAATAATATCTCAATAACATTTTAGCAATTCTTTTAGTAAATTTCTTGAATTTTAGTAATATTTTGGATATTGATTGAAATCTGTTAACACTGGAGAAAAAGGAAAGAATGTTAATGTAAGATACAATACAATTCAAATACGTAATTTACTAGTATTTAAATACATCCATTTGGCTATACTTGTGAATTTGGTATTTTATACAGTTGCAGTTTCTATGAAATACTGTATCTTTTTATGCTGGTTTTATTATTGTAAGATTTTGCATAATTAATTATGTATAGTTGTTTGCTTTATGTATGTTATGTTGACAATACTCTATGATGGTGCCAATGGCAGTATTTATTGTATTGTATATGACAAATTCCATATCCCATGGTACTACCTGTACCCTTTGTGGATAAGCTGAATGTGAATAAATCAATCAATCAATCAATCTATCTAATAAAGCATGTCGCAAACTTCCTCACACAAACCACTATGTAAATAGATAACTCACGTGTAAAAGTATGACATGTAACGTGTTTTGAAAAAAAAGTTCCAATTTTTCTGGACTTTCTAGTTAATACAGATGATATTGGGATATCTAGAGGGTTGGACTACCTTGGAAGTAGAGGTATACATTCTTCTGGGATGTAACACACATCACAGGACTAGTTCCTGAAATTTAGAGGCAACATATTGCTCTCACCTTTAGGAGTTGAAATGTCCAACAAGAATGTCAGGCAACAGGTGGACACATGAATACATGTATACAGGGATGGTGTAACTGGTGCCTGGGTGACTTGGAAAGATAATGGTCCTCATATATCAGAACAGAAACCTCATTAACACCTATGCAATAACCTAAAAACTTGCATCTTCTAAGTAGTTTCATGGGAATGTATGAAAAAAAAATAGTTTTACTTGTGAATGGTCAAGTCTCCTGGGATGTGACACCATATTGAGAGGTAATATTTACTGCTGCGAGAACCTCAAATCTCACACTTGTGAATGACTCATCATCATCATCATTACCACCATCACCATCGTTTTGGAATAATTCATGTTTTGGGTCAGCACAGCTATGTCATATACAAGGTCAGTCTATGCATTTTCATTCTTCCTATCTGTAGTAAAGATTTGTTATGTTTTTGTATCATAGCAGAGGTGCACGAGTTTTCCATTTCGTCATCATCGTTATTATGTAATTATAAAATGCATATGCACATAGCTTTTCCTTTATGTTTCCATTCTTCCCATCTACTGATTTGGCTCCTGTTACATATCTTACAAGCTTCACATTAGACATTTACTCTTTTCCATTTTTGTTAAAAGTTTCAGATCGTGTAACAGCACACATAAAGCTATCATTTTAGTTTCCCCTTCAGCAACTCATTTCCTGAGGTTTTACTTATTGTCACACAGTATATGCCAACCAAGTACTGTGTGGAATTGAACCAGGTTGGGATATACCAGTGGACCAAATAAACACAGAAACTGGTACACCAACCACCCTCCATCAGAGAACACCAACTGAAACCATTGCTTTGGAGGTTTTCTGCACAAGAGATAGGACAGGGGAAAGAGATTTATCTCTTCAGAAATGTAAGGTCCTCCTGTGCAACGGCTACCGCGGCTCTTTCCTCAGGTGTAAAAGGGTTGGGGCGCGGAGCTTACCGTCAACCTATCCACTCCCCATATGCCTTCGTGTTGTTCACGGGGATAACTTTACATACCCGTAACTAAACGAAAACCTGGCCCAACCGTAACATATACAGTGATATGGTTAGAGGAGCGGGTATGATAAACTGGTCACAATGGGTATGTGTAATGAATGAATCCGATCTACGTCCCGTGTACTTTGACCATCTGTTACCAACTTGGAACAGCATGTCACTCCTAACGCCACTTCAGATTGGGAACTGACGAATGAGACACAAGGTGAACCTACATGAAGCAGACGATTTACGTTGGAATTACTTCGAGGATTACAAACACATCATCACCTTTCAATTCTATACACATTCCTTCCGGATCCATGGAATGTAATGTATTTATGTATTGTCCTCAACTCGCTACACAATTACCAATGTTAAGAGCTACTAGGTAATCTGTGGTTAAGAGCACAGATTACTACGTTAAGAGTGTGATGTATTAAATCACCTTTTGCAGAAGCGAATCCGTTTTTTGGCCTAGTCTATGATTAAACAAACTTCATGCCATTTGTGAATTACAAACGTGTTTAATTCTAGAAAAGTGTTTTAAAACATAATTATGACTTCTGAACCTCGGATTTCAACATTCAATATTATACATATTCCGGATTTTAAATTCTCAGTCAGAACAAATTGTTGGCAACATTGGCAGCACAGAAGACTTGATTGGCACGGATTGTGGGTGACCTGTGGTAAGGCGTGTGACATAACGGGTAAAGCGTGCGTTATTGGTGGTTTGTTCGCGTTAGGCAAGTGTGTAGTACTTTAGATTTTCTTTGTGAGACATGTGATCCTTTAGGACAGTGCTGTAGAGCAAGAAGACGTGAAGTCTTAACAAGAAACTGGTTGTGGAATTGAATGAGATATTTGTGGACATTTTCGCATCTGTTAGTGTCACTAGTCACAGAATCAGTACCAAGATTAGTGAAGATGTCATCTCGAACCATGTGCATTACTCAAGATGGTCCTGCTAATGCACTTGCTCTTAATAAAGATTATTCGCAGGTTGTCATTGCAGGAAGAAATGGTAACAACCATTCTTGTGCTAGTATTCTGATATGTACTACAGCTTCAAAAGCAATACCACGCTGTCGTTATGGAATAAATCTGTTTAGTTAATGTATTGGACATTAATATTCCTTTTCTGGGTAGTTCAGATACAAGTACTTGCAGAAAAAATAATTCAGCCATGGTACTTGTGCAGCTTGTGGCCATAGGGACAGATACATTAGTTACACTATTATAATTTTTACCTTCCTTAGGAAGCCCCTCCCTCAATTTGGGGCATTTGCAGTGATTCCCAGTATAGTTTTTGCCTCTTTGTATGTCTATGCTGGATGCTAGAGTTTCTTTCCTATATTTAACATGCTTCTGATGTTTCCATGACTACCATAACAACACAAAGGTTAAATTTATATTTGAATCTCAGATTTGTAAAATTGGGTTTATTCTTTGGTACAAATGCGGTCACTGATCCCAACTCTTGACATAAGTAATGCATATTCATTTCCCCTTTCACCAAGCATGATATTGTAGTTTATATATTGCTAGAGGCACTGTCCTATTTGGCCAGAGAGACTGAATAAAACACAAATCTGAGGATAGCTGGTCTCAGGCCAAGATTTGAACCTGAGATCACCAGCATATGAAGCATAAATGTAAACATCTTAACTGCGATGTTCAGTGTGTAGTGTAGTAGTTGTAGATTGTATTTGGCATGTACTTAAATCAGACTGACCTGACAGTGTTTGAACCATTCCGTGCCAGATCAACATGCAATAGTGAAATGTTCAACCATCCCGTTTGGATGTCAATGAAATGTGGTGAACTTGTAGGCCCTGTGGATCTAAGTAAAACGACCACATTTTGGTTGTCTGCTCCATGTAGTTTACCTGCAGCAGACATTCAGATGTTAAAAAAAATTGTTTTTGCATGATGCAGCTTGTAAGCCATGATAAGTGGGTCCCCCTCACCACGGCATGGCGTGTTCTCAGGTTGCAGATGGAGGAACAGCCTCTGGATATGGAAGGTAGCTGCGAATGCATTGAATAAGCAGTCGCTGACAGCTTACAAAGGGTGGTCCTCCAGCTTGGGGGTTGAGCGAGGTGCTAGCAGCTTCTCACCGTAAAAGATTACCATGTTACGAAACGCATCACAAAGCCACGGACCTGGACTGATTCTTTGGTACAACTTAAGCAACGGAAAAGGGACATGAGATTTGGGACCTGGAATGTGAGGAGCCTGTATAGGTCAGGGTCACTTATGACAGTGTCCAGGGAATTAGTGAGGTATGAATTAGATTTAGTGAGTGTACAGGAGGTTAGGTGGGACAAAGGAGGCCCTGTTAGAGCAAGGGATTATACTTTTTTCTATGGAAAAGGAAATGAAAGTGATCAATTGGAAACAGGTTCTTTTGTACACCAGAGAATAATATCAGCAATTAACCCTTAGCTGCCGAACGGCCACTATAGTGGCCGCCCTTTAAATGTGGCAAAGTGTCGAATTTGGAAGCATTTTTTGCACCCCTATCGCAGGTAATGCTAAAGATTTATACTGGGTTAGGTCTGGTGAATGTCAGGGCTTCTTTGTGGAGTGAGAATTATTCCCCCTCCATCCCTCTAACCCCTCCAGAAAGCCGTTTTAGATGTCAACACATTTCAAGTGCGTAATTCTCTGGCGTGACTAAGACCGTTTCAAAACACAGCATGCTTTTGTTTATATCTGGAACTGGAGTGTAGTGTAGCTAGAATTATAAGAGTGGACTATGATACGAGTACTGATTGACGACCTGAGAGGTTGTCAGTGGCGTACTGTAACGCGAAATTTTCAGATGAAATTATTACACAAAAACTGGAGATATCCGCAAAAATCCATGCTTACAGCTACAGGGGGCTCACAGACGTGTCTCTTGTAGTTCTGGGGCACTCTTTAGGCGTTGTGAGGCAGTAATGTGCAACACACAGACGTCAAATATAATAAAAACGTCGTGGGCACCCTTGAATACCAGGATGTTTACCCAGCATTGACACTGTGGCTTTAGATCTGTTTTGCTCTCACCATACAAGTAGCCGATATATTCGTTGCATTAGGTTTCTTCAGCTGTGGGCAGTAACACAACAGTCTTTGTGAAGTGGCACCGAGACTTTTTGACGACTTAGAGAGACGTAAAATAAATTCATGCCGGACAGTACGACCGAACAGGAAAGACATGCCCCCTGACTTTGGACCGAAAAAAATGAAACTGAAAAGGGGCGACGTAAGGGTGAGGACCAGGGGAAATTTGACAGCGTTAGTTTGGAAGGACAGACGAGACGTTTACATGCTAACTAACATGGACCCGCCACCGGCAGAAGGAAATTTGTGTGATGACAACAACCGCCCTGTGAAGCCTCACACCGTGGCACGGTGTAACCGGCACATGGGTTACGTCGACAATTCTGATCGTATGGCCAACAGCTATTCGATGAGTCGACGTAATTTCAAGTGGACCATGAAACTGTTTTTCCACTTTCTGGATGTAACAGTACTCAACAGTTGGATTCTGTTATCTTCATGTGGGGCTAAATATGCCCACCGAGATTTCAGACTTCTCCTGGTGAGGAATTTGATTGAAGAAGCTGGAAGAAGCCAAGATCCCCCCCCCAGTTTGGTTGGAAGGCCAAGTGCGGCTGCAACAAACGTTATGAGAGATAATCTGTGGTTATGAGACTAGGCAGCCGTCATCACAAACATTGGCCAGCAAAATCAAACAAAATACGCTGCCGTGTTTGTTCAGCGCGTGGCGTCAGAAAGGGAACCACATATAAGTGCGCCAAATGTAATGTCGGCCTGTGCATGGTGCCTTGTTTCGCGGACTTTCACACAAAAGTGAACGTGTAAAATACCAAAATTATCTATTGTGATAGAATAGTGATCCAAGGTGCCACGGATCGTCTGCAGCAGACAGAAATATGCGAGTAATAAAATATTTACACTCGATTTTATATAATGCATGCAATTCACAGGCCTAAATTTATTATAAAAATATGTGAACATTTTTTCCCGAATTAATCAATTCATAAACACACTACGAAATTTTATTTCCTCAAATTTGATGCAAAAGTGTATGAGATATGATTTTTCTTCTAAGAGTAAGCGTTAAGAATAGAAATCCATATTTAAAAACCTCGGCACGGCGCTGTTGCGCGGGGGCATTTAATTCCGGCGTTAAAGGGTTAAGAGAGCAGAGTTTGTTAATGATAGGATGTCATATATAGTGCTGAGAGGTCCCTGGTGTAATATCATTGTTCTGAATGTGAATGCACCAACTGAGGAGAAAAGTGATGACTCAAAGGACAGTTTCTATGAGGAATTAGAACAGGTTTTTGATCATTTTCCTAAGTACCAAATGAACATTCTGTTAGGAGATTTTAATGCAAAATTGGGGAGGGAGGATACTTTCAAATCGACAGTCGGGAATGAGACTTTACATGACAATAGTAATGCTAATGGTGTAAACTTTGTCACATCAAAAGATCTAGCTGTTAAGAGCACGATGTTCCTGCACCGAAACATTCATAAATACACCTGGACCTGTCCTGATGGGAAGACTCATAATCAGGTCGATCATGTATTGATAGATGTGCAGTCTTTCAGGGGAGCTGACTGTGATACTGATCACTATCTGGTGGTTGCAAAAGTTAGGGAAAGACTGGCAGTAAGTAAACAAGTAGCAAAGAAATTTGATGCGTAGAGATTTAATCTCAAGAAGCTAAGTGAACTAGAGGTTAGGAAACAGTATCAGATAAATATCTCAAACAGGTTTACGGCGTTGGAGAACTTAAAACATTAGTGAGGACATAAATTGGGCTTGGGAAAACATTAAAGAGAGTATCAAAATCTCAGCTAAAGAGAGTAGGGCTGTATGAAAGGAAGCAGCATAAACCTTGGTTTGACAAAGAATGTTCAAAATTTTTAGATCAAAGGAAGCAGGCTAAAATGCAGTGGTTACAGAATCCAAACCAAAGTAATGTAGATAATCTGAACAATGTAAGATGTGAAGCTAGTAGACATTTCAGGAACAAAAAGAAGTCATATCTGAAATCTAAAATTAATGAACTTGAAACATACAGTAAGAACAAGAATATCAGAGACTTGTATAGGGACATCAATGACTCTAAGAAGGGTTACCAGCCTAGAACTAATGTAAAGGATGAGGAGGGTGATCTGGTTGCAGACTCCCACAGTATTTTGGCTATTGAATGCACATGGGGTTAATGATGTTAGGCAGACTGAAATACATACAGCAGAGCCGCTGGTGCCTGAGCCCAGTGACTCTTGAGGTTGAGATGGCTATTGAAAAGTTAAAAAGGCACAAATCACCAGGTGTTGATCAAATTCCAGCAGAACTGATTAAAGCAGGAGGTAGGACAATTTGTTCTGAGGTCCATAAACTTATTAATTCTATTTGGAATAAAGAGGAATTGCCTGAGCAGTGGAAGGAGTCAATCATTGTACCTATTTATAAGGAGGGAGATAAAACAAATTGCCGTAATTATCAAGGCATGTCACTTTTGTCAACCACATACAAAGTTCTATCCAACATCCTTCTGTCAAGGTTAACTCCATATGCAGAGGAAATTATTGGGGAGCATCAGTGTGGATTTAGATGTAACAGGTCAACTACTGATCATATATTCTGCATTCTTCAAATACTTGCGAAAAATGGGAATACAATGAGGCAGTGCATCAGCTATTTGTAGACTTCAAGAAAACCTATGATTCCGTAGGAGGGAGGTCTTGTATAATATTGTCATTGAGTTTGGTATCCCCATGAAACTAGTAAGGCTAGTAAAACTGTGTCTAAATGAAACCTATAGCAGAGTCCAGGGAGGCAAACATTTGTCTGACACATTTCCTATTAAGAATGGTTTGAAACAAGGAGATGCTTTTTCACCATTGCATTTCAATTTTGCTTTGGAACATACCATTAGGAGGATTCAGGCAAACCAGGAGGGCTTGAAATTAAATGGTACACATCGACTTCTAGTTTATGCTGATGATGTTAATATATTGGGTGGAAGCATACATGGTATAAAGAAAAACACAGAAGCTTTAGTTAGATAATAAATCCTTTGAAAGGGTGGGACAATTCAAATATTTGGGAACAACCCTAACAAATCAAAATTCCGTTCAGGAAGAAATTAAGAGCAGATTGAAGTCAGGGAATGCTTGTTATCTTTCGGTGCAGGATCTTCTGTCTTCCAGTTTGCTATCCAAAAATACAAAGATTAAGATATACAGAACTATAATTTTGCCTGTTGTTTTGTATGGGTGTGGATTTTGGCCTTTCACACTGAGGGAGGAACATAGGCTGAGGGTGTTCGAGAATAGGGTGCTGAGGAGGATGTTTGGGCCTAAGAGGGACAAGTGGAGAAGACTACATAACAAGGAACTTAATGATCTGTACTCATCACCAAATATTATTCGGGTGATCAAATCAAGAAGAATGAGGTGGGTGGGGCATGTAGCACGTATGGGTGAGGGGAGAGGTGCATACAGGGTTTTGGTGGGGAGACCTGAGGGAAGGAGACCACTTGGAAGACCCAGGCATAGATGGGAGGATAATATTAAAATGGATCTTCAAGAAGTGGGATGGAGGGGCATGGACTGGATTGATATGGCTCAGGATAGAGACAGGTGGTGGGCTCTTGTGAATGCGGTAATGAACCTTCGGGTTCCATAAAACGCGGGGAATTTCTTGACTAGCTGAGGACCTGTTAGCTTCTCAAGAAGAACTCTGCTCCATGGAGTTAGTTAGTTAGTTAATTAGTTAGCAGCTTGTAAGAGTTGCTTTAACTCTGGCCCTAAGTGAGCTAGTGACCTCATTTTGGGTTCATTTGAAAACAAGCGTATCATTGGAAAGGGCATGTAATCAGCTTTCCAGTGCACTTTGATTTAGCTGTCTGTAGGACTAATGGGTTCAAAGTTATAACTGTTGAAGATGACATCTTTTGCCGTAAAGTTCAGAATTTTGGAAATTTTGTGCCACATTGTTTAAAAACTGTTACACTTCTAGTGTTCGAAATTGGTATGGATAAGTGAATCCACAATGCCTAGTAAGGTAACTGAATTTTCATGCAAATTGATGAAGGTTGGATTAGAGCTAAGTTGATTTAGCATGGAATGGTCCTCTTTTTGTGATAATTGTTGATCTGTCCAGGCAACTAATAAGATAGTATCTTAAAATTGGTTTCCTTATCTGCTCATCATGCACAGCCATTGTTCCATCTCATTTGGTGTTATACTTGTAGCCTTTCCAGTTGATACAGCATTATTAAATAAACAAGTATGAAACACTATGATCTGAAACATATTGCCCATTTTAGGCCAGGGTGATAATGATTATGCATATGAAAGAGGTTGAGCCTAGGATATTTATGTTGTGATACTGCTGTGCATAAAATTGTTGGCCTTTTTATTGTGTCTGTACCAAGTAAATTACCAGATAAAAATCTTCACAGTCATCAGGAGGAGTACTGTTCCATCTCTGACACAACAAAATCTCGCATCTTTTTTGTCAGTACATTAATAAGAAATGTTTAACAGTCACTTTCCTGCTATGAATGTTAGAAAACTCACTGTTGCTTTCCTCCAGCTCTTTGTCCTTGTTTCCCTTCTTATGCCTACAAGAGGCGACCATGAAGTAACAGATCAGTGCATTCCTTATATAATCAACAGCATAGCATAAATGAATGGTGATGTGTCACTTTTTTTTTTATAAAGGAACATATGGACACCTCTCCCTAGGAAGCTGCAGTAACTAGCAACATTTTTCAGTAAGTATGATTTGAGGTTTTCACAGTGGTGAGGGTTCATATTGAGGTCTTCTCAGTTATGGCATTGTGTTGTAGTTTGGTGGGTAGATGCCTGTGTTTTAAAGGGACATACTGTGCCATCTTCAAGGTAAAACTGCGTTTTCATTGCTGTAAAAACCTCAAATCTTACATCTTTAATGTTGCTATAGTTATACAGTCATATGGAAGGCTTATCCATATGTTCCTTTATAAAAAATAAGTCATTACTCTGTTGGTGTGAAGCATTATGAATTGGTAAACACCTAGAAAGTGCTGCATCTCATGAACATTTATCACATTATGCCAGAAAGTGTATGCTTGTTTACTCTGTAAAATAGGGTTGTTTTCAGATGTGTCCTCATTTTGAAAGGAAACTATTGTTTTATTTTCTTAATCATACTCATATAAAATCTCACATCACATTATTTTTTAAATGTGTATTATATCATTATTTCCACTCGTTACAGTTTCATTATATGGCAAACCCTCACCATTTGCATTTTCTTTAAAATCCTGCAGACTGTGAAACCATGATATGCAAAGTCAAGACATTAAGGGAAAGATGGGGTTATTGGAACCAGAGATATATGAAACATTAAAATGTGTGCATTTATGATTAATAATCATGCAAACATTTGTGTTGATGTTTATTGGAGTGAGGTTGGTGTTCCTGGCTGAAAGTTGTTGTGGTGATGAAACAAAGTAGAGGTGCATGGCAAAGGGGGAGACTGAAGACTTTGTGAAGAAAGGGGGTAATCTTTGATGCTTTGCCTTCGGCATGTCCTTATACACCTCCTTGTATAGTGCCATGACAGCCTCCACCTCATACTAAAATTTCAGACACCTGTCCTTGAATTGGTTGACACAAAACAATCGACTGAGTCATGTGCTATCAAGCATACTCATCAACTGATTCTTCCCCACAGCAGTGTCAGAATCTTCTTAATCTTCTGGTGTATTGAGTGCATCAGCTTTCCAAGCTGGTCCTCAGTAAACTCAGCAGCATGACAGCCGAGAAATTCAAGGATATCTGCTTCCTTATAATCTGGGAATCCTTCTGGAACTTCACAGGCTATTATGGGGATGTTTCTTATTTTGTTTGGCTGGTTGGCGAATCCCCAGAAGTCATTAACTGCCTCAGGCCAAACCTTCTTCCTGCAGCCATGTGGAGCCATGGACTTTTGGCTTGTCTATGAACTTCTTTATGTTACTATGCAGTTAGCTGTGCTGTATCATTTCCAGCATTTATTGACATTGACATGGGTATCCTCATTTGCATCCAGGGTACTGTGGAAGGTACAGTGAGTGTAATAGCTTTTGAATATTGTGATGGTTTCCTGGTCATGTGGCTGTGGGAGTGAGGTTGTGGTGTTGGACAGATATGCAACGTGGATATTCAGATAGGTGAGACTGAGACCCTCTGGATAAACTGGGGCATTTTCAAGGACAAGGGGGACCTTGAATGCTAGATTCTTGCACTTAAGATTCCAAACCACCCTTTACTGGCATGGCCTTCTCCCTCTCCACAGCATCACTGACTGTCTCATCTTATAGCCGCACACGCAAGGTCCTTTCCATCTTTCCAAGGAAGGGGTCATAATGACTGTCACAAGAAAGTTTTGCACTTAATTGAACACTGGCTTTAATGCTTCCCCTGTTCTTTTCTTCATTTTCTTGAAGAAATAAATCCTTGATTCATTTATAACATGATTGCATCTGATGGCAGTACTTCTTATTCCCCTGTCCAGTTTATCCAGCACCTCAACTTTGTTTAAGAGAGACATCACTTTCCAATTCTTTTTATTCTTAAGCTCATCATCAGCATATAGATCACCCATTCCAGACATGATTAAAACACAAGGGCAAGCATTCTAAATATAGTGAGAAGTACAGTAAATGTACATTCTGTATGCACGATACTTAGGCAGCTACTGAGTGAGACAGGTAGGCAGATGCAGCCTGCTCTGTATTGCTGTGCATTCCTACACAAGTGTGTTACAGTGTGATGCACAGGGGTTGCCACACTGATTGTATGAATGAACAGTCACAATGTGCAAACCTGTGAATGAGGAGGGTGTGTTGTGTTTGTTAAGTTTAATTCCAGTGTGTAACAATGACAATGACATTTTTATTTTGCAGTGTTCAAGGTATTTTCCATTGAAGATGATGAATTTGTGGAGAACTGTAACCTGAGAGTTGGGAAGAACCTAAATCTAAATTTTTCATGTAATGATGTTGCATGGAACACAATTGAAGGTACATTATCACTTGTGTAGTACGTATAAACAAGACTGTATGTTCTCAGTGTTGTTAGGCAGTGTTTACTCTAAGATACAATTTTGTCAGTTTTCTCAGAAGGGCAAGCCATATAAAAGTGTTAACTTAATACACATTGGTAACTGCCTTTAAGATATATACCAGTAACCCTTCAGTTTAAGTGCACTGATTAATTTGATTGTCCCTGCAATGCTTTACTAATTCCTCCAGTGCTGTACTCACTGAGACAATGCTTTTCTTTTTTTACTTACGTGTGTATCATGGCTTCAGTCTCACAGAAGACTGTCAAATGTTTTGAGAATGTTTTTGTGGGTGGTATTTTTCAGAACAAGAACCCCTGTGAAGTTCCACTGAGCAAAACTTGAAATGTACCTTGTTTCACTTTTTCTGTTGTTTGCATTAAACAGCTTTCACCTTCTGGTTGTATATTTTATATTACTCATACCGTGCATATTCTTACAATTAATACATCAACCAACAAATGCACTTAATAAAATACAATTCATAACAAGTATTAAATGCCTACATGTTTCAGTTTTAAAACAAAGAAATATAAGCCCAACACATTAATCTAGGTATTACACTGTCTGTATAGGAATGTTTACCATGTTAAAATTCCAAAATATATAAATAACTGACAAGCATAAAAATTTGAGTATTGTGATATTAAAATTATGTGATAGTGAGCAGTTCCAAGTATAAGTCCATATTTGTTTATGATGCAGTTCCAAGTATAAGTCCATATTTGTTTATGATCTGTATGGAGTATGCATATATACATCTGTCTCGTTCTTATGTGATCTGAAGGGACCTGGTCCACATGTAGCGTGTGATTTGCGTCATGTTGGGTGGTACCTGCCCAACACAACACACATCACATGCTGTGACCAGGGGAAGGGTGTATCTGTTTGTGTTTTTAGTCTGATTGCTTGTCAGAGAAAGTCCGACCTTTAAGCTGGCAGTCTCTAATTAATTGCAGCTGATTTTAAATGGCTATGATGCAGTGAAGTGAACCAGTGGGTATTGGATTATGTGTGTGATTAAAAAAGGGGAATTTTCCCCAGCCTCTGCGCCTTGATCAGGGAGAAAACTGGGGTGATCCTCTTGACCTGTACATGGTGTGTTAAGATTTGCAACTTTTATTAACTTTTTATACATCAGTAAGTGAAAATTGAGAGTTTGCTAAGGTCTTCAAGTATAGTGGTAGTTTTATTTATTTATTTGTTTATTTATATAATTATGATAAAAATTTATCTCATGGTGACAAGCTTTAATACTGGTAAGATTCCTTCATGTAAAATTTAATAAAAAAGCTAGTATTTATACCAAGATGCAGCAGATAACATGCATGTGGAAGGTGGGAATTTTGTGCCTATTAGGTGATGTTACATAATCAGTAATAGAAAGTCTGAGAAATAAATTTATTACTAAAACATTTGAATAAATTTCTGCCCACACTTTTGTAACACTTTTGCACTTCTCTCCCCAGACCATCTCTTAGCAACTGCTGCTACAAATGGTGCTGTTGTTGTATGGAACCTGAATCGTCTGTCACGATCAAAACAAGAGCATGTATTTATGGATCACAAACGAACTGTAAACAAAGTGAGTTTCCACACATCAGAACCTACTTGGCTCATTTCTGGTTCTCAGGATGGGACCATGAAATGTTTTGATCTTCGAACAAGAGAAGCAACTCGTACGTTTTACAGGTATGTTCTAAGGAATGAGTTAAGCCCCTATTTCAGCAGTTGAAGTTCTAAAATTCATATAATTGATTCTTTCTCTTTATATACTTAGTGTGCCCAGAAAGTAATGCAACACATTTTTCTCTCAGCCCAGTTGTGTGATAAAAACAATATTTTGTGTGCTGCAGGTTTGAAGTGTCCCGCGTCTATATACATAGGTGCAAGGTTTCCCGCTAGATGGTAGCGCAGTAATGAACTTTCAAAATGGAGTCTGTGAGCGACATGCATTCTAAACAGAGAGCAGTAATCGCAAATATTCACAGGCGCTTAACAAACGTCTATGGAGACATGGCAGTGGATATAAGCACCGTCAGCCATTGGGCGAAGCGATTCACATCATCAGAACAAGGACAGGGCAATCTGTCTGATCTCCTGTGCTCGGGCCGCCCATCAACAGCTGTGATGCCTGCAACAGTGCAACGAGCCGACAGTCTTATTCGAGACGATCGGAGAATCACAACCAGGGAACTCGCCTCTAAACTCGGTATTGGTAAGGAAAGCGTCGACAAAATCATTCACCACTTAGGATATTCAAAGGTCTGTGCCTGATGGGTCCCTCGAATCCTAACCGAAGAGCATAAGCAACAGAGAAAAGCCATCTGCTCGGAGTTGCTTGCTCATTACAAGGTTGAGGGTGACGATTTCTTGTCCACCATTGTCACAGGTGATGAGACATGGATTCATCACTTCAAGCCCGAGAAGAAAAGGCAATCCATGTAGTGGCATCACACGAACTCTCCTCGGAAGAAAAAGTTTAAAGCAGTTCCTTCAGCTTTGTCTTTTAGGACTGTGAAGGGGTCATTCTCATAGACGTGTTGCCCAGTCGCCAAACGATCAACTCGGACATCTATGTGGAAACTATGAAGAAGCTGAAGAAGCGTTTCCGGAGGGTTCATTTCCATAAAGATGTGACAAAAGTGCTTCTTCATGACAATGCAAGGCCACACACAAGTCTGCGTTTGTGAGAGACCATCACAAAGCTACAGTGGACTGTCCTGCCTCATCCACCTTACAGCCCGGATCTGGCTCCTTCCGACTACCATGTTTTCGGCCACTTGAAAGATGCAATCCGCGGAAAAAGGTTTGAGGACTACGAGGAAGTCATTACCGACGTAAAGAGGTGGTTGCAACAGAGACCCGCAGAGTGGTATCGCGAAAGCATACAGGCTCTTGCATCTCGGTGGCGTAAGGCCAAAGATTTAGAAGGAGATTATGTTGAAAAATAGGTTTAGGTAGCCAAAGATTCATTTAGTGATGTGACATATTTGAAGTTTTAATAAAATCAATTGTGAAAAGTAAAAAAAATGTGTTGCGTTACTTTCTGGGCGCCCCTCATACACAGGGTTTGAGTTGTAAAGAAATTCTTGATATGCAGCGTGATTACAAATTATATGAGTGATAACAAAATTTGTTGGTAAAAAAGTAAGAGCTACACATGAATTATCCACACACTGTTGTAAAGAAACTTTTTTATACCCTAAGCAGTTTCAATATGTGCTCCTTTTGTTGTCCTGCACACATGTAGACAGTATTCAACTTTGTGTCAATCATTTTGCAATAAAGTTTGTTCAGTTTTTGTAGCTGCTATTCATATTTGATCCTTCAACTTCTGCAGGGTTATGGGCATTGGCAGAATGTAAACCTCATCCTTCACAAAGCCCCACAGGAAAAAATAAAGGGTGGGTCAGAAAGTGGACCTTCCTCAGCCAAATCATAACTCACGCAACTGGCTGTTTAAGAATGTTGTCACCTCATTGTGGATATGTGGTGGCATTCTGTCGTGTTGGAAAACAAAATTTAATTTGTCTTCAAGTAGGTGGGGCATTAACCACAACTACCACGTCACGATAGGTAACTCCGTTAACTGTTGGCACAAAGTCTAATATTGTCGTGATGTGTGCAGGAGAACAAATGGGGCACATATTGAACTTGCATAGGGTATGAAAAAAGCTCTCTGATTTGGGTTTTACAACTGTGAGTTTAATTTCCGTATGTCTATTATTTCTTACTTATAAGTTTTTAAATTGATTACATCATTTGTAATCACTTTGTGTGTTGCTTTACTGTGTCATCTTTATTTAGATGTGACAAGAGAAGACTGAGAAAGAATTTGTATGCTGTGTACTGTGATGTTAAGTGTCTGGCACTGCAGTTGAACAGTTAACAGTGCACTGTTTAATGTTCCATTTCAGTAACACTGAAAGTGTCCGCGATGTTCAGTTCAGCCCTCATCTCCATCATGTGTTTGCTGCTGTGTCTGAAAATGGCAATGTTCAACTGTGGGATCTGAGACGTCCTGATCGCTGTTATCATCAGTTTACTGCTCATAGTGGACCAGTGTTTGCCTGCGATTGGCATCCTGAAGTTACATGGCTCGCCACTGCTAGTCGAGATAAAACAATTAAGGTGGAAACAAAATCATCATAATTTTATCCACAATATGCACTTGAAGGCATAATTATATTTATTATACTAATTACTGATTATGTTTGATCTACTTGGTTTGCACCTGTTTAAAAACTCAACCAGGAAACTAGGTGTCCTGATCAGGATATTTTGGGTCTGTTGCAGTTCAGAATAAATGCCATGCATATTTCAATGAACTGTAGCTTGCTTTATCGTATACATAGCCGTTTTTTTAATTTTGACACTATCTTAGGGGTGCAGAAATGTTCCAGAAATTCTAAGTGTTGGAAAGGTGACATGAAGGACATTCCATACTGAGTATGCACAAATATTAAGTGCCACCATACAAAATTCAGTCATCGTGGTGACCTGGCACCCGGGATTTGTGTACCCCTCCTCAATCATTAAATAATTAAGAACATTTACTGTTCACACCTAAGGTATTACAACTAGACTTGCATTAGTATTAGTAATGTTTGCAAATGCAGGGAATAATATTTTAACACAAGAGAAGACAATTCTTGAGGAATGGGGAGTATTTGCTAATAACCCTTTAACGCCGGATTTAAATCCCCCCGTGCAACGGCAGCCTGTCGAGGTTTTTAAATTTGGTATTCAATTCTTAACGCTTACTCTTAGAAAAAAAATCATATCTCATACACTTTTCCTTCAAATTTCAGGAAATAAAATTTTGCAGTGTGATTATGAATTGATTATTTCGGGAAAAAATGTTCACGTATTTTTATAATAAATTTAGGCCTGTGAATTGCATGCATTATATAAAATTGAGTGTAAAAATTTTATTACTCACACAATTCTGGCTGCTGCAGATGATCCGTGGCACCTTGGATCACTATTCTATCACAATAGAAAAATTTGGTGTTTTACAAGTTAATTTTAGTGTGATAGTCCGTGAAACAAGGCACCACGCACAGGCCGACATTAGATTTCACACACTTATATGTTGTTCCCTTTCTCACGCTGCGCGCTGAACAAACACGGGAGCGGAGTGTGTTGGATTTTGCTGGCCAGTATTGGCGGCCGTTGAGTCTCATAATGTTTGTTGCAGCCGCACTTGGCCTTCCAACCAAATTGGGGGTGGGGTGATTTTGGCTTCTTCCAGCTTCTTCAATCAAATTCCTCACCAGGAGAAGTCTGAAATCTCGGTGGGTATATTTAGCCCCACATGAAGACAACGGAATCCAACTGTTGAGTACTGTTAGATCCAGAAGGTGGAAAAACAGTTTCATGGTCCACTTGAAATTACGTTCACTCATCGAATAGCTATTGGCCATACGATCAGAACTGTTGACGTAACCCATGTGCCGGTTATACCGTGTCATGCTGTGAGGCTTTACAGGGCGGTTATTGTCATCACAAAAATTTCCTTCTGCCGGTGGCGGGTCCATGTTAGTCAGCATGTAAATGTCTCGTCTGTCCTTCCAAACTAACGCTGTCAAATTTCCCCTGGTCCTCCCTTACGTCACCCCTTTTCAGTTTCAGTTTTTTCAGTCCAAAGTCGGGGCATGTCTTTTCTGTTGGGCCGTACTGTCCCGCATGAATTTATTTTACGTCTCTCTAAGTCATCAAAAAGTCTCAGTGATGAAAAAAAATTGTCCATAAATAGTTTGTGTCCCAAGCCTTCAACTCTGCAAGTCAAATGTTTAACAGTTGTGTGTGTTGCAGTCATGTCATCAATGGTGGAGCGTGAGTCTTTACCCAAGTACACTCTCATGTCATATGTATACCCCGATTCGTCACACAGTTTGTAAATTTTGATGCCGAAACGCTTCCTTTTCTTGGGAATATACTACTTGAAGATGACCCTGCCCTTGAATTTTACAATTACCTCGTCCACTGCCAAATGCTTGGAGGGGTTATAGAATTTAGCATAGGCCTGGTTCAGTGTGTCAAAGACGGTCCTTAGTTTCCATAGTGGGTCATATCCCTCACCTTGGTCGGGTCTCTGTGAATTGTCTGCAAAATGCAAAAAACGCAGTATGTGTAAAAATTGTCTCGTGTCATGGTTTCACCATAAAACGGAGTGTGACACTATCTAAGTCTAGGCCAGTAGTCATGTAGTGTGTCTTTCAAGTCGTGTCCCATCTGCAGAGCTAAGGCAATGAAAGTCATCATGTCCGGCAACATAATGTCAGGCAGTCGGCGGCTAGGTCCGGCTTGTCTGTCCAAGTGTTGCTGGTAGTATAAGTTTGTCTGTTCCACCAGCAGTTGAAAAATTTGTGTGAAAAAGAGCATCAACATAGACAGTGGAGAGCTGTCTTTGTTGATGTGTGGAGCCTCGCTGTTTTTCACACCTCTTGCTGGACTGACAAAAGGATGGATATTGGTGTTCCTTCCTTGAGGCGGTCCCCAGGTTGGTAATTCTCCGCCACTTGTTGCAGTCTGTGGCTCGTCTTCTTGTGCTGAGGCTTTTAGTTGTTTATATTCTTCATCTTCAGATTCAAATAATTCCTCTTCAACATCACTAGCCTCAGCACCTGATTCCGAGTCTGTGTCAGCAACCAGAATTTCACTGATGGCCAGCAACCAGAATTTCACTGATGGCTTGCTTATCCAGTTTCACTTTCTTGGTAGCCATTATGCAACTGTCACACCCGTCTAGTTCATAAAGACTGTTGTGTGTTACTGGGCAGTATACTAGATAATCTGTGCTGGGCAGCACAGCTACAGAAAGCTAAGTAACTTGTATGGTGAGAGCAAAACAGATCTAAAGCCACAATGTGAATGCTGGGTAAACTTCTTGCTACTCGAGGGTGCCCACGAAATTTTTATTATATATGACAGCTATGTGTTGCACATTACTGCCCCACAATGCCTAAAGAGTACATATGCCAATAAAATATATATATATATATATATATATATATATATGTGTGTGTGTGTGTGTGTAGTTAGGCAATATAAAAAATCCATCAGCATTGTTGTTTGTTAATGAACTGTGCACATATTTAGAAATTTTTTGTGTGTCTATGCAGGAATAAAATAGGTATTTGCCTAAATGTCTTGATTAGTAATGACATTATAGAGACCATGTCAGTACTATTCCTTTGTTTTATAGCTTTTTGTATGACTTTTGTATGGTTATATAATTGAACTGTATGTGTTGATAATTCCAATGCTGGAATTGAGCTCGGCCATGAAAGAGTTCTCCACTGCCAAGACTGTTGCAGGTTGTAACAGGAATTAAATATAGAGTAGTGATCATGTGACCAAAATGTGTACTTGCAATCTTTCTGCTGTTGGTTTACGCTTTGGCACATTTTGGATTGTGGGAACACCTTGTTGGATTGTGGAAAAGGTCACAGTGTTTTGACATGTGGTGTTATGCACAGTTTTAAGTAAGGAAACATTCTGCTGAGACATACATTGTTATGAGAACATTCCTTTGCTGGCCTGCTTCTTCTGATATGTTGGATTTTGTTCAGTGTATAGCAGTTTTTGTTCATTCTTTGGATTTGGTGTGTAAAATAAGCACATATCATTTTCACTCATCAGTCAGCATATTTGTTCTTCTGAACTGTTGAAGAGATTTAGATAACATTTGGTATTTAGGTTTACGAATAGTTATGAGGTGAGTGGAGCTGTACCTCTGCTGACCCTATATGCCTTCATGGTGTGGACAGGGACAACTTTGTCTTTTTTTATTATAGCCTAAATAATTGATGTAGTTTCCCACGTGATGAATAGTAATGCCATGTGAACCAGTACCATAGATCAGAAAGAGGGATGCTAGGGTGAAACAGCACTGCTGACCTTAAGATAAGCTTTGTTATTTGTCGAGTTACAGTTATATCTATCACATATTATTTAGCCAGGGAAAGGGTGCAGGGAATAGACCAACTGCTCACATTATAGTAGGTGACAAAATGTACATTTAGATAAAATCTGCTGTTGTTATGTGAAAATCTTTTCGATGTGGTGAAGATTTTCATAAAATTCATGGAAAAACACTGTCTGTGTGCACTGTGATATCTGTAGAGACATTCAGTAAAGCATGCAGAATGACAATGAACACCTGGAAAATATGTATCTACCATGGGCTTAGGCCTTTACACGCTTGTTTCTTTCTAGGTGTGGGACCTGGCAGGCAAGCCATCATTAGAGTACACGATTCACACCATAGCATCTGTAGGGCATATTAAATGGAGGCCTCAGCGGAAGTACCACATTGCCAGCTGTGCCTTGGTAGTGGATTGTAGCATCAATGTTTGGGATGTGAGACGGCCATATATTCCCTTTGCTGCATTTAATGAACATAAAGATGTAGCTACAGGTGTTGCATGGAGAGGTGATCCTCATGTCTTCCTCTCAACTAGTAGGGTAAGAGAATGATGATTGGTACTTAGGTGAAATAAGAGATTATGTGAGGCGCTGGTATAGCAGTCAATGTAGTGGTTAGGCTGTAGGCTGGACAACTGAGGAATTGTCCATTTCCCAGCAGGGACCAGAGATTTAACTTTTCTCCAAGATGTCCAGGCTGGCTTTGGGGCCCACCCAGCCTCCTATTCCAGGGATACTGGGGGCTATTTTTCTGGGGGGTAAAGCGGTCATGGAGTGAGGCTGACCACACACCTCCATCTAGTGCCGAAATTAAGAGAGTCAGTGGAGTAGTGCCTTCATGGCATGTATAAGGGCACCTTTACCTCTAGCATTTTTGAGGAATAGATTGTGAAGAAATCAGACTGAAGTAGCTCAGTTTATGGTTTGATTGTGAACTAGGGAATTACTTGATCAGCTGATAGACTTTCAGCTGCTCAAGCAGAGTGTTGTACGATGGGTTAAATACAGTGCTGTTAATGATGTGCAGGACTGTACCTTGTACCAGCATGTGTTTCAAGATGCTTCGCGTCCAGCCAGCAAGGCAAATCCTCAAGCAATAGCTATGAACAGCAAAGGAGATGTGATGTATGCTTGTCAAGTAAACATGAACCCAGTGCGTGGATCAGCCAAACTGGCAGGCATCCTTCGGAAGGCCCCCCTTCATAGTGAGCAGTTCTGTCAGGCAAACAGTGTCACACACCAATTCTTGTGTAAGAGTCTACGGGAGACACGATGTTTCCATGAGTGTGCCCGCAGATACATTTTGGCTGGGCGCCCTCTGGCTGATATTTGTGACCACAATGCTGCAGTAGCAAAGGAACTTAACAGACATCATGTAAGTAACTCATTGGCACATTAGAAATGTTTCAGTCATCCAGTGCTTGCATGGTATGTTAGTATGGTATAGCAGTGATAAAGCATTATGCTACTAGTTAGGTGTATTTGAGATGCTGTTACTTTGTCAGGACTGTCAGTGTATCTAGACAAATATAATCTTTGTGCACTGATCGTTGGATGTTTCTGCCATCTGCAGTGATTTGTTGTAATTACATTTGACTCCTACGATCAAAGGTGATGGAATTTTTCAAGACCCATGGTTATAGTTTTGCAAGCCAAAGCACTCTGTATTGAAATTTGCCTTTGCTGGGGGACCATTATGTTCTTTTTCACATCTAGACAAAATTTCTGAATGTAGGCAAACTGAAAGTTATAAAACATCTTTTGGCCATTATTTTTCACATTCCTTTACATCTGGCATATTTTCCAGAAATCATGTTGAAACCTAGTGCTAATGTGTGTATAAAATTAAGCATGTCATTGTACATATTAATAATGCTGACATTCCAAAGGATATAGTTTCTTAAGGAACTGTACTTTAAGCTCCAACCACAGCAAATGTCACGGAAGCATTGCATAGGAAGCCTCTGTCCACTGGAAATTTAGTGTGTGTCTGTCCCTTGCAGCTCAAAGTATTTCATAGAAGAGGCTTGAAATGCTTGCTATCAGTTTCAAAGCAGTCTTCAGAAAACATTTGTCGACACATGACAAAGCTCTTGCGTTGAAGTATTAGCAGTGTATCTTCACAAATTGTCCACTTCCAAATTATACTGGATTGGCCTGAATTTACTCTTCTATTAATTCACTGAAGAGTGGTGTCAGAGAATGTAATGGTTGGAATTCATTGTTTGGAAAACACAGGCCCTATGATTTTGCAAGCAGTTATTGTATATCAGACTCCGACCTTTGCATCATGTACAAACTGGATTTGGTCAGTTGGACTGAAATGGTGTAGAGGATGTACTTCTAATTTTTGTTGTATTAAAACCTCTTTGTACTGATTACAGGTGAGCTTGGTTTGGAGTGTTGTAAAGACATTGTACAGTAGCAAGGAGGGTGACTTCGGACAACAGACTCCGTCTGGGAATGTATCAAGAGAGGAAACAGGTTTGGGTGTGGCCCCAACTTCATTAGGAGCCAATACAGGGACAGAACCGAACAGTACTGGTGTAACTGGAGACAGTGATCAGTGTTCATTACTTGGTGGTGGTGGAGAGACACCTGGGGGTGCAGTGAGTGCAGGGGAAGATGAAACTGAAACGGATGACACTCCAGAGCAACATTTCAATGGGAGGATTGGTCTGGGAAATCTGTCTATCCCTCAGGGAGATTTTTTCTTTGGTGATGGAGAAACGGATCCATTAAGTGTGGACTTTGACAGGATGAATAATGGCATGATGGGGATGAGTCTAAGTAATGGATTGCTTGGTGGATCACACATGTTGCTAGATGCTCAGATGCAACAGGACTGGACCCTTCCAATTGAAGCGTTCCCCTTGAGACATGAAATCCAAGATCGGTCACCACCACCAGAACAGTTCCCAAATCATGGATCACCAGATCTAAACGATCATGGTAAGTTTTAGCGTGCAGTGTGCTCACAAAGAACTCTGGCAGGCCTCAGAAATTTGTTCAAATTGAATTTCATCTCAACTGTTAGATGCCTCATTTAATAGTGATGTAACTTGATTTGAATGGGCCAGATAATTTAAGTCAAAGTGTTTCATTGTGTTATATCTCAGTACTAACAAATTAATTAATTTAAATATTTTAAACTACTGTATTTCTCTGTGTATAGAAGCAGACATTTTAAGTGACTGCTTATGGTGCTGTAGTAGGTAGAAAATTGTTCAGTTGTAAATTACACTGTACATTCTAATACACTATGACTTTCAAAAAATATTTCTCTTTGTTCAAATAATGAGTTTTCTCAGTTTAAAAATTAAACCTGCCCATTGTAACTGGTTACATGCAGCATACAAGCCATAATCTTAGTACATCTATAAACCATTTCATGTACTGTGTGTTATGCACTGTTCTATGATGTGCTTACAGGGTAAATCGGTTATTTTAACATGGTGGTAACTTGCAAATGTATTGGCATTAGGAACTACATTAGTATAATGTCACTTGCATTTAGCTGCCGTGTGACAGGCTGTAGTGCTGTGAGAAAAACCTTAAATTCCATTATTCCCAGACAGCCATAATAAGACATCTGGTTTGATTGACACTTCAGATTCTCAGCCTGTAACTGCTGAAGATCAGCCATCTTCCCTTCTGAGTGTAACGTCAGTACCCCGACTTGGGCTGTGGGATCCAAGCCATATCATGGTGGAAATGTTGAAACAGCGTGGATCTCTGGGGGATGTTCAGACTTCAGCATCTGTTTTGTTAGCTCTTGGAGACCGGCGACGGAGTCTCACTACATTAGACGAAGCAACACAAGAACATTGGCTGTTAGGGTACCTGGATACTCTGGCAAGGTATCGACTGTGGGAAGTGGGAACACAAGTAAGTTTTCATAGTGAACTAGTTCATGCTGTGATACTTACCCCACCCCAAAAATGTGTATGAATGGATGTTAACAAATTTTCTTCTGTGTTTTACTTGTAAACTGAGAATTTTGACACCAGTTTTGCACAGACTAACTAGGTTCCTTTAATAGATTTGTAGAAGACTGTTAATATTTTCAGCTGCATGTTCAGGAATATTGAGACACTACAGAAACCATATACAATCTTTTCTATCTTGCAACGTTCTTATGTTTATTTTCACCCCTGCCTTGAAGCTCATTGCTAATAATAGTGTTTGTTTTCATAATCTGTACCTTTACTACATCCTCTAAAGGGAAAGGGGATTTTAATGTAAACAGTGTAAATTTTGTCAGAATGCTAGAAACTATAAACTGGATATTCAGACAATAAGACACCCCGCTAGACCAACATGTTGGTGAATTATGAGAGAACTGCAAATTTCAACAGTAACTGAATTTATAGAATAATACAGAGGAAAGCAGAAACAACATATTTCAGGATTCCAAAAAGGGGCTTAAAATATCAGTTGAAAAGAAAAAGGGAGGTTTGTGAGGACCTTTGAAATGATGGAAGGATTCTATTTCGTAGTAGCTGTGACAGGTCTCAGTAGGTCTAACACTTGAAAGGCTGGTGATTATGATGTTTTATACCTTTTTCAGTGTTAACATCAAACACTTGACATTTTTCAATACTGGCATCAGTATTTTTACCCCTTCTCAATCAAGTTCCAAGTGAGCAAGAAGGATAATGCATGTATTTCAGTTATGCAGTATGATTAGTTTCCAGACTTAGTTTCTTTCTCCATAACAACACTTCTAATCGTTGTTGTCACCTTCGAAGTAGTCTTCCTAGGACTTCATACAGTGAGCCCAGTGATTGTGCCACCATTTGAAGCATTTGGGAAGTGCATTGTTTGAAACTCAGCAAGTGCATCTTGCAATTTTATGTGAAGCCTTGTGATATAATTGAATCTCCTTCCATTTAATGCCATCTTGAGTTTTGGGAAAAGAAAGAAGTTATGTGGCACTAAATCTCATGCGCAAGGGGTTTGTGGAGTGACAGTCATTTCATTTTTAGCCAGAAGTTCTCACACAGACAAAGCATAGTGTGTAGGTGTGGCTCAAATTTGGTGGCAATCCAACAGCTGTTCAGATTGTCCTTCAAAATACTGTGAACTGACCCAAATGAAATACCCAACATGTTACAACTGTGACGATATGTCACCAGTTGAGCTTAGTGAATCTAAAAGTTAAAATTCAAAGTGTGTCATGTCTGGAAAGTGTTTAAAATATTTGAGAGGTGTTAATAAACAAATAACTAAGTCAACAACAACAGTGATGACAACATTGAAGATGATGAATCCTGGTCTTGTTATAAATGCAGCTGTCTTCTCAGATCTTCTCAAGTTCACAGCATGCATGTTTAGTGTAATCGTGATTTCACAATGTCCCACAAGGTCTGTATAGTGATACCCCGCCTACCGCCCAGGATATGTTCCTGGAATATGAAGCACTAACTGAAACAGTGCTAAATGGGGTCATTTTAGTGTTACATAAATGGGGAAAGGCGAAAATATAAATACAAATATAACAATAATGAATGTTTATTGAGAAATTTTTTTTATGAAAGTCACTACCCCTAATTATACACCAGATGAGGGACCAGGCTGTGGGTTTTCTAGGAACCTCGGCTTCTTCATGATGTAGGCATCAAGAGTTGATTGTCTTTTAGTTTTCTTGGTAGCATTGTATCATTTCAAGAACACTTTGCTTTGCCTTACAGCTCTGCTCATAGGGTTGTTACCTATGAACTAGTTCATGATCTGCATGACTGTAGAAATTTCTCACACTGATCTCACTTGTCTGCATTTTTTTTTAATAATTGTTCTTATTGTGGACGTTGCCAGAAGCACCCACATCAACTTGACGCTGCCAGCTTCCAGCCGCCTTAACACTTTGTCTCTCATCGAAACAAATGCTTTTCCTTTGCATCTTAGATGCACTAACTTCACTTGCAGGCTTTTTTCCAGACTTGATGAATGAGAAGCAGTAGCAAATACGTGTTTGCCAAACAATGTACATACTGTACACAGCACCTGAGCGCGTGTATTCCGTATGAAACACACTGAATGACTAAATGAATGTTGGCGATTATGCGGTAACTGCCACTCTCAAGAACTGTCGATCATTGGCGCAGGCATGCTATAACAAAACCGCTAAACAGGGCAGCGTTAAGCGGGGTATTACTTCAGTGTGCGAGACTGGATGACAGTGAAGCGAGTACAGTGTGATCAAGCTGGTAACTGCATCTAATTCCTGTTGAACATTCAACAGGCTTGCTGCTGCTGCTGCTGCTACTACTACTACTACTACTACTACTACTACTACTACCACAACTACTACAACTACAACAACTACTACTACTACTACTACTACTACTACTACTACTACTACTACTACTACTACTACTACTACCACCACCACCACCACTACAACTACAGTTTCAGGCCTTAGCCTCCTCAGTTTTTCTCACCCACATTTTCCCTTCTAATGCCAGTCTTTTATATCCTGTGGTCCCTAGCAGTTTTCTGGCTTTTCTGGTCACGTCATGTGTTCACCTGTCCTTTGGCTTCCTTACTGGTTGGCTATGATATATTTTTCCTTTAAAGATTTTCCTTGGTGTTCTTGAGGCATTATCAACACTTTCAGTGTTTCATTGATTGTAACGACCAGTTATCTTGGTTACTGTATACTCATCTGCAAACCTCGTTGAGTTTAATTTAGCCATACATTATGAAGAGTACTGTGCACAGCAAACAGCCCTGTTTTCATGTCTGTGAGTGACATTACTTTCATTAATGTTTTCATGAAATGTATTTAAAAATAAAGTATTTGTTAGAAACTTCTTGGTAACAGTGATTCGAATATGACCTGCAGAATAATTGCATCCCTGTTTTGTTTCTTGTAACTTAGTTTGTTTTCTTCCCTGCTGCCAGGTGATTCAGCTTGCATGGATCCCTAGTGTGATGCAGTTAAACCAGCAGTCTACAACAGTATATACTAGCTGTGGTCACTGTAGCAAGCTTCTGCAGCGAACAGGGTGGCTCTGTGACCGTTGCCACAGTTCTGATTGTGCCGTGTGTAGTGTGTGTCACAAAGTGGTGCGAGGCTTGTATGCCTGGTGTCAGGGCTGTTCCCATGGAGGTCATCTTGCTCACTTGCAGGAGTGGTGGGAAGTCAACAAGCAGTGTCCCACTGGCTGTGGACACATCTGTGAATACAGCTAATGGTATTTCTTGTTTCTGTATAGATACAAACACAGGACAGGTTGAATTGTGAAGGCAGACACCAGCCATAAGGTGGAATGATGTTAATGCATAACCACATTGCAGTGATAAGGAACAGCTGCAATACCATACAGTTTGCCCTGCTCCCAGAATTAAAATATGAAGAATTTAAAAACTTTTGAAGCAGAATGTATTAGAGGAAGTGACAAAATAGTCTAAATAAATGGATATATCAGACAAGGGTGTTCTCTTTCAGTTTTCTTTGTAATATATACTGATGGTACTGTTAGGAAATGGTACAAATGGTATTAATATTGCCCCAATTCACCCGCACTGGGCCCTTCAGTCAGGAAAAGGGGTAGTTACACAACAAAAGATCTCAAATTAACAAATGAAAATATATTATAAAATAACATAAGATATCACAAATAACTCTCACATAAAATAAAATATACAAACCACAATACATTTTACTGGCTCAGTAATTACCTGCCCATACATACCAAACCAAGGTACCTTCCTGATACCGTGGGACTAAACCCAACCAAAGACGTAAGCACGGGACCACGGCACCAGGCAAGGGACTCCAACCCCAGCTGCCTCGCTGAACAGAATTTAGAACCACTGCCGAGACATAATTTAGATGTTGCCCCCAGTCAGGCCAGGATCAGAGTGACGAAAAACTCCACGCATACACAAGAGGAAAACTTGTGGTAGGAGGGGAATAGGAGAGGGGAGAGAGGGAGGAACGATGCGCGCGCCAAAGTCCAAGGCCCTGTTGCCATGAGAGGTACTAGGAAGAATTCCCAGTACAACATGAATTCCTTTTTTTACCAGTGATCAGATTTTGTATGTCTAGAGAACAGGATCCCCAAGCTGTTCATGAGTTACACAATGTAATTGTTGCAATTTCACCTTAAGAACAAAAGTGATTGCATTCACAAGAAGGTCTGCGAGAGTAAAAGTCATTTTGTGTAGTGGAATACTTGAGCAGCTGACAAATTCTTATACATATTTAGGTTTGGGGACATGTATATGTCACCATGTTGTGTGTTGAAGCTGTTGCAGTGTTGTGACTGTAATATATGCTGAAATGTTGTAAAAGCTTCAACATACAATGTAGCTAAACTGCTGGCACAAAATTTAACCAAAACTTATTTATACAAGTGACAGATTGTTGTTATTTAGGCTGCAGCATAGACTGTGAAAGAGATAATAAAATTTCAGGCTGTCATGGCACTGAAAAATGAAGATTGTGATCTTCTGTGTTAAAACGTTTGTATGTGGTCACCAGTATTTTGGAGGAATTTTATACCTAATTTTAAGGATACAAGTCACCTTTACTCAGAAAACCATTGTCCTTCAAAAGAAATTGACACTGATAGGAAACTAAGTTTCAGCAGTTCTTTAGCTGTATAAAATCACATTATTATAGAAATGACAAATGCAAACCTTGCTAATATTCTGTAGGGTAATAATGGTGCCCATGCTTTTGTAGAGATATGAATTTTAGATGTTAACATATTTACTCCTGTATCCAACCATGGTCATGTAACACAATTTTGTCATAACCAACCAAGGGAGGATAAAAACACAGTGCAAGAAAACAGATAGCACTTTCACAATGCAGTTTGACCACATAGTTTCCACTTTAGTCACTAGATGGGGTTTGTAGCAGTCTTTGAAATCTTTTTCTTCACACATGAACAGTTCCTTCTTTGCTTTCTAGAGTTCCCCCCCCCCCCCTTAGCAAGTTTTGTAGTTTACTAACAGAATACACAAACACATTAACAAAAAACAAATACAACAAGCAAGACATATCACCAACACCACAAGTACAAGTGAAATTACATCACGTTCACTGATTCAAGGCAACAGATCAAACCTAAATAAAGTTTAGTCAAAATTATAAAATTTGGAATCTTACTAAGCCTAACTGTACAACCATACACATATAATAAAGCAATCTGTAGATATCAATATTTGCTTAATATACACGTATAATCAATATACTACATAGCAAAAGTTGGATAATAATTACTAACATACATATAACAAACATTAAAAAACAAATACAGTCATTCAGAACATTACCTGAGCTTAGGTTGAGAACTTATTCACAATTAAAATATTCTTCAACAGTATAAAATGATTTAGAATGAAGAAAAGTACTTAAGGCTGTTCGAAACTGTTATTGTGGGCTAACTGTTTTATACTTAGTGACAAACCATTAAAAAGTTTGACACCAGAATAGTAGGGCCCTTTTTGATACAACACCAAATTTGATTGAGGTTGAAATAAATCCTGGTTGTGTCGCGTCTTAATACCATGAATGTGAGATACAGAGCGATAAAAATCTCCATTATTGACAGTGAATAACAATAAGGAGTATATGTATTGAGACTTTAATGGCAAAATGTTTAAAGTTTTGAATACATCCCTACACGAATCTCTAGGATGTAGTCCGCACATAATTCTTATAATTCTCTTTTGACTTTTAAATACCTGTAAACTAAAAGAGGAATTCCCCCAAAATATAATTCCATAAGCAATGATGGAATGGAAGTAGGAATAATACACCATTTTCAAAGAATCAATGGACATAATGGGTTTAAGATATCTCATTATATAGCAGGCCTTGCTTAGTTTGGGTAGAAGCTGAGATATGTTGGCTTTCCAAGTCAGAGAACTATCAACAATTATTCTTAAAAATTTATTGTGTGTGTGTGTGTATTATTAGAAATAAAGTTATTATCATAGCTAAGAGATATTTCATTATGAGAATCCACCTTTGTCCTAAATTGAATATACTGGGTTTTGTTATAATTTAAGGTCAACAATTGGCATTAAACCATTCATTTAGTTGCACAAATGCAGTAGTTATAATATTTCTGTATTCCAGATAATTATAATTACTGATAATTAAACTTGTATCATCTGTGAATAAAACTGATATAACACCATTGTTAAAAATTCTTGGCAGGTCATTTATGTAACACAGAAAAAGAAGAGGACCAAGAATAGAGCCCTGCGGAACTCCATGTTTAATAATGTCCCATCTTTAAAAACTAGTATGATCAGAAACGGTGTTAAACAATGAGGCTCTCTGATACCTATTAGTTAAGTAAGATTTAATTAAATCATAGTAGGTATCTCTTACTCCATAAAACTGTAATTTAGATAACAAGAGATTATGGTTGACACTGTTAAAAGCCTTTTTTAAATCACAAAAGACTCCACCCACTATTGTTTTATTATTAAATGCTTCTAAGATTTCATTGATTAATGTAAAGGATGCCTTTGTAGTTGAAGATTGGGGTCTAAAACCAAACTGTTCATTTGTAAGAATGTTTAGACAGATATGTTGATATAATCTTCTGTAAATAATTTTCTCAAATATCTTAGAAAAGGAGGTTAGAAGTGATATTGGCCTATAGTTAGATGGATTACTTTTTTCTCCATTTTTAAACAATGGCTTGACTTCAGCATATTTGGACCTACCTGGAAAGTTCCCAGAAAACAGCATATTATTACACATATAAGTTAATGGTGAGATAATAAATGGGGAGCTAGCCTTAAGTAGTTTTACAGAAATTTAATCATAACCATGTGAATCTTTATTTTTTAATGATTTAATAATTTTGGTGATCTCAGTAGAAGTTACAGCTTGATGATTTATACTTGGAAAGTGACAATGAAAAACTTGCTGTAAATAATCTAGGGAGGTTTTATTATTAACTAGAGGTACCTTTTGAATTATTATCAACTATAGTTAGGAAATAATTATTGAAGGAATCTGCTATACTTTGTATATTATTAATCGTGTTCCCATTAATCTTCAATTCACGTATAACATCATTTGAAGCTAGTTAACCAGTAACTGATTTTGTAATATCTCAAATAGTCTTCATTTTGTTATGTGAAAGTAAAATTTGTTTGCTATAATATTGCTTTTTGGCTTCTGCAATAACATTTTTTAATATTCTGCAATATGTTTTATAATTATTTTTTTAGTGAAGCATCAGAGCTATTCCGACTTAATAAGTAAAGTTCTCTTTTATGTTTACAGGAATTCCTTATACCAATTGTAATCCATTTGTTGTTGTGAGTTTTCATTTTCAAGTTTTTCAAAGGAAAACTAGAACAAAGAATCCTAAGAAAAGTACTAAGAAAAGAGTTAAACAGTAGCAGTATAGCAGTAGTATCAAAAATGGTAGCCCAGGATTCAAAACTCAGTTTATATTGAAAATCAAGATTAGAATAATCAATCTTCCTTATTTGCTTAGCTCTCACATTCTTGATACCAACCTTAATATCATTTAAAATAGTCAACTGGGCGTCATGATCGGAAAGCCCATTGAATAAAGGAAGCGTAATATAATTATCATGATTTGATACATCAATAAATATTTTATCTATTGCCGTAGCTGAATTGCTTTATATCCTTGTTGGGAAATTGACTGTGCCAGTAAGATTAAAAGTTGCGAGCAAAGTATCTAAATAATTTTTCATGTTGTTATTTGTAAGATAATTTACATTAAAATCACCACAAAGGATTAATCTAGTATTACATTTATAAAGATAATTAAGGATTGACTCTAGTTTCTATAAAAAATTAGAAAAATTACCACTAGCAGCTCTATAAACTGATAATATATAAATTTCATACCCTGAGTTAGTTAATAGAATAGCACATGCTTCGATATCTCGATCACTGGAAAATTTATTTAAATCAGCACTTACAAAGTTCAAGGTATCTTGAACAAAATACAGGACCCACCTTTATGTAGGTAACGCCCACAATAACTCGATCCTAGGGTGTATTTGTCAATGTAAATAGTGTTCAGATCAATTTGATTTAAATGATGTTCAGTAAAGCACAAGACTTGAGGCAACTCCGGGTATAGGAAGTTAATAATCTCATCAACTTTTAGTCTTGATCCTTGGATATTTTGATGGAAAATGTGTAGAGCTTCATTTGAAAACTTGCATAACATAGTGTAATCAAGAAATGGATGAAATTTGCTATTGGATTTAGAGGATGTATTTACTATAAAAGATCATCAGTTTTCGTTGCTGGGACCCTTCTAATTCTGGTAGATGTTCGTGTTATCATCCTAATAGAACTGCTAGCTTGTTCCTTTATCATTCTCAGCATTTATGATAGTGCTGTCATTCGCAGCTTTACCTAAGTTAACATCATCAACATTACATACGACAGGATTACATTTCCAACCCAATTGTATAGGTTTTATAGATTGAACAATTTCATTTTGAATAATTGTATTAATGCACTTTGCAATTTGCTTAGAAACAATCCATTTGCCAGACTTATTTAAATGTAAACCATGCTTTGTAAAATTTTCTCTGTAGCATACAATATTAATTAATGATACATGACTAAAAGATTTTATAATTTTCTCCAATTTCCTATTAAAAGACAAGACTTCATTATTTGTACATGACAATGGAGACATCATACCTATGCGGTACACCTACTACAATGATATTAGTATGGATGTTATTTCTGATAAACTGTCGAATATTCCTTAAACCAGTGCTACTATTATTTCTAGCAATATCATTAGATCCACACCATACAACTATTACATCATTAGTCATGTCCATGATTTCCAAAGGGGCAGTTTTAAATAGTGTGTCCTTGTGTATACCCGGTTTGACATAACCACACACTTCAAAGTTTTTGGGCAAACAGTCTTTTAATTCTTTTTGCACACTGTCTTCCATGACTGTCACTTAATAATAAGATTTTACAGTCCTTATAATGATTACCTGAATTATGGGGATTTATAACCAAATCAACATCTATGCACTTATCACCATTATACACAGGAGATGATACTTGGCCATTCATAATAGCTGGTATGCTGCGAGCAAGTACACCATTAGGCACACAACAATTATCTTTCCTTCCTATGACTATATCTGACCACTTTACAGCTAACTTTGTTTGCTTTATTGATTTAGATATATGTGTCTGACTTTCAGATAAAGGCACCGTGATTATCGAGGAGATCTCACCACTGCTCTGATGGTTTGAAGTGATATTAAAATCCATAACTTCCAGAACGACGTTCGCATCATTAAGAATACTTCCTGGCGAAACATCAAACTTACTTGAAGAATCATTTATTAAAACAGTATCATTAACTGAAGTATTGTTTACACTATCACGTTTCTTACTTAAATCTTCAGCAGCTATATTACTGCATCTAACCTGTACCAAATCGGTGTAATTCTGTCCGGTTTCTTTTTGTAAGGGAGAAATTATTGTTTCCAGAGATTTCAATTCCACGATCGTGTCTCAGTTGGCTTTTTAAACAAATACAATTCAAACAAGTTCCAACACTATTTAAATCAGAAACTGGGGCAGTTTGTTGAGAATCACCAACACCACCGACAACTAGTTCCGCCATCTTTTATATTTTTTTTTAATTGCATCACATATACAGGATGATTGTAAGGTAAATAATTTCTTGTTGCCCATTATTGCTCAGTAGGACAGTTGTTTGGAAGTGAACTTCATGCATGGTGGAACACCACATTTTGTGCTCCCTGTCTGTGTGTGGCTTGACAACCATTTCCCTAGGTGGTGGATTGGGCATCAAGACCAATAGAATGGCCTCCATGAGGTCCAGATCTTACTCCTTTACTTTTATGGCATCTGGGCCGAACAGGTAGTCTACTGATCAATACCAAGAACACTTAATGAAGTGAAACAAAAAATTCAAGGTACTTTTGCTACTGTTCCTTTTGACTTCTTAAAGAAAAGTGTTGAGTCTGTGTCTTCCAGGTTGCAGAAGTGCAAGCAAAATGCTGGGGCCTATACTGAAGCCTGACACTAAATGTTATTGTATGGGCTTTAAAATGGTGAAATAATTGTATAGTAGAGCATTCCATTTATGAGATACATCCAATTTAACATTATATATTTATTTTGCAATTACCCTGTATGTACATGAGGGATAGTCATTAAATAAACAAACCAAATCTGAACAGAATGCCCCTCAGAAATGCACTTGCTATGTCACTGCACTAGAATTCTTTGTACTGGTGGTGTCTCAGCAGCTCAAGAGCCAAGCCATTTCTGCACTTCTAGTTTATGTTTGTCTATGTTCTAAAATTTCTGTCTATAACTCCATGGAGCAGAGTCCTTCTTGAGAAACTAACAGTTCCTTAGCTACTGAACAAAATTCCCCACATACGAGGTCTGTCCAAAAAGTATCCGACCTTGGGCCGGGAAAAAAAAGTTCTGTATCTGGGTGGTTACAATACCTAATCCCCTTCAAAGTAGGCCCCTTGTGACTCCACGCACTTAGCCCAGCGGTCCTTCCATCGCTGGAAGCAATTCTGGAAGGCTTGTTTTGGAATGGTGTGCAGCTGCGCCGTCGCGTTGTGTATGATGTCCTCGCGGCTGTCAAAACGGGAGCCTTTTAGCGGTGTCTTCAATCTCGGGAACAGCCAGAAATCACAAGGAGCCATGTCAGGAGAGTAGGGAGCCTGGCGAACCTGCGGAAAGCCGTGCTTAGCCAGGAAACCCTGGATCAGGTGTGATGAATGAGCTGGGGCATTGTCATGATGCAGCTGCCAGTTGCGTGCGTCCCACAGCTCCGGTCTCTTGCGCCGAACTGCATCACGAAGATGACGGAGGACTTCTTGGTAGTACTCCTTATTAACAATCTGGCCTAGTGGTGCGTACTCATGATGCACAACACCCCGGTAATCGAAGAAAACAGTCAGTATCACCTTCACATTGCTCCGAACGTGTCGTGCTTTTTTGGGCCTCGGGGATGTTGGATGCTTCCATTGTGACGACTGGACCTTGGTTTCCGGGTCATATCCGTACACCCACGACTCGTCACCAGTGATCACAGTCTTCAGGAACTCAGGATCCCTGTTGGCGCACTCCAGCATGTCCTGCGCGACCTCAAGGCGGAGTTGTTGCTGCTCCGGCGAAAGCAGCTTGGGCACAAATTTTGCCGCCACTCTTCGCATGCCCACATCCTCAGTTAAAATCGTGTTTGCGGAACCTCTGCTGATCCCAACCTCATCAGCAATTTCCCGGACGGTCAAACGACGGTCCTCCATGATCAATGTCCGCACTTTGTCAATGACATCAGCATTTCGGCTCGTTGACGGTCTCCCGGAATGCTGGTCACTGTCCGCCGACATGCGGCCATCTTTAAAGCGGTTGAACCACTCTTTAATTTGAGTGACCCCTATTGCATCATCACCGAAAGCCTGCTGAATTTTGCGGATTGTTTCCGCTTGGGTATCCCCAAGTTTCTGACAAAACTTGATGCAGTATCGCTGCTCCAAACATTCTGTCATCTTGAGCGAAACGAGAATGCGACGAACACGTGTTACACCACTTTGCTATCTGGCAGCGACAGACGCATCCGGCGGTGTTGCGAGGCAGCAAAAAATCACGCATGCGCATGAAAGTCCCTTCTACCACTACGCTCAGTTTCCCCACCCTTTCGCCATTACTTACCGTGGGAAAAAATATAGTCGTCTACTTTTTGGACAGCCCTCGTATTGTGGAACCTGATGGCTTATTTCTGTGCTCATATGAGCCCACCCACATGTCCTTATCTTGAGCCAGATAAATCCAGTCCATGCTCTCCTATCCTAGTTCTTTTAAGGTCAATTTTAATATTATCCTCCCACCTATGCCTAGGTCTTCGAACTGGTCTCTTTCCCTCAGGTTTCCCCACCAAAACCCTGTATGCACCTCTCCTCTTCCCTGTACATGCCACATGCCCTGTCCATCTCATTCATCTCAATTTGATCACTGGAATAATATTTGAAGGTGGGGGGGGGGGGGTACAAATCATGAAGATCCTCATTATGCAATTCTTTACACTTCTTTGTTACCTCCTCCCTCTCAGACCAACATTTCTTTCTTAGAACCCTACCCTGAAGCACCCTGAGCCTGTATTCTTTGTCAGTGTCAGACCAAGTGTCTCACCCATATGAAACAACAGGCAACATTATGATTCTTTATATTTTAGCCTTTGTATTTCTGAACAGCAAAAGGGAAGGCAAAACATTCTGGACTGGATGGTAGCAGGCATTCTCTGATTCCTTTTGCTCTTAATTTCCTTCTATACATATGTGAAAGTGTTATCTGACTAAATATTAGTGACAGGGAGGAACTTACATTTCCCATCATTGATGAGAATTTACAGTGCTTGGACAGAGTTAGAAATTAGATGGGCCATCAAATTTTTAACTCTGTCCAAGCACTGTAAATTAACGCTGAGAAGGTCTTTGGAAAATTCTGCATTGCATGAAGTTGTGGAGTTTCTGTGCTGATGCCACATGGTATTGCTGTTTGTTGATTAATTATACTTGTCTTGAATTTCGTGCCTGAAACATTAATTTTCCTACCTGGACATGACTGTCATAATTCTTTGTACACTGGCACAGTAGTTACATGCCTAGCATTTTTCGTGACATAGCTAGAGCACTGGCTAAGCATAAGCCTGCCTTGGTTTTTCTGTCTTTCCAAATACAGTACTGTGTTAGTACCTTAAAACTGATCGGGATACAAGATCTTGGACCAAGATTTGAAATCGGAGCCAGCTGAATACAAAGCAAGAGGGCCAACCATTGCACCAAAATGTTGCATTGTTTTATGACTTTTCACACATGGATGGTGATTGTCCTACATGAAGAGGCATTATATACATGAAAAACAGCCTGCCTTGAATAACTGATGGTGAAGTTTTTTTTCCAATTACACATTTAAGAATAAATTGAGTATACATAAACTCAACACTACAGGGATTGGTTTCGTACTTCAAGGGAATAACATGATGCCTAACCGGCATTCTCAGGTTCCTTCATAGACAAAAGCCCTCGTACCAACCCACGGTCATCAGCCTCCAACGCCGTCGCTTATCCAACGGCAAACCGGAGCGATTACCTCACCGGTATTCACACCGCCATCAACCACACCTGCTAACACAGATTACTACTACCCACAGATTACTACTACCTGCCTGCTAACCTACTTTTTTCAGTGCATCCAACTGCCACTTCCACAAACTAAACTTCTCTTGCCGGTTACATTTCCCCACAAATTGCAATCATTTGAAAACAGGAAGCTGGACAAATATTTCGACATAAGAAAGATGAATAAATGGGCAATTTGGGATATTATATGACTATAATGAGGTACTATATGGGCTATATATATCAGCTAGGACTGTTAGGATAGTGAAATGTAGGAGGCTGAGTGAGCTGGATTTGGCGGAGAAGGCAAGGAATGCATACAGAATAGTTGTGGAAAAATTAAATGAAAAATGGCCACTTTGAAATCTGAGACGATTACATGAAGACGTGTTTATTAGTTTGTCGGGATTGAATGTGGATCACACTGGCCCAGGATTATTGCAAGTGACGGGGGAAGGCAGATGAGTTGCCTGCCGTCGCAGGATTGATGCACTGTGAGCGGGGCGACACGATCACGTGCTGTTTGTGTGAGTTGTGTACGAGTGTAAGCGTAAACGACGACGTTCGCATAATCTGAAACGCGATTGGCTTTATTGATGAGCGGCGTCACGAAAAAAAAAATTGCATGGTAGATTGTCTGAACTTATGAAATGAAGTAATTTGTTACAGGAGCTTCATAACTGGAAATTCCACCATCTACTGGTGGCATTAATGAACACAGTACTATCATTACTTCACTTGGCTGTCAGTACAAATCATCTAATATAGCAGCTGTCAGCATCTCTCTAAGGTAACGAATGCTCAACTTTATGTTTGGTGATTTTGACACCACATGTCTTTCGAATGAATAAACCGAATAGATTCCACACCAAATAAATTAATTTGATGAATAGGCTAAAGCACAATAGAATATATTTGTATTCCACTGATTCATAGGTGGGGTTCTCATAATACTTTTAAGGAAAACTGGGACATTTTCAGAAATCTTTACTAAAAACGTGGGTCATTTGGGAAAGAAAAGGGACACACTTTAAAAATTAGATCTTCCACACGAGCTGCCACTCGTACATACGCAAGTGCTTTAAGGCCACTACATAAGACCCTTTTGCAAATGTGCATGTATTTTGACCAACACTAAATGGAACCAGAAGTATAGTTTTGCATTTGCAAAGCAACATTTAATGGTTTTAGAAAGGCAAACTGTATAGCACATTCAACCATTGGCACGTTGTTTGTGGACGATTCACAAAATTTGCGTGCTTAACTTAGTTCAGGAGTAATATATACACTGTATGCTTCTCAAAGTAAATTAGTCTCAGTTTTTAAGCGAAGAAATGTAGTTGTTTCTGTAATTTTTTATCCTTATAACCTATATTTAGATCAGTGCAAGTTCTGATAGTACGTAATGTTGTTAAATTTGTTTTGTCAAAATTTAATTTGCACAAGGTTTCATGAAAATCCGTCAACTCATAGTTATTGCAGAGGGACAGGCTGACACAGACATGATAAACTTGTATTCGTGTCTTTTCTCACAAAATAGGAACATAATATAATAAATTATTTTACACATTTTAAATTTACTGTAATCATGCATATGCAGAAATAAGCAGAGTGGAAGATTGGTTATATTTTCATATTTTGGAAACATCAAATATGTAATGTGGACATTGAGTTCTTTGACATTTAAGGATATTGTTTTTCAGATTTTCTCATCTTGAGTCAAAGGAGCAGCATGACATACAACGTTCATGTATTGTATGATGGCTACTCGAAGATGACAGATGAGGGTATGGTTGCAAACTGTACCTGCACCCTAATAAAAGGCCCAAAACATATCATAGTTGATACAATGACACCTTGGGATAAAGAAAAGATTATTACAGGTAGTATATACTATAATTCTTACAGTTTTATGTACTAGAGCTGAATTTTACTTTAAAACGTAACAGGACTTGATGTATTGCCACATTCATACCAGTTTATAATGTTGTGCTTACTCCAGAAATTTGAATTTGAAGTGAGTGAAGAGCATAAAATGGGTGTTGTGTGATTTTATATCCTCCCATGTTTACATCTCTTGCAAAAGGGTACCTCTGAGATTCAATATTCTCAAAGTGGTGACTGTGAAGAGACTGTCTTCAAAATACTCTGAAGATTGAGGTAGAGGTTCCTCTGAAAGAGTAATGCCTATCTACCAAAGTACATGGCATTTTATCCCAGAACAGTTCTTTTCAACTAGTGGTATGTGTACCACTGCTGGCATGTGGAGGGTTGCCTTGTGGTATGTGAAGTTGTTTGGAATTATCATTTCTTCATAATTCAACTTTAAGATGATATTGCATTATGAAAACTGTTTTAAATGTATTTAAATGAAAAAATACATTTATAAAATGTATACCAAAATACTGCTTTACTGATCAGACATAAATACATATTTTTGTGTCATGTATTTTCTACTGATGACGGAACATTGTAAACATGTTTAAACATGTCAAACAGCATGTTACACCAAATCTACAAAGGTCACAACTTGACCTTCACAGATTCACAGAATTATTGGATATTGTGAGTGTACCTATCAATTGCAATTTTTAGTACTCTTAAGTGTAATAACTTACGAAATAGTGGTGGTACAGAATTTCCAAAATTCTGGAATATTGGGTAAATGTTGTCTCCTTAAATGGCTGCTAACTCTGGCATTATTAGGCTTAGAGAGCTAAATCAGAGTATATTAGAAAGCTGATTACATACCTATTCCAGTAATAGATGTCTTAGGTCTATTACTGTGGAAGAATTTGAAGGTGGACCTTTAATGCACCATTTCAAATCCTAAATGCTCAAAATTAGTGTGCGGGATCACTGTGTGATCTGTGTTACGAATTATCATAATAATAATTTATGATAATGGGAGTATATAAGGCTAGTTGGAAGTCCTCATTCTAGCCATGGAACTAAACACAAGTCGATTGGTTGTGCAGCTGTTCACTTAGTTGAAGATTAAATCATTTTGGGATATGATGTCATGTTGATTGGTGGAGAGTTAGATCAGCAAGCTCCTCCAAAACGTTGATAATTTTACCAATTATTACACTGCTGCTGCAGTGGGTCCTTTGCTGCTGAAATTCATCACAGGATAACATGGCCTCAACACCAGTCAGTGCATGTGTATGGTTCATTACACATATGTAAACACAACAAATAACTCAGATAGACTGCACAGCAATACTGTTTTATTTAATGTATGCTCTACTGTGGCATGTTTCAGCTATTGTATACAGCTATCTTCAGACAATTTGTCTAAAATTACAAAGAAACTATACAAATGCATAATGCCACATATTTTAAGTAACATAAATGATGAGCTCCGGAGTTTGTCCATGGAACATAACTAGAAACTGGTAAATGTTAAAAGTCTTTGTATATGAAATCCTATGTTTTTTAAATTGGAAATTGTTCTGTGCACCTTTCTTTGTGTAGTGTTGTATTTATCCATAAACTGGATGTTATTAATTTGATGTACAGAATATACTACAAAGTAATGAATATATGTGGGCCATTTCAGAAGTTTTGTATATGATTTTATTGTAATAACAAAATACTAGATAAAAACACTATTGATATTCCTGAATGTTTACACATATGTCCTCTCCTCAATGTAATCACCAGCACTGTCCACACACTTTTCCCATCTATGTGGTAAACGATCAGTTGCAGCTCTGTATTCGTCCTTGCTCAGACACTTCAAAGAGGCAGTGACAGCAGTGTTGATATCGTCTCCTGATGTTGTGTTGTCCTGGGGCAAAATGGCACCACACTCCAGCAGTTTTGGTTGTTTACAGCGAGAGTCGGCTTCACCTTATCCGGCAAGAGTGAGCAGTAATATGGGCCATTGACTGTGGTGCCAATTGGCATAGGATGGTCAAGCACAAGCCCATTTCAGCTGAAAAACATGACATGCATGACTTTCAGAGCACCCTGACTGTGCCATGCAATTTTCTTCCTCGGCGACATTGGGGCGTGCCATTCAGAATTATTTCTTTTCATCTGAGGGTCAAGTGAATGCATCCATGACTCGTTAATTGTTAAAATGTGACGGAGGAATGCATTGCCTTCATTTCTCCAAAGCTGCAGATGGGTGTTGGCGAGAAGAACACGCATGGCTCTTTTGTCATCATTGAGCACATGTGGAATCCACTTTGCACAAACTTTTCTTTTCCCCAACCTGTTGGTGAGGATACAGTAAACACTTGCTGGTGAGATTCTGACTTCTGTAGCAATTGCCGTGCATGAAATCCTGCGTGTACCTTCAAGGACAGATTTCACTTGTTTCATGTGGCGTTCATCTGTCGCCGTCATTGGGGCTCCACTGTGAGGGGCGGCGCCTGTCTGTTCCCGGCCATTCTTAATGGAATTTACCCATCGGCGAACAGTTTCATATGAAGGAGCATGTGTCCCTAAACCTTCCTTCAACAACTTGTAACACTAGAACACTTTTACCCAACAGAACATTAAATTTTATTAGTGTTCTCTGTCCGTCCGTGAGAAACTTCCTAGTAGTCTTTCCCAATCCATAGCTAAACAGCAACTGACGTCACAAAGACAGTGCACCTTTGTGACAGCAGCAATAGAGCCATTAGAACCACACACATGATTTGAGTTCAGTCACATGAAGCATTGCATGGTGCAGCCACTATACACAAAACTTCTGAAATGACCTACGTACGAGGGACATTCAAATTTAAATGAGAATTTGTTACTAAAAAAATTTATTCACAACAAAATGGAAAAGTTTTACACACTACTTTTTGTTGTAGTCCCCGTTGACTGCAATATGCTTGTGCCAATGTTCTGGAAGCTTCTTAATTCCAGTTTCGAAGAGGGTTTTCGGTTGCTCGTGTATCCAGCTTTGCACAGCTGCAATGACCTCATCATTATTCTGGAATATCTTACCTCCTAAAAACCTCTTCATTGGTCCAAACAAATGATAATCAGATGGAGCTTAGTCTGGACTCTATGATTGATGAGGCAGTACATCCCACTCCAGTTTCAGTAGAGTTGCCACTGTTAAAGCGGCAGTGTGAGGACGAGCTTTCTTGGAGGAAGCACACTGAATCCTGCCTTTTTCTTCGCTTTGAGCAGATTGTCGGCTCCACTTTTTCATTCAGGAGAGTTGAATAATACTGCACATTGATGGTGTTTGGCCAGTGAGAAAGTCCAGGTGAATGATACACTTTGAATCCCAGAACACAATAGCCATGATCTTTCCCGCTGAAAAAATTGTTTTAGCTTTTTTTGGGGGGTGGAGAATGGGTGTGTTTCCACTGCTTACTTGCTCTTTTTGATTCAGTAGTGAAGAAGTGGACCCCGGTCTCATCACAGTTTACATTTAGGTCCAAAAATTTGGCTCCTTCTCTCAAATC
Source organism: Reticulitermes speratus (assembly GCA_021186555.1). NCBI lineage: Eukaryota > Metazoa > Arthropoda > Insecta > Blattodea > Rhinotermitidae > Reticulitermes > Reticulitermes speratus. Next base: position 19,198,608 of record JAJKFL010000009.1, on the reverse strand, counting down.
TTTGCAAAAGTTGAGTAACGGCCACTAAACGTCTTTCCCTGCGCTCCGGTGTCAGCAGCTGTGGGTCCCACCTTGCCCTCACTTTACTGACTTTCAACTAGTAGAGCAGAATTTCTTCAACACTCTCTGCACTAATTACCACTTCCTGTGACAATTCAAGAACAGTTATTCGATGATTAGCCCGAATAATTTCAATTTTCAAAACTGTCTATTTCACAGAAGTTCTTGGTCGCCGAGCTTGGTTCATTTTCAACGTGGTCTCGTCCTTCTCGAAATGCTTTCGCCCAACTGAACACCCTTGGCTGTGACAAACATTCATCCCCAAACTATGCTTGAAGACTGGTAAAGATTTCAGGAGGAATGACACCTTCCTTCGTGAGAAATTTGATAATTATAAGCTGCACAACACTGCTGGGTACTTCTTGCTCTGCCATCTTGATTGCACCTGATGGTTGTGGTGTAGAGGGACCCAACTATTGCGGGTTGCAAGTTTAAACATGTCATAACTTGTCAGTGCATGCGCGTTCATACAAGTTGATTTGTGCTTGATAGGGAACTATATTCTCGTTTAAATTTGCTCAGACTAACACCAATTGTGTAGATAAATTCAACAAACCCAAAAGGAAAGAAAGAAGGAAACAGTGGGTCTCTTACCTATATCAGACAACAAAGTACATGCATTCCAAAAAGAATATGAATATAGGAATTGCTTATAGAATGAACAACACAATATTAATTACTGTAGTGACCCAAGCTTTAACATTGTGTCTCCAAATCCCGAAGGTGACTCACAGACTAGTTTGGACATGCCTTGGAGCTTTCAGCATGCTAGATAAGTGTTGATTTCCTTTTGTAATAAACAACATCAGGCCACAAGGTTAGTCCATCCTTACCTATGTTAAATCCAGGCATAGATTTCTCATCCTTGGTGGTGATGTTTCTAGAAATCGCCTTAAAGCAGTCCCTTTCATGTCCACATTAAGAACTTGCCCCGAACAGTGTACACACTCCTGAATAGTAACCAACATTTTAGGGAACATTTCGTGTATTAACTCTTAAAGACAAATTGTAAACTTTTTATTTAAAGACCCAGGTCGTACCATGCACTAAACACTTTTTATCTCGGTTATACAAACCAATCATTTTATGTTATGTAGGGCAAAAGGTGCTGTTTTTCTGAGATAAGTACTAAACACATAAGTACAGTGTGGGCAGAATGTACAGTTCTTGAATGTTAAATCTGTTGGTGCATCAAGTAACCAGTAGGCTTTAAAAGGTTAACATTAGCACTTGCTGTTTTGCCATCAGACTTGATGTTGTGGAGATTATGTCTGGCCTGAAAATGACAGAACTACCCCTTGCTTGCCTGGAGTGTTTTGTCACTGTAACCCACCTGCTGTTCTCCTTGCAGTCTTAAAATAAACTTTAAAGCCTTGGCCTGAATCACCCTTAGGCCGCGTTCTCACGGGGCGTGAACCACGCACGTGAATCACACTGGCATGGGCCACTACCCGTGTGAACGTGGAGTCGTGGACCTTGCGTGTGACGTCAGCAGTCCACGATCCTGTCGTGGCAGGATCAAACTATGTTTGATTTTCAGTCGTGGTACTGGCGTTCGTAACGTAAAAGATGTCCTAACGTGTGCTAAGACTCAGTGACAACGAAACGTTATGTTGGATTTATATCAAAATAAACCTGTTCTGTATAATGCCACTTTGGAGGAGTATCGGGATCGAGATTTAAGGGCGGCGGCAGCAAAACGAATATCAGCCGCTTTACACATATCTGGATTCGGACCTGCAGAAATGTTAGTGAAGTTAGAAACTTGAGAAGTTCATACTGTCAGAAAGCAGCAAACCAGAGATCGGGATTTTTTGTGCTAAACTTACATAAAACACAGAGCACAACTACGGCACAGCCCTCAGCAACTGTCCCGTCCATGGTCACGATTGTACTGAAACATTTTGTCCGTGTGAACAGCTCACGCTTTCCACCAAGCGTGGAGGCAACACGAGTGAGCACGCCAGTGTGATTCACGCGCGTGTTTCACGCCCCGTGAGAACGCGGCCTTAGGCTTGCAGCAACATGCCTTCAAGTTTGATCATGCATGCTGACAAGGAGAATGTTTTCCATTTCAGCAGGAAGTCCAAAGGAGAAACTTTTGTCTTTTACTGCCGCCAGAATCTTGGAATTACTCTTGTGGACAGCAGCCACAGTCGATGCAGATAAATTAAACATTTGGCAGATATCATTTCTGCATTCTTTCACAATGTTTTCTTATTTCAGCCTTTATTTCCAGTGTCACATGCTTTCTACAGCGTTTTTTATGGCACCACCACTGTTTGCAGAACTTTTCCTCATATCAGCCATGATTAATAGGACATAAACCACATAACTGTTTTAAAAAATAGCACATTCTTTCACAAGGTGTATACCAAAGCACAGCATAAAGTGAACTGAGACTGACTGGGCAGTGTTTCATCCATTGTTTGCGTTTTCATTCGCATGTTTTTCATTTTGTTTGGAAAATTTCAGGTGTGTGAGATCATGTTCAGATTACATGCCAAGCAGAGGTTATGCACTTCATTATAAAAGTTTGTATGCTTCCCAGAATTTGATAATGCAAATCTCAGTCAAGTGACCAAACTGTACAGTAGATTATATGTTTTTCTTGTGTGTAATAACACTCTCAATTGCTAAGATCATACAGCATCGGTGATCAGTGTATGAATGAGTATTCAGCGGTGGTGGAATGATACTGACAGGGGAACACCGAAGTACTTAGAGAAAAACCTGTCCCAGTGCCACTTTTTCAACCACAAATCCCAAATGGACTAGCCTGGGATCAGACCTTGGCCTTTGCAGTGAGAGGCTGGCAACTAACCACGTGTATGAACTCTTTGGCACCATAACTCAATCCCCAGTGTGATGTGCAATCAGACCTTGGCCTTTGCAGTGAGAGGCTGGCAGCTAACCACGTGTATTAACTCTTTGGCACCATAACTCAATCCCCAGTGTGATGTGCAATGGACCAAAATTTAAATGGGGGCTGCATAATGAAGGCCATGGTAGGCCTTCGGCTATACCCATCGTTCGGCATTTTGAGCTTCATACTGCATGACAGGTATACCTGACCTTAGGTGCCAAAGAGTTAATCATGTAGTACATTTTTATTATGTACTCCAATCTTGTCAAATAATGCAACCAACAAGGTACACATTCGTAGATCACAGATACATTTATATTTAACCTCTGCTGCATGTTCTGGCCTTCTGAGTCATATTCAGGGATACCATTCTAATACCATAAGAAAGTTCTGAAGAACTTGACATTAGGACATTATACTTATTTCTTTTGCTGATGTCTTTTAGTATAATGTAAAGAATGTGAAAGTCTTGAGAACCTTCTTGTAGTATGAGACTGATATCCCTGATGATGGCTGAGAAGGCCAAAATATGTAGAAGAGTTTAAATAAAAAATGTATTTTTCATCCATGAATGTGTACCTTATTGGTTGCATTATGTGACTGTTAATTAGTTTCTTTTAGCAATAGACTTACTGCACAGTAGTGTTTTATAAGATGCATTTGTAAAATATATGGTCAATAGTGACCTTCAGTTCTGTTTAGTCTGTAAATATTTTTCTTTCTGTTGCATTATGCAATTGAATTTTCAACACCTGTAAGTTGTGGCCCAACCAGTGGTCCTGCAAATCTGTTACTGGCCCTTACTGAATTTCTAGTGAGCACAACTGTCATAGTCCTTGGCTGTCTGCAACCATAGTTCTTGTCAGCAGCAGGTTAATTCAGAAACATGAAACCTGCAGTTGGCATAGAACCACTGAATATCTGGTCCCACATGAGTGTCAAACTGGGTATATTTTGTGTTAGTTTAAGACTTTCACAGCAGTGAAATGAAGATTAGTTTTCTGAGATGGTGGTGTGGTAGGTGTAAGTACGGTATCTACTGAATTCTGTAATTTGTACTGTGCTGCAACATTCACTGAATGTATTTGCAGGCCTGGGTCATTATGGAGTTGAGTGCAGTGATGTTCATTATGTTGTGTGTACCCATGGACACTCTGATCACACAGGCAACAACAACCTATTTCTCAATGCAAAACACATTGTAGGGTTTAGCATATCGTGCAAGGATCTGTACTTCATTCACCCATTCGAAACAGGTGAGTTCAAGTGATCTAATTGCAGTTTGGGTTCTGCACGCAAACTAAACATGGATTTCATTTACCTTAACAATGCTAGGTGACCATTCATCTAAAGTAAAAGAAGGTGTGTATGTATGCCTGTGTCTGTCAGTAAAAAAAGTAAAAGGTAAAGTTCACCTTATAACCTGCCGTGAAGCCACAGAGGGGGAATACAGGTATAGCTCTACTGTTTCTTTAACCACAGCACTAGATGGGGGTGGGTGGTTAATGCTATGCTGCGGTTGCTTTACTCCCAGGAATGACCTGGTACCCATTGTATAGGAGGCTGGGTGGACCCCGAGGCCAGTCTGGATGGGTGCTGAAAATCTCCCCCCCCCCCCCTCCCAACCAGGATTTGATCCACGGACCATCTAGCCTGTAGCGAGTCGCTGTACTGGCTACACTATCCCGGCCCATGCCTGTCTGTGGCAAACATAATTCATCAGGGAATAGAGACAGGAGCTTGAAATTATGGCAGTAGTTTTAGAATGTTTATGGAATGTGCCTTGCAGATGTAATCAAAATCAGTCCATGGGAAGGCAGTTGGGCCACTGACAGCTGATATCCTTGGTGTGAGACACACTCCATTGCCATGCTTACCATTGTTGCTTTGTTCTCTGTGGGGTAGAAACTTAGGCTGAAGGAACAGTTGAGCATCGGGAATATAATACAATACATCACTATGTGGTAGCAGCATTCTGATATGTGAGTTAACAATTGGTGTGCTGTAAAAATAAAGAGGCATTTGTTGAAAGAAGACATTGAAAACCCCTTCACAATAATAATTGACTAATACCCAGGGTGTTAGTGGCTGAGTGAGTCACACTTTATTGCCATGTTACCATTGGTGCCATGTTCTTTGTATGTACTTTAAGACTTAAAGGCTCTTGCCATAGTTACAATAGGTTGTGTTCTCTACGAGTTAAATGCCAAGTCCGAAGAAGGAGTTGAGCATCGAGCACATAATACAACTGATAATGGGTTTGCGAATTTTATATTCATACCATGCATATTCTTACAAGTAATACATCAACCAACATATGCACTTAATAAAATACAATTCATGACAAGTATTAACCTCCTACATGTTTCGGCACTGGGGTGCCATCATCAGGGAGTTATTTAGAACAAAGGAGTACAAGCCCAACCTGCTAATCTACACATTGTATCACCCTTATTGGAATGATTAAAATATTGAAATTCTAAAATACATAAGCATTTTAGAATTTCAATACTTTAATCATTCCAATGAGGGTGATACAACACTTAGATTAGTGTGCTAGGCTTGTACTCCTTTGTTCTAAATAACTCCTTCCTTTTTCCCTTTTTGACTTCAGGTGAGCCATTCATCATTGATGAGGATGTGAAGGTGGTGCCTACTCCAGGCCACACACTGACAGATGTGTCTGTTCTGGTAAACACAAAGGACAAAGGACTTGTAGCAGTTACAGGTACCTTGGAATAAGGCAATGCATGCTATATAAAACTATCTTCCTGGTAATAAGGACTGGGTGTCCAGGTAAGATGTTAATACTTTCACTGCCAAAGTCGACCGTGGTTGATTTAAGTATTTATGTTTTAATTTTCCAGCATCAACTTTAGTCGATCTAAAATTTACTCTGCTCTTTTGCCTTAAATAGGCTATGCACACAATGAGTTCTTTCAGGAAACATATTTTACATCTTTATTAATCCCTTGCTGACAACTAGAAAAAATATATACATTTGATATATAATTTCATATATAATTATATTTTATAAGTTATTAGATGACACACTAGTTGTTTAACATTCAATAAATCCCTGGCAATTTAACACCCTCGGGGATTTAAATACCCGGCAGTGAAAGTGTTAATATGGCTACTTATATTTTGGAAGTCTTGAGTTTCATTCTTGTTCCAGTAGCCAGGCATGTAGGTTCCCTGATATAGGTATTGACTGTTTCTCTCCTTGCACTTATGAAGTCATCATTCAGTCTTCTCTTGTTTACCCCAATATAACCTCAACTGAAAAAGCATCATAGTTTCTGTGTTGTACTTATTGTTATAACAAATAATAACAGACAGTGGATGTTAGGACTTGTGAGGTGGAAGCAACACTAGCACCACTTAATACAGTCTTAGATGATGTATGGTGGTTCCCTCTTAAGAAGTTTTTCCAACAGACTAGTGTTGACATCTTAAGCATAAAAACACCTTGGAAGTTATTCAGATTTTTCTTGATATCAGTTTTCAGACTTTTATGGCCGTTTTTCATCTGGGTTCCTTTGGGTTCATGCCTGCGTAGTCGTTTAATGTTCTGACTTTTGGAGGAATGTACTGGCTCCATTGTCAGCGTGACTGAATTGGTATGGTTAGATGCTGAAGTGCTAAAGAGGGAAATATTCTGTCAAGTACATCAGAAAGTTTTGGGTAGCTTGGTCAGTCACAGCTGTGGAGGGTGGGAAGACGGGATAGCATTGTCCTCAGACAATCGGAGTGAAGATTTCTAGAACAGACCCTTCCATGCTTGAACAGTGGGAGATTTGAAAATCTGTGGATGGTGACTTACATTCCTTTTCTGTCATTAAACAACCCTGGGCATGTTCAACACTAGGATGGGTAATCATTGTTTTCATTTTTTCCTTTTTATTTAATTTATTTGTTTAATTTCCTGCTCCTTTGTTCTCCTCCTTTGTGATAACTGTGAAACTATTACGTTGTCGGAAAATGCCTGCTTTCTTTCTTTGAGGAAATGGATTAGGGGTTTCCATGATCTACTCAGGAAAACTCTTAATTTCCCAGTCCATTTTCTTGAGGTGCAGTATGATCTCTACTGCTTCCTTTATGAGCCACTCCATGCAACTGGATTTTCTGGCCAGGATTTAGGTGTTACTGAGCACCATCCAGTGGCCAGGGTCAGTGTCATGTTCTGCCACAACTGACTCCTCTGTATCACTTCAACATCCACTCAAACCAATTCAGTCACCTGATGATGAAGGTTGTATGTTCCTCTGAAACGTCAAAACATTTAACCACATTTTTCTTATTTGAAATCAAAGTTCAGTTTTGAGTTTCTTATGTAGGATACTTACTAATCCTGTAGAACAAGAACCACTGAAGTGTGTTCTTCATTAAGTGTGAGGATACTTTTTGTCATTGCATTTTGTCCAATAGATCCTGAGATATTAATATTTTTTAAAACTCTGCCTAGTTATTTTAAAAGCCCCAAATTAAACTCTGTCTTTTAGAATTGCTTAAGCAGGAATTAAATCCATTGCAAAAGGGTTAACTGAGAACCAGTGTATATGTTTGTACATCTTTAAGAAATATGCATGTGTTATTTGGATAATTTTTTGTAGAATGTGAACAGCATGGTAACTGCAAAAATGATCAAGATTGCTGTCTTCTGGGACGTGACAGCATGCAGTGTGGCAACCATTTACTGACACTTCAGAGGAACCCAATGTCTCCATCTTTAGAGTATAAGTTTTCTACCCTGAAGATGTAAGGGGGTAGGTCTCTCTGAAATGCAGGTAGATAACTACCAGACTGCATTGTGTCACATCCCAGAAAACAGTACTCATCATAGTAACCCAGCAAGGAATTAAAATCTTGATTAGTCTTAAGTTTGTTACCAGTAAGTAGTCATGCATGGGAGCTAGGAATATTGAAGTTTCATATGAAAATAAATTTCTACAAATTATGTACAAAGTGTTGTTTTTAAGTCAACACAAAGTGATGATGCTAAGTTCACAGGTTATATATGACAAATGTAACACAGACATAATCTGTATTTATTATAATAAATTATATATTATTATTATATTATAATAAATACATCCAAAGAAGGGAATAAGTGACGATGGCAATGGCCACCGCCGCAGCCGCCACCACCACCACCACCACCACAACAACAACAGTAATAATAATAATAAGAAGAATCTGCAACACTTGCATTTAGAAGCAGAGAAAAATTAGGGTTGTAGACAGACGTTGACTGGTCCGACTGACTGGTATGAAAAGAAGCTGTCCTTTGTCTCACTATAAGGAAAATGTGGTCCAGCATTACTACATTTTTGTGATGTAAGTGTAGGAGAAAGGAAATTGAGTAATTTTTTTTGGAAAGAAATTCTTACATATTAACATTTACATGAGATATGATAGAAAAATTTGCACATATGAGCTGTGTTGTAATTGGTACTAAGCTTGTGACTTTAGCTTCTCAGCTAGGTAATTCATTTCTGATAGGTAAATGAGCGCTAACTCACATGTAAACATGCTGAAGCTCATTTCAGAAGTCCTTGACACTGCCACAGAGCAATAAGATAGTGTCTTTTTTGGTTTTTCCTTTAAATTTGTTCCATTCTCTCTTTCTCTCTCTTATGTAGGTAGTCATACCCACAGAATAAAGCAGCATTATAAACCATTATTAATATCTGGGTCTGGCAGTGAAGTTAGGTGAACAAACACTCAGAGATCCATGCATACATGGTAAGGGTAATAACAATGAACCTAAGAGAAATGGGTTTGAAGATATGAATGCAGTTGAACTAGTTAAGAACGGGGGCTGGTGGTAGGGGTGAGCACAGTGATAAACCTCCATTTTCTGGAGAACAGTGTACTTCAATTAGAAAAACCAATCCATGAATGCTGTACAGGGAAGTAAATGCTGTTTATTGTGAGAATATGAAATACATCAATACATTGCGTTGGCACAGTGCAGTTTTTAGTGTTAAACCTGGCCATATATATGCTAACCATTAGGCTTTGAAGGGTTAGTAAATTGTATTATGGGAAATTTTCTTCTTAATTTGACCACTGTGGATAAAAGAAAATGTAAATATGTATGACATTTGGTTCTGGGACCCACCAAGCCTCCTAGACATTGGGTTCCAAAGTTTCTTTTTCCAGACTAAAAAGACGCTGTGCTTGATAGTGAGCTGGTTACTGCAGGATATGTTTCGGTCATTTAGTTTGTAAGTTTCGTATAAAGAGTTCAGGTCGTCTAGAGTGTAATTTCCGATTTGTTGGACCAGGGGGTTAGGATGGGATGGACAGTTAGCAAAAAATTGAGCTGTAAGTTGGTGGATGAAGTCTCGGATGGGTTCAGTATTAAGGGTGTCGTGCAAATGGGAGTACCCCTGGGATAGGCATCGATCACTCATAAGCTCTTGTTTTTGACGACTTGGAGTTTGAGGTAGTTTGAATTACGTGGTATTCCAGACAGGGGCGGCGTAAGTAAGAAGGGATCGGATGAGTAATTTATATAGGGTTAATTTGGAGGTTTATGGGAGCGTGAAGGCTCGAGTAAGTAGGAGGAAGATGTTACAAAGTGTACCTGTGGCTTTGTTGGTAACAGTACGTAGGTGCTCGGTGTAGAGCAGTTTTCAGTCTAGAAGAAGGCCTAAATATTTTACATCTGAGGCCCAGGGCACAGATGTGTTACCAATTTGAACAGGTTCTGGAAGAAGGGGGGGGGGGGCGCTTTGAAAATAGAATAGTTTCTGTTTTATGAGTGGTATTTCTTCTATTCCAAACAATATTTGTACTTTAATGGCATTGTTTTTTTGGATTAGTGATACTTACTCCATTCCAGGTGTAACCATTTACTGTTGTGAGTTGGTCATCAGGGTTTTATTTGTAAAAGCTTAATGCAATTTCCTTTTTAGAGAAGCTGAATTTATGTGAAGTTGTGGCTGTAGTGATGGATTATTTTACTGTTATTTGGAGATCACGATAGTACAGTAAAACCTCGATGCATCGTTTTTTAGGGGGATGGAAAACAAGAACGATATATAGGGGAAAACAATAGTACCGGGAAACCATTAAAAATTATAGATAAGAACAATTTAATGATTATTATTACTTCTTGCTGAAAAAATCTTTGATTAACATTTGTTTTGTGCAAACTTTACGCCTTAATTCAAAGTACAATTTTACAAGGCCTAGAAACCTTTCACGATCACTGTCACTCGTGCTGTGCGCATAAAAGAAAGATTTTACTTTCATCAGCGCTTCATGCGTCTCGGCAAAGTTCGGCACAAATTACGGTTCAGCGTCTTCTTTTTCTCCTCCTTCCCTCTCCACACTCCCGGACTCCTCGAGGGTCTCGCACAGCTCCTGCACTGTTCCTATACCACTGGTTGCCACGTGACTATCCACAGAGACGTAGTCCTCGAATATGTCTTTGTTCATGCCACTGAACTATTCCCAGTCTTGGCGGAAATCGTCATCATCGTTAGTCAATACGACGTCACTATCGCCTGAAGATTGTCCCTGCACGTAACCAGCTTTCCGAAAACAATTTTCGATTGTCTGCTGGGTTACTTGTTGCAAGGCTGCCACAGTGTAGTGCAAAGCTTCCAACACGTTTGTCTTCTTTTTTGTATCTTTGCCTGCATCCATTAAGCAAACAGCTGTTTGCACGAGGCGTTTTCTATAAAGCTGCTTATAACACTTTATTACCCCTAAATCGAGGGGCTGGACTTGTACAATTTGCCGGGTACCGTATGACTTTTACATTTCTTAGAAACGATGTATACCTTGGATGTGCGGCACAATTGTCCACAAAGAGGAGAATGTTCCTGTTTTGCGCACCCATACTTGCGTCTAATGAACGCAGAAATGAATTTGGTATTTGGAGGGTAAGTTTTTTATATTCTTGAAACATCGCGGTTTCGGAGATTTTACGATAATAATCGGCACTTGTTTGTCACTTCCATCACTGTTAACACAAAGTAAAACAGTAACTTTTCCCGAGTCTTTCGAAGATCTTGTATGAGAATATACATGCATCTCAATCTCGCGGAAAACCAAAATGATCGAAATTAAGGCAATTTTCTCATTCTGGTATTTGGTTCAACACGCAGCAGGCAATCCAGGCAGCACTAAGACAGCAATACATGCGCGAGCAGCGCACTAAATCATCGTTTCAAATAAAATAAAAAACTATCCATGTTGGAAAATGTTGCGTCAGGGCCGTGATTTTTCAATGATCGACGCGATAAAACGACAGTTCGAGGACCGATGGAGGCGGGAGAAAATAATGTTATTTATATGGGGCTAGTTCCGAGACAAAATAAGGCAGACAATATATGCGGGCAGACGAAGGTAACGGGAACGATGCAACGAGGTTCCACTGTATATACTTGCTGGAGGGTATTCTGTTATCAGAAACAAGGCAGCCAAGATTCTGTGTTATGAATATTGAAGAGCACGTGTTTCAAGCATACAAAGTGTTCTGGTGAGGGAAAGACTTCTGTTGGAGTGGAGTGATATCATAGCCACATAGCCACAAGAAAATGCATGAAATGAGATGCAGTGATAAGGCTCACATTATTACTTGGACTAAACATGGGTATACCACAACCATACCAAAACAAGAGCTGATAGATAAGCAATGGTTCTGGTGGCCTGCAGGTTCCTGTTGGCTAAGGTAGTCACCTAATTTTGTGTCATGCTGGTTCAGCTTTCACAGGATGTATTCCACAGAGCAAGTTTGTTTTTTTCTCTAAATCGAAGGCCTGAGCAGATTATCGTGGTGAGATCAATTCAAGGGTTTATGAAACGTTTTTCACTGAACAGTACTACCACACATAGCTCCTGAATGTGTTAATTGTAATGGATAATGCCAGCATCCACCCGGTTGTGATGGTAAAGCTTTTGTGTACAAACACAAGAAAAGCAGACATTATGGCATGGCTATCCAGAAATACATACCTTACCCGTCCTCACAAACACTCCTGGAGTTATTGCAGCAGCTTAAGATGCATAAGCTGCATAAGTACTAAGAAATGGACATCATTGTCATGCAGCATGATTACACAGTGGTGCAATAGTGACCACAACCCAGTGGGCACCGGTGGTGTCACATGGCAGACAAGAACACGACCCTCAGAACTGCTGGCATTGAGAAGTGGGCACCTGAGGCAGCAGACAAAATACAGGCTTCGGCATGGAATGATAGTGTGCAGCACGTGGAAGAATTGTAAGAGCAGGATTTTAAAGAAATTTCCTTATTTAGCTGCTAAACCTATCACTGAAAAACTCAGTGATTCAGACACAGAAGTTCACAGATGAAGGGAATTAAGGTGTTTATATTGTTTAGAGTAAATACAAATTAATAACTGACATCTTTAAAGATTTCTACCACAGTACTTTTCTACTTTATTAGTAGCATAATAGGCTGCATACTGGCTGTCCCATTCTGACGGTGGAAGTCTTGCAGCACTGCAAAAGCAAAGCTCTTTCTCCTTCTATGCAAAACATTTCACTTGCCCGCCTTTGTTCCTGCATTTTACACTAGGAAACTATGAGATATAGACATGAGCTGTCTTCATGTCTTTTAGGTCTAGAGGATATTACAGTTGCATGTAAAGTATAATTTTTTGTTTGTAGGTGACTTGTTTGAACGGGAGGAGGACATCGCTAACCCATCACTGTGGCAGCATGTAGCTGGTAGTGATGACCCAGAGAAGCAGCAACAGAACCGAAAAAAGGTCATGCAAACTGCAGATTGGATTGTTCCTGGTCATGGACCAATGTTTAGGGTCACAGAAGAAATGAAAATTGGTGCTAAATAAATTCTAAACAGAGCAACACATACTTTCTTAAGTCCACCTTGTTACCAAATATTGCATTTGAGTGAGTGGCACTCCTGTTGTCCATCCAGTAAGTCTCATCTTCGTATCTTAGGCTGGGAGACCAGATAGCCTGATTAAGATTTTTCATAGTTTCCTTTATTCCCTTCAGGAAAGTGCTGTGACACCACATAACACAGATTCTTTCCAGTTCATCATTCACATTTATTCTGCCATATGAAACCAATGAACCTATGCAGTGTAATTTTGAAATTTTGAACACAGACATTTGCTTGTATGGATGCTGGAAATATTAGTCTAGACTTGGGACTGAAGACTGCGCAAGTGTGGTCAGGTGTGCACTGGGCACACTGGTTGGACTATAGAAGCTACGGTGAAATACATACATACGTACATATATATACGTTTCGTTGGTCCTAACATTCTGCCTGCCGACAGCTGAACATGAAACAAGTCACAGTTGTATACAACAAAAATAAATACAAATTATAAGAACTAACACAGACACAAGCAATGCATACAACAACATAAAATATAAGTCATAAAAATCAATACAATACAAATACAAATTTAGACATATAAAATAACAGTATAAAAGCAAGATTTGAATCCTATTACAAAAAATATGTCCAATGATTAAGACAAAATGTGTAGCTGAATTTATCATAAACCATTTCTATTTTTATTCAACTCATAAAATTCAGTAACTGAATAAAAAGAGTGGGTGATAAGATACTTTCTCAGTTCTGTTCTGAATTGTACACCATCACATCTAAGACTACTAATATTGTCTGGGAGACTGTTAAAAATCCTAATACCCGAATAAAACACACCCTTTTGAAAACAAGAAATTCTTGCACTAGGTAGATAAAATTGATTTCTGTTTCTAGTATTTCTACCATGCACTGCAAGATTAGTCTGAAATTTATTTTGATTAGCAACTACAAACAGTATTATAGAAAATATGTATTGACATGCCACAGGAAGGATACCAAGCTTCTTGAACAAACCCCTGCATGAGGTTCTCATTCCCATACCGGACATAATCCTTATTACCTTCTTTTGTACTCTAAATACTCGCTGTATATTTGTTGAATTTTCCCAAAAAATCAACCCATAGGTGATCACAGAATGGAAACATGCAAAATATACCATATGTAATGCTTCAGAATTTAATAAATTATATAATGTCCTAATTGTGTAACACACACAACCTAGTTTTGGAAGGATTTGCTCAATGTGTTTTTTCCAATTCATATTATTGTCTATATGTATGCCCAAAAACTTCGTGGTAATTACTTCTATCAATATATTTTTGTATTCAATAGTCAAGGGAACATGTACCAAGTTTGATGGTATAAATCTCACAAAATTGGTTTTTTTAATATTTAAAACTAATTGATTTCTATCAAACCAGTTTTCTAAACAAGACATGACAGAGATCAACTTATGTTCAAATTTTTCATAACTTTTATCAGCAACCAGAACACTTATATCATCAGCAAAAAGTACATCATGAGAGATATGTTTTATGGCCAAAGGAAATAACCTGACTGGCACATCATTAAATTTTGACAAAACATATTATGTTCAATTTCTGACTAAGAATAATCATGAAATGAACATACATATAAGCTATGGAAATAAACTAATTACCAATACTCATAGTACCCATTTTCTGGGATTAATCATTGACAGTACTTTACCATGGAAAAATCATATTGATAAATTAATGTATAAATTAAGTTCGGTATGCTATGCAATAAGAGCTGTCAAATCCCTTATGACACAAGAATCCTTAAGGATAATTTCTCTTATTTTCATTCTGTTATGACATATGGTATAATTTTCTGGGGCAATTCTTCCTACTGCAGCAATATTTTTAAAATACAAAAAAGAATAATTAGAATTATTACAAACTCTTGAAGTAGAGTTTCTTGTCGAGAATTATTTAAGAAACTAAAGATTCTTCCATTACCATCACAATATATATTTTCTCTTTTATTATTTGTGATTAAGAACAGGGACCTATTTAAATCTAATTCTGAGATTCATAGTATAAACACCAGACACAGAACTGACTGACATCCTCCTGTATCAAATTTAACAATGTTCCAAAAAGGAACCGTCTGTTTTGGAATTAAAATTTTTAATCATTTACCATTTAGTATTAAAGATTTATCTCATAAAGAAAAACAACTACTTTAAAGAGGTTTCTTCTTACAAATTAATTTTATTCATTGGATGAATAATTTTAACTGGAATTTGACTAAAGATCTTAGTCCTTAGTAAATTTAGTAAATTTATTTCATAAGCATATTTTTATGTACACAACTTTATAGTTTCATTTATTGACTTATGATATATAAGTTTATATTGTTTGTGGTGTTGAGTTGTTGTAGTACATTGTATTTTGACTGTCAACTTTGTCTATTGTAAACTTGACACATGCTTTTCATAAGCAAACACACATATATAATAATTGACTGATTCCACATCCAAAAGGTTTTTTTTCACTTTGTTAGGATTTATGGAATGAAGCGAATGTGCATAAATGTGAATAAATGCCTTGGACAACCAGACAAGTTGGCAGTGACTGAGCATAGCTTCAGCAGTGAACATCACACCCAAATCCAGAAGACCAAAATACTCTCCACTAAATCCTGTTACATGAATGATATCATCAGGGAGGCAATTGACACTGAATTTTCCATCCCAATAACTTGAATGGGGAGGATGGCCTGTTCTGAAGCAGGTCTTGGAAACCTTTCATTCACTCACTGAAGGAATGGAGGAAGTGCCCCCAGAGGAGACTCCTCATTACAGACCTTTTAAGGGCCACACACATCCATGATCTCTCCTTTCCATTTCACCTCTAGTAAATAACTACCTGTGGGAACACTTACAATTTTCCAGATCATCCTTACTGTTACCAGACCCTAATGTCATTATTGCCTTTCCATACTGAACATTTAACACCTGACTGTTCTACAGGCCCTGCCCACTGAATAGCACCACCACTCCCATTGGCTTGCTACCCAAAGCCCTCTTGCTGATGTAGTGTACCTATTTTCCTGGTGTGGGTACCCTTCTCGACTCCTTAGATGCTGAAAGTGAAGGCACTAAGCGTCTTTGAAACGCCAGTAACTATTTGCTAATTGACACAAGTCATATTCCAGAAGACTTAAAACTTCATCATTGGTATTGGTTGGCAAAGTATGATGTCATACTATTGTGTAATAAAGATGAGATGAGATGCTGCCATCTATCCATAGGGATGTGATGCAACTGATGGTGGGTTAGCTACAGCAGCCAGCAATGTCATCCAGTTAATGAAAAGGATTGGTATTATTCCACTCATAATGTTTCTACCACTCCCAAACCCACCAATTCGTACTTCGGAAACTACGCTACTGCAAAGGAACAATATTGTAAGGATCTTGAGTGTTGTACGTAGGTTCTTTTACAGAAATTTGTTAGCATTATAGTTAATCACAGGTTAATGTACAAGAGCTTATGACGCACTCTCCATTTCCAATAATAAGACTGCTCTTCTTGGCCCAGCATGACCTCGTATAATGCTTTACTAGCTTGTCACCCCACATTCCCTGTAGTTCACACAACTGCAATTGGTCCCGCTGGTTCCGCCTGTTCACAATCCCTTGGCTATCGAATCCCATGCTTGCCTGATTCACACTCCCTATCGCCCGGTCCACAAGCAAGTAACTGTTTGCAACTGGCTCCAGTCGCCTGGCTCAACACCTTGTATGCCGCTTCTTGCCCTCCTGGAACCTACCAGCAGTCCCTGTTTTATTGCCTTCGCCGAGTGTTCTCTCTCTGTCCCGAACTGCATGGTAAGTACGCGCCAGGTCGCGTGACGTCAGAGGACCGGCTGGTCGGCCACGCTGCTAGGGCTACCTAGCAATATTTTGGGGATAAAAACTTTATGTAACCAGCACTACTTCATACATATTCGTAGATGATGAAAGTTCCTCAGCAACATCACGGTTCCTTTAAAGGAAAGGACAAGCATTTCATCTGGTAAGTCCAAAGTATCCTTACTAGAACATGCGTGATGATTTTAGACTGTATCCATTCATAGAAAAGTTTGATATTCATGTTAGACATTTGTGGCATTCAAGACTGGGAACTTGAATTGTAATACTGTAGTGGAGAATGTGGAATATTTCAATTATTCGGGCAGCACGATAACAAATGATGTAAGGTGTACACGTGAAATTAAATCCAGAATTGCCATGGCAAAAGCAGCATTCAACAAGAAGAAAAATCTTTTCACCAGCAAACTGGACTTAAATTTGAGGAAGAAACTAGTAAAGTGCTACATTTGGAGCATAGCTTTGTATGGTGCTGAAACGTGGACACTTCGGAAAATAGATCAGAAGTATCTGGAAAGTTTTGAAATGTGGTGCTGGAGAAGAATGGAGAAGATCAGTTGGACCGATCGTGTGAGAAATGAAGTATTACACAGAGTCAAGGAGGAGAGGAATATCCTACATACAATAAAAAGAAGAAAGGCCAACTGGATTGGCCACATCTTGCGTAGAAACTGCCTTCTGAAACACGTGATTGAAGGAAATTAGAAGGAAGGACGGGAAGACGAGGAGAAGACGTAAGCAGCTACTGGATGACCTTAAGGAAAAGAGAAGATACTGGAAATTAAAAGAGGAAGCACTAGATCGCACCCTGTGGAGAACTCGCTTTGGAAGAGGCTACGGACCTGTCGTAAGACAGACTACAGAATGAATGAGTGTATTTCAAGGTCGATCCCAATAGCCGGGAAGTCTAACGCGTAGGTCTGCGGCCGCTCGCTTGCTGGGATTGCGGGTTCGAATCCCGCCGGGGACATGGATGTTTGTTTATTGTGAGTGTTGTGCGTTGTCAGGTGGAGGTTTCTGCGTCGGGCCGATCGCTCGTCCACAGGATTCCTACCGAGTGTAGTATGTCTGAGTGTGATCCCGAAACCTGTACAGTGAGGAGGCCTAGGCCCACTAGGGCTGTCGAGCTATGAGAAAAAAAGTATACTTCAAGCTTTTGTTCATCACGTTACGTCAAGTTACACAACAAAAAGTTTGACTCACTTCATTGTATGTGATGTACAACATTCAATAATACCCAAGTTTCCAAATATTCACACATCTACCACTTTCTCAAACAAAAAGACATCTTGCACAATACTGACTTATACGTAACATATGCAGCTGAGTGACAAACAAGCTGCAACTGCAGATATTAATTATTGCTTATAATTATATGCAATATCACAATAGAAATATCGTAGCCCGTATTTAGCTTGATTATAATCAAACTAAATAAGGGTCGTGATAATAAACACAGTAGTATTACATTTCCAGGCCTACAAACTGAAATGGAAAGTGCTGTGCACATCACATAAGTTCAGCGTGCTTTGTTATTGGGACATATAAGTAGATACTTAGTAAAGTTAGTTTCCTTTGCCATTTTTCACCCCATCATGACATGTAGTGTAATCTGGGGAAATTCAGCACACAAGATTACAGGTCGTTTATTCCAACATGCACACAAACTTTACCTTGGCACCCTTTACTTTCTGAATACCATACAGTTTCATGGTACATGTGTAAATGTCAATTTTTACGTCTGTCAGAAAAGCATGGACTTCATGCGCCGATTTTCATCAAACTCACAAATAATGAACAGCATTATGTTCAGGTCTCTTACTGAATTTCCCCAAAATCGGACAATAAATGTTGACACTGCAGGTAGAAATTCATTCACGCCCTAAGTAAAGTGTGGCTTTGGCTGCCACGAGATTCGCAGTCATTCAGTACAGTTTTCAGGGCCACCAAGAGCGGGTTCGAGCCCAGGTAAAAATAAAATAAAAATAATTTGGGACCCCCCCCCCCCCCCAGGAGGGGTGGACCGGCTAAAAATCTTTACACTAAATCAGAAAGACTGACTCTCAGTTGCAGAGTGACTTGGGCTTGGTCTGATTGGGTTAATTTGTAAAATCGACAGATAATAATACTACCGAGAAAGACAAAAACTTATGCAACATAGTCGGGCCCGGGCTCCTTTCCGGACGGCCGGGCCCCGATAATTTGTACTGGTTCCCCCCCACCCTCTTCGGCACTGACAGTGTTATGAACATCTCATGTACCGAATTATATGCAAATCGGACAAAACTTTTATAAAATACGGCAAAATTTAATTGACGCCCAGAAGTAAAGTATGGCTTTTACTGTACCGAAATTCACGAAACTCAATTGCTGAACGGGATCACATGGAAGTCTTACGTCCCGAATTCCATCAAAATCGGCCAAGAAACGTGGAAATTACAGGTAGAAATTTATTTGCAGGTAGCCCTCGATTTGCGCCGGTCCAATTTGCGCCGATTCAGAATAACGCCGATTTTGAAACCAGGAGGTCAAAAAGTGAAAAAAATATATTTTACTATTATTTATAACGTTTTACAATTTTTCTCGTACTGCTTCTTATACTGAATCGTAATTCCTACATCGCTGATTTTGAATAAAAATTATAAATACGGTAATCTCTGCAATTACGTATGTTTCGTTAACGCGAATTTGCTATAATGAGATCGATTAATCGGTAAAAACTGCTTGTAAAATGTAAACTTTTGCATGTGCGAGTTTGCTGTTATGCGATTTCATTCCCGGCGCTTTAACCTATCAAAGGACAAATTTAATTTCTGCGGAGGTCCCGGGGTTATTTTTATTACGCGATTTTCTATAGGTCGGCGTCTTACACGAATGCAACTATTGCGTAATAGCAGAGATGATTGTACACATCAATCACACGATGAACAGAACTTTTGGAAAGCCATGGGCAGCCTCTTTCCAATGAAGGCTTAGAAGAATTGGCCGCACAACTGGGCCAAAAGTAAAAGGAGGAAAGAGAGGAAGAAGAACTTCCTCTACGTGAAATGAAGACAAGCGATCTCTAGCGCATCCGCTCAGACATAGATAAACTCAATGATGAGCTCTGCGAGATTGACCACGACTGGGAGCGGAGTGCTACAGCGAAGAGGAGCTTTATGGCATCCATGAGGCCTTATCATAAAATTTTGATAGAAAGAAAGAAGAAATCACGACATTCCACGCTGCATGCTTTCTTGAAAAAACGTGACGATCCTCAACTAGGGACTTCGTCAGAGAACTAAAGCTGCTTCATTACGCCATTGCCGGTTGTAAGTGTACAAAATATATTTTTTAAATTTTCTTTATTATATTTACGTTATTTCAGAGCTTTAAATGCAATCCCATCATATTACTCGTCAATGTTTGGGTGCCAGGAACGCATGTCATTGACTTCCCATTAATTTACATTATAAAATCGTTTCAATTTACGCCGGGTAGTCCAGGAACGCATCCCCGGCGTACATCGAAGGCTACCTGTACACCCTAGGTAAAGTATGATCATAAATGCGCCGATTTTCATGAAAATCCGATAAGCGGGTTAGTCGCTGATTTTAAGTCGCAGACAGAATGACAGACATGGTCTCTACATATGGCGTTTATTAAAGAACGCATAAAGATGCATTTACCATGCAAAAAAGTCATTATAATAATAATCAAAAGTGATAAAAATACTCTCTTGTAGAGAATTATTTCAGAAAATTTGTAAGCTGTGCGCTCTCCGTACTTGTTTATTGAGCAGGTCTCCAATTATCAAAGAACGTGAACACGTTAATGAGGCAATAAAATAGCGTAAGGTAGTTCTCGTTTTACGCGATTTAGTTTTGCACGATTACGTTTTATCGCGACTTGAAAGTTTACAACGCTTTTCGAATTTACGCGATAATTTTCGGTTTAACGCGATTTGACATAGACGATCCGTGGTCGCTCTTATCTTCTGTAGGAGGCTAGCAGGAACTGACGTCACTGTCACGCCATCAGTCACGTGTATGGATTGATTACGTTACATATAGATCTCACATGGCTTATTTAGTTTCCTGTTCAACAGCATTGGCTATTCTTACCAATATGAGTGAGAAACGTAAATCTGCATCACCTAGTGCAATCCAAGTGAAAAAATCGGCGAAAGACAATCGGTATTGAAGAGAAATTACATGTAATAAGCCGACTTGAAAATGGTGAACGAATTGTTGATATATGCCGTAATGTTAGACTCGCTCATAGTAGCGTACATACAATTCGTGATAATGCTGAGGGAATTAAAGAAAGTGCTAAGTCAGGAACTAAAGTGTTTGTGTAGAAAGACTACCACAGTCCTGTCCGAATGAACCGTAACAAAAATTATGGATGTGAGTCTGTTACATTTTTATTGCATTATAAATAAATAAATAAATTGTATAGAAATGTACGTGTACTGTATAGAAATGTACTGTATATACAGGACACACATACTCTACAGGTCCGTATGTCACTAGTGGTATAGTCATACACTATATAGGATGAGGTTGTCAGTCCCCTAACCCCCAGGAAATACATTTTTTTAAATGGGAATTTTGTGTTCGAGTTGCGCGATTTCGATTTGCGTAACGTTTTTTAGGAACGTAGCCCTGGCGTAAAACGAGAACTACCTGTAAAGAAAACCAAAATTATGTGTGAAAGCAGAAACAACATGACCAGCAACTAACATCCACATGCAGAATGGTATAAACTCTGACCCATGCTATGAACCACAAAAATGGACCACAGCTATAAGCGCTGCGTTAGGATATGCCGAAAGAAAAGAGTAAGTGCCACAACCTAGCGGTCCAAGAGAACTTCACCGTAACTGCAATCGCAGTATATATATAGTAGTCTACAACTCGTATACTAATCTACAATTCCTAGTTTTACACAGCCAGATCAGGGAAAAGCTGTAGTGAAATTGATTACGCATGCATGATTTATTGTCTACTTTTCAAAAGTAAGTTACTGAAAGCAGGAACATTTCTATACCAAAGGAATTATACAGATATAAGGACTCGCTTTTTTAAAGTTGTGAAAAAGACTCAGACAGACCAGCAAGCCCACGCAGTTTTCTTTTGTCTGGGCCGTACACGTAAGACCCTTGCGCAAAATGTATTTGGTCTGGTCAACAAAAGACAAGTACTCCGGCCACAGCAACTTGAAGCTTGGCCGAAGAATAGCGTGACGTCGTTCTTTATATACTGTATATGCACATTTGAACATAACTTTCTGACTGTGGTTTTCATTAATATGCCATTCGTTATTCCGTGCATATTCCTAATGCTATTCAATAATTAAGAGTCTCGACTGAGGGGGAAAAATGTGCTTTCTACAATGAAATAAAGCACCTTCATTCCCATGCTAAATATTTGCAGAGACATCTTTGGACAGTTGACAAAAACAGTGGCAGGCTTATGGGGCGCGCATTTCCATTCTCTACATCAGGTGTCAGTACCATACAATTTTCCAGTGAGGACTCTGATCCATGGGCCACGGTCGCATGGTGAAGATTTAATCTGTGGTGAAGGCTATGTCGACATGTGTGCAGATAAGTGGCTTTGAAAAGAAATTGTGGGACGTGTACGAAACTGCAAGACACTGCATTTGCAGTATTTGTGCTTGAGCTTGTGGAACTGTTTAGAGCGAATATAGTGTGTCTTGAAAGACGGTTTGTATTAATGAACTAAATTGAAATTATTGGTATTAATAAAAGGTGACTGTAGTGTTTGCCGTTGGTTTGGCATCACGCGTGTCTTGTGTTACGGTTGAAAGAAAGTAATTATCGCAATTGGAGAGGTAGGAGCGACAAACGTTCATTATTGCGTTGTGATAGCGATTTTAATTCTTTACGTCGTCTAAATCTCAGACCGAAAATTTGAAGGAAGTAGGTCCGGTTTTGTTCTATGCCATTGCATCATATTCGTATAACGTTTCATCACAATATATGTTTCTGTGCGATGCAACAACTCGTTATTTCAGTACTAGAACCATATTGTCATCAGCATTACAAGTGTCATGATGGTATGCAGACTGTCAGCTTGTTTGAAAAATATCTCGTAATTAGGTCCAAATGGCGCGAAAGGTGTATTTCAGTCGACGTAACATTTTGCAAAGTTTATTTTTTAACGCCGTCACATGATGTAGTTATCGAAATCACTATATAGTACTGTCATGAAGATCGTAATGTAATCTAATATATACATCCAAACCAGCCTTCAAGACACTTTTGTTAGAGTCCGTATGTTTATTTCATTTTGTGTGTAAGGGCTGTTAAAGAAGCTTCACGCATCGGTAAGTCCACGGTAGTCAAGATGTGTGACAACAAACCCGAGGGCCGCAGACAAATTATAGTACTAGGGTTAGGGTTTGGGCTTTGAAGTATGAAAGCAAGAGCAAGTAATCCACATAGGTCAGAGTTTCAGTAAGTCACAGAATTGAAATGGGAAACACTTAATCCACAAACCATAGGCTGTAGGTAGGAAGACAGAAGGAGTATAACTTTTAGCTCATGTAGGTTCAGCATTGATTTTTTTGTTTTAGTGTAATCCACATGGGCAGTCCTAAATGCTGCTGCCCTGCTATGAAAGTGTGACAAAGCAGAATGTACAACTTCTCAGCAAAAGACTCAAGAAGTTTACTGCAAGGTTGCATGGTTCTTTTCAGAGTTGTTCACAGTGGTCATCCACTGTCTGTAGGTTATATTGTCTACACTGTTTTCTTCCAATTTCTGGTCTGTGTTTTCATTAGGTTGGTCACTGGACACTTCTCAGTCTTTCTGGTACCAACTCACACTTGGTAAAATACAATAATTTTGGCATAGTGTTCATACATTTTTATGTAATCTGCAGCCAAGTCATACAGTTGTCCTTCTGCAATCATACTTTTTTTAATTTCTGATGAATGGTATACACACACATACTGCGTGGGTTACACTTAATCCATCTGACACAGTTTTTTGACTGAACTCTGCAAACCTTGAAAAGCCTTGGAACTTTTCCAGATTCTGTTCCTGAAAATTTAAATAGCATTCCTTTAAGTTACATAATATCAGTCATTTCTGAAGATGAACCTTTTTGTTTTATGAGTTAACAAAAACATACAGTCTTTTGTCTGTAGCATAATCCTGCTGATTTTATCAGACATAAAATTGTTTCACCATTTCAGCTGTTACAGGAGGCAGAACATTCTCTCATTTTGCATTTGGGCTTCACAAAATACCTTTCAGAGCCACTAATTTTGTGGCAGTATGAAACTGTAATTTCAGGCATTGTGCTTGTCTAATTGACCAAGTGTTAGGGGGAACCATACAAATTTGAAACTTTGCACTGTTTCTGAATATTCTGTTGTATGATATTTTTCCTTCAACTGGGCTATCATTTCACCTTTACTTGAACTGCCACTACCACAGGAGTTTGTTACTTAGTGGTATGCATACCGGGGTTGTGTTTTTGTTTGAAGAAGTTAAATTGTTTCTGTCTCCACAACTTTTTATTAACCTTGGATAGTAATATGTTAATTCTAACAAGGCTGCATGTTTCAGCTATTAAATGGTCATCTCCAGGCCACTCTGTTGGTCAGAAAATGTAAATTAGATTGTAGATACATGAATTAATGTCATGTCAATCATACTTTGTTATACTGAGTAGGGTTCCTTCCAAGGCCCTTTTCACTGTCTTAAATTTGTCCTTCAGGTACTTCACTTGTGACATCTTAGTGGAAAGGAGTGACACTTCCATTGTTTCTAGTGTTGTTCAAGGAAGAAACAATTTTGGTCCACCCAATTTTCAAACTGTCTGAGATTTCCTATAGTTACGCCATATTCTTAGCTTCAACAGACAACTGCTTCATTTCCAAAACTTTTAGGCAAATTTACAGTAGTTTTTGTATTTTCTGACATGTTATCCTTTATGTATACTAGGGATCTTCTTTATCATCCAGTCCACCACAAGTTTATTGTTGTTGGCCCACCAGATCTCTGATGCAGTGTCTCATTGCTAGCATGAGTCCTTCTTTTAATAGGCGTGCATCAGGCTATTGGATTATTGGGGAGAAGGAAGCATCACAAGTTGGCTCAAGGGACTAACATGCCCTTGCCTGTTGAAGAGAATTGAAGTCACAGTACCTGTCATTTCAAAGCAGTATAATTCAGGTGTTACAATAATGTGAGCTGAATGTGGGTCAAAAGTGGACCAATGAGGTGAGGCAGGTGTCAGGCAGCAGAGTCAAGAGTCTGATGCAGTGTTATGAATAGCCCTTGTCCTGCTGACTTCTAAGCTCTCCTGGTCTGCTTTTGGCCAATGATCCCTGTGAGTGGTCAAGTGTTCTTGGGCCTGAGGAGCTGGCTTGGCTGTCCTGGGGATAGGCTGATACCCCACAAAGAATTCATGAACACTGTCAGGAACTTGTTAGCCCCATGTTGGCCACAGTACAGGGAAGATGCAGTGTAGAGTTGCCCCAGAAATACGTTGATTTGACATGGAATTGCGGTGTAGATTTTTTGTCATAAACTAATATTTAAGGTCAGACTTCTAGAATTCCGTAAGTTTGAAAGTAATTGGCGTACGATTCCAAGTTGCCCATTTAAACGGAAGTGTTGATATTATGTGGAGTGACTGTATCTGTCACAGTCTTCCTCCCTTCACCACATCTGCGATATTGTATTTTCACTTATTTTATTTATATTTGGTATTTGTTTTCAAGAAATGATGCTGACATTGGTCATGAAATTGCACCAGGGTGCTCAACGCCTGTGGTAAAAGCATGTCTGTGTAAATCAGCACCGTTAATGCACTCATCATTGCCCAAATATTTGACTCGCACATTTGCTGATGATGTCAGAAGTGCCTTTCGACGTGTATCCAGACGACAGACACTTAAAGAAAGAGCTATGGCACCAGCTGGTGAAACAGGTAAGGAATGGAAGTAATATTCAGGTATTTTTGAAGTCTCAGTACAACAGAGTTCACAGTACCACTTGTTAAAATCATGAAGTCTTAATTGATTCTGTAAGCAGGATGCTCTGGGCAGGACTTGTAACACCTCCTTTCCTTCAAATGTTTCATTGTGCCTGGTAATAACAGAAGAAACCACAAATGAATACATAAATAATTCGGTATCCTCCAGTTCTTTGCCCAGTTTTACCAGTACACATTCTGATTACAGAACATCCTACAGACATAATCTGAAAATTTCAATTTCAAATATGAAATTTAGTGGATGTCTGTTAAGTGGTTTTTGAGTTCTATGCAAACAGACAGTTGGACAGAGTGATATTAGTAGGTGTTTCACAGGGGTGTGAACTCTTTTAAAAAGAGAAAACAGTTTTATTTTACCTCAGAAGTGTTTTGTCTCTGTAGAAGATGACATACAAACAGTATGAATCATTCTTCAGTTGCAACTTGTAAGTTCTCAGTCTTTTGAGCAGTGATAATACAGGCAGTCCTCGACTTTCTGACATTCAACTTTTGTACAACTGACACTTTCGTACATTATAAATTGTCACTCCTAATCTGTCTTTTGTACACTGAATTCCGACTTTAGTGTGCAGCTGACGAACAAACATTTTGAGCTATTGCACAGTGGTGCTATAAAACTGAGTCCTGAACTGTATACTGTGTCTGCTAAATGCCTGAAAAGGTACATGATATAACTAGAATTTGGGGCAAGAAATAACTTTAGAAAATGTATTTGTAGTTTTATATTTTTAACCCAACTGACTACTTTGATGTTGGTGGTGACAGTTGAGTTTTCATGTTGGCTGATTTTGGTGTGGCCGCATTTCTTTGTTGTTGTCTATCCTGGCCACTTAATCTGGTAATGCAGCCTGGTGGAGGAAAGTTGACCTACATCGTGATGGTGATGATATGTAATTTGCATGTGGAGTGATATGGCCATTGTACTGTGAAGTAGACAAAAATGTTTTTAAACAACATTGTTAAGGTTACAAATGACTTACGAAGTGTGAGCTTTGTTGGCCATCCCTTATGTAGCCATCTGAAGTGTGAAGGGTATTCGCTCCTGTTATGGTGGAGACATTGACAGTTACCTTTGGTTGAATTCTTACAAGAATGTACTGTAATTGTTGGTAAAACTGTTCTGTTTGTTGCCCATAAATAGGGATTTTTGTATACTACTTTTAAGCAATGGGAATGGATCCCCTTTGTAACATGTAAGTCTATTGTTCAACTTTCGTACATTGTGACTTTCGTACATGTTTTCAGGAACAAATTATGTACAAAAGTCTGGGATGGCATGTACTGTGACATTTTTGACATAGCTGCTCCATTGATATTAACTACACAACAGCTATTCGTGCTCTGATGTATATGTTACGGGAATGTGAAAACTAGTTACATTTATTGTAATGTGACAGTAAGTGGTAATTAAACTTTAGATTTTTATGTGACAAAATATGCATGCATCAGTGTTTTAAAACTTACAGAAATGTGCTCCCAAAATGCAAAAATATATCAAATGACGTCTGTACTTACATAATGTGCTGTATAAGTTGCTGGTGAAAATTTCTTGTGTTTTCATCTTCACTCATCTTTTTTGGCCATAATTTGACTTGGACTATGTCACATTGCTCTTTTTATGTATTTATGGAGTAAATCTCTAGCAGTTGTCTGTGACAATAAGTTTATGTTTGAACACAGACCTTACAGCATCCAAAAATGTGACAGCTGCAAGCACTAAGCCATTATGTCACAGAAGCAAACCCTTGCATCCTGGATTTTTGCAGAATGTCACACAGTTTTTTTTTTCCTACTGCATATACTCTACAGGCAGATACTTCATTCCATCTTGTACTCCAAGACTTCATTTGGGTGCATTGTTGTATCCCAGAGTTTTTCAACAGCATGATTACACCAAGTGGAAGTGAGTTGGATTATGGTGAATGTTAGGAGTACATTCACTGTAGTGTCTACCTTACCCTTTTTTCCATGCAGTTCATATGTATTCATAACGTGCCACCTTACAACTTTCATATCTCACATTACAGTGATTCATCAAGATTGAGAAGTGTCCAAAGTTATGCCATGCATACCAGGTGTAATGAAAACCACTGAGTTAGTGTCATTAATACAGTGATCCCCCTGTCAAATGCTGGGGGGGACTAATCACAGCATGTTGGGCAAAACCACACCATGCAAACTTCCTGCGGTTAAAATAGGTTTATGTGAACACAGATGCTTATGGACACCCCTCTCAACTGTCCTCACTTAAAATACATTTTTTGACATTAAACATGTATGCAGTGCTTGGATAGCTGATGTTTCCAGCTTGCATGGGGGTTGAGTGAGTAACTGCCCAAATTTATCTGCATGTATTTAAATTTCAGTGTTTGTCAGATTTTTTTCCCCCCGTATAGTATTTAAATATTTTCAGCCACACCCAGTGAAAACCACACTGGGAAAAACTGCATTGGGCAAGGGCTTACTGTATTTATGTCCTACATTGAAACAGGAGCCACAGTTCAACAGACATGAGTCACTAATAAGGTCCTGTAGAAAGATTGGTGTTATTGTTGAATGAAGAATGAAGTAGAAAGTGTTACTTATTCACTGTATAAGCCACTCCTTTGTAAGCAGACCTGTTCAGATTTTCAGTTATCATTGAATGTGTTTGTTGATTTACAGCATTTAATGTTGGTAAAAGTGCGCTAGCTGGAGGAGCAGCAGTTGGACTTGGTGCGCTGTGCTATTATGGCTTGGGCCTTGGTAATGAAAGTGGAGCAATTGATCGTTCCATGTAAGTGCAGTAGCTCAGTCATTACTTGCTCGTAACTGCAGTTAATCACTGCGAACCTACTATTCCCTTTATTAAACTTTATTTTCACCCCCAGGTATTCCATGATTTAATACAGTTTCATCTTCACATGAATTCTGTGTTAACACAATGCCAATGAATTTTTTTTATCTAATTTTTTAGTGGAGTCAGAAAAGTAATGAAATTTTTGTCTTTCATCTGAGGCAAAAGATTAGTACGTGTAACTGGCCGTAAAGTTAATTGAATCGTGTTTTGAATGAAAGTTAAAGGAATTCCCATTTGTAATGTAAATGTTTATAAACCTCATGAGTGTCTGAAACCATTTCTGGTTTTATTATACTAGGTTGGTCTAAGATTTTTGTGCTCGTTCTCAAAAAAATTATCAACTCCAGCTTTTCTCGGCATTATTCTCAGACCTTATGGAAGCACGTGGCAGTTGTTTCTGTTTTTAAACAAGGTAGCAGT
This sequence comes from Reticulitermes speratus, assembly GCA_021186555.1. Lineage (NCBI taxonomy): Eukaryota > Metazoa > Arthropoda > Insecta > Blattodea > Rhinotermitidae > Reticulitermes > Reticulitermes speratus. The sequence goes on along the minus strand of JAJKFL010000009.1, from coordinate 19,169,653 downwards.
GCCTGTGCTGGCAGTTAGAGACCCATTTCTGTTCTTAATAAGTTTTCCAAACTACTTGAATTTATTGTGTGTGACAGTGTTTCACGTGACCAAAAATTTAAGTTCAGTACTTGCTGGCTTGGTTTCACTAAATCTCATCTGCCATTACCAGTTTGGTAATGTGTCTTGTTTTGATTACCCATTTAGTTATCTCTGAACATCAAGGTTATTTGGCCTTTGCAGTGTTCTTGACATTGGTTGGTTTCATAGTTGCTTAACCAAAGATGGTCTGATATTTGTATATGAGTTTCTTTTATCAGCTCTTGGAGTACTATGGTGTTTCAGGAAGATATGTTTTGGGGCCTCTCCTGTTTAATATATCCATAATTAATTTATGCATTGCAATTAAGTAAACTGGATGTTGATTCTGTATGAAGTTGGCACACTGGTAACATCATGAAACTCAACATTAGTAAAACGAGAGTTATTTTTGTCTGAGGAAGAATCAGCCTATTGATCTATGATGCAGACTTCATGAATCCTGTGTAATCTGTAATGACCACTTTCAAGATGTGAGGGTACTGAGTTGAAACTGTTTTCATCATCATGTTGATTATATACTTCCTCAAGCCATTAAGTTTCTGGATGTAGTTTGCACTGGAAACTGTTTATTGAGACTGTATTGTACCTTAGGAAGATGTAAGTTAGAATGCTTCAATTATTGGCAGTTCTGTTACATCTACTGATGACAACAACCTTGAACTCATCTAGTGGAAGGTTGCAGCTGGGTACTGTATTCATTTCTTTCCCTTGTTGAGTATAGTTATTCTAATGTAGTAGATGAATTAAGATTGCGTACCTTATGTGAAAGAAGGAATTACCTCAGTGCTCTGGTATTTTTTATTTTTGTTTACATTAGCTTTAGTGTTTGTCCTCTCCTTGTGGATGATTTTGGTCTTTTTCAGTTTATATGTGGAATCACAGAATTTTTTCTATGTCCAGTGTCAGTTGTTTATGCAGAAATTGTTCTGCCGGGAACTTATCAGCTGCTAATGTCTGTAGAGACATTGATGTGTTTAGAAAAGAAAAGTGTTTCTTCCAGAAGGTCTTATATTAGCCAGTATACTTTCTCATGTACCTTGTACAAAGCAGCAGAAGGGGTTTGTATGTGTTAACGCTTGAAAATTTGTTGCTGTGGTAACCCACAGTATGAAGTTTTGCTTGTTTCATGTGACCACAGAACTTTATTTTTCATAACATGACATGAATATTTGAATGAATGGCCAGTGTACATTTGTGGTGTTACTGTTTACTCCTAGTTGTAATCAGTAAAAATCATTTACAGAATTCTGAAAGATACATCAGATGGGATAAATGTGTCAGGTGTAGCAGTAACCAGTAAGTATAAAATTAGCATTTGTATACCCCTCTGTTGAACATTAGCACCCATTTTAGAGCAGGTCTTCAGTTTCCATTATTAGAGGCAGTTACATTATGCACATAAAGAGCCTTTTTTAAATGAAAGATGCAATCTGCAGCAGCTGGCGTACTGTTATAGACTTCGTGCTTATGTATGTGTTGATGGTAGTCAGAGCCAATTCTAATATTAGGGTCTGTCAGAAAATAAGTTTGCAGTGCATATACTCATATTGTGGGTTCTTTATTATTAGCTCTAATAGGAACAGTTCAGGTTTAATTGTACTGTTATCCCACTACTTTCCCACGTAATCCCACCAAAAGTGAGGAATTTGTCATTTTGTGGGTTGAGCTTTCTTACTCCCTGTTGACAGAAGTCCATGTCTTGTGTTATCTACTGACATGTCAAAGCCGTTTCTAGGTCACAAACCTCTTAGAATTTTTGGCTTTCAGGATTTTACTTCAGCATTGGAAACAGTTAATTGCTGAGCAATGAATTTCCCTGATATAATCGCAAATGGTATAGGTTGTTTAGTTACGAAACTCTTTTCATGTGAACATATGTTCTGACTGTCTTGTATGTGATTTGTGAAACATGTACCATATTCTTCACATGTAAAACCGTTTATTGTATATGCAGGAGTTAGTACATTTAGACCCATAAAACTTTCTTAACAGGAGTCTCTTTTAAGCCTGTAATACATCTGACTGTCCTTTTCAGAAGTATAGGTAGGTGCTATATGTACAGTTTAACCTGGTTATAACGACATCAGTTTATACGACACCTCATTTATAGCGTCAGATATTGTGTGGTACCAATTAATTCCTCACTGTTAACCATAACATTACACTTCTCGGTTCTAATGACACAAAATATCCAGTCCCTTTCATTACATTATAACCGTATAAGTTTTAAAACTTTCGTGGCGACATGATTCAATATAGTTTTCTCGGGCGCACAGCCGCGTCAATTCGTTTGAATACAACGTTTCGGGGACTAGCTCCGTCCCCATCCTCAGGCAAAACTGATTTTTGCCTGAGGATGGGGACGGAGCTAGTCCCCGAAACATTGTATTCAAACGAATTGACGTGGCTGTGCGCCCGGGAAAACTATATTGAAACATTATAACCGTGTTTGACCTGTGTGTACATATATATATATATATATTGTAGCACTGTCTCCATACAGTAATTCCACGTGAAAGAAATTTTAAGTTCTGTTTGATATTTCCCTAGAAGCTACCATTGCACAACACAACTATTGGAAACAGTTATAAAAAACATACACGAGTGCTGGGTTTGAATGAATCATAGGATATACATGTAGAGGAATCTGTTGCCTTATACAATCAATCACATTTGGAAACTTCACATTTTGACACCTCTTGCTAATATCATAGAGGACCTGGGGAAGCATGCTAAAGACTTTACCAAGTAATATTGTGTTATTATAGTGGGAGGCCCAGGAAACAGCCTGGTTAGAAATTACCATCACTCAGTCGAAAAGGGCATCAACTTTATTGCAGAGAGGATGGAGAACATAAGTGTTGGATTTGTAAACCTCTTCAGGAGGCATGACAGGCTGTGGATGAATGGGGAGGTGAGAGTGTCAATCTAAAAATTGATCATGCCCTGATGGGGCATGGCACGTCCCACATTGATGTTATCAACACGGCTCTATTGTGTTGGAAGAATACCTTATGCATGGCCTGCATCTAAATTAATGAGGCAAGAGGAAGCTTATGCTCCTTATTGCTAAGAAGCTGGATGATGATCATGTGCTGGGTATTATTAGTATTCCTGTAATTACCCATGTAGGGGTCTCTCCTTTTTTATCATAAAAGCAAAATCACAAAGGTGCTTGAAATATACATATTGATTGTAAATACCAGGACCTCAGAGACCAAGGTCATCAAAATGTCAGGGGACCAAGAAACAAAGGCGATGGATTTAATAAATTATTTTGACGTAGATAACATAAATCCTCATATATTGTTCTTTAGTGAGCATCACATAAAAGAACTGGGCCTGCTACACATCACATTGATTTATTATATGTTAGGATGAAGTTTCTGCTGTCAAAACATATGGAAGGGGTGTGTGTGTATTTTTGTTTGAAAGGATCTTTATATCAACAGAACTGATATCTTGCATAACTGCAAAGAAAAACATTTGAAAATTTGTGCAGTTGAACTAGAAACTAAAGCATCTAAGTTTACACAGAACATGTACAGGGAGATTTTAATTGATTTATGAAAAATCTAGATGATACTTTGAAATATCTGTGTAAACCAAAAGCTGAATTTTTAATTTGTGGAGATGTAAACACAGATTTTCTCATTGAAAGCAACTGAAAAAAAGAAACTGACCTCATTATTAACAGCATATAATCTGTCAGGTACAGTAAATTTTGCAACAAGAATTCAAAATGATGCAAGTACTGCCATTGATAGTATATTTATGGATAACAGTAGACCAAAGTTCTCATCTACATCTCCCCTAACAAATGGCATATTGGATTGTGATGCCCAGTTATTCACAATTAATTATATATATATATATATGTGTGTGTGTGTATATAAATTCCTTTGAAACAGAGAACCAGATTAATAGATAATGAAACAGTTACAAACTTCCTGACAGTGCTAAAAATGAAACATGGGAATCTGTTTATAAAGACAAAGATACTAACTGCATGTGAAACTCAGTTCTGTGTACTTTCCTGAATATTTTCCAAGCTGGTTTTCCAGTTAGATATGAAAGTACAAACAATGAAAGGAATGATTGGATTAAGCAAGGAATAAAAATATCTTGCAAACATAAAAGGAGTCGATAATCTTCATTGAGAACAGCAATGATCCAAAACGAAAGTATGTTACATTAAATATTGTGGAATCCTTAAAATGTTATAAAAGATGGTAAGAAGCAACACTACAGTAGACTTAAGCAAAATCTAATAATAAAATAAAAACAACATGGAACATTATAAAGAAAGAGACAGGTAAATACATTCCACAGATCAGGTGCCGTCCATACTTTGAACGGTAAAAAATAAAGGATCCAAAAATGTGGCTAATGCTTTCAGTAATTTCTTTCTAACAGTTACTGGAAGACTAAATGTACATCAAGTAGGGAAAGAAGATGCTATATCATTTTTAAAAGGTTCATTTCCTGGAAACTTCTCTAGCATAAAAATAATCCCAATCACTGAAGCTGAGGTAACATGTACAATACATTCCCTTAAACTAACAGAAGTTGTCAGGTTATGAGGAAATAACAAACTCTTAAAAGCATCTGCATCTTATCTTAGTCACCCATTAAGCTGTATTTGTAATCTCTCGCTACATACAGGTATTTTCCCTGGCCATCTGAAACCACTGTAGAAGAAAGGAAACAAAACTAATATGACAAATTATAGGCTTATTTCATTATTAACTGTTTTTTCTAAAGTATTTGAGAAAGCTGTGCACAGTAGATTAAGCTGTCATCTGCATGCTGACGTATTGGTCTGAGAACAGCATGGTTTTGGGGGAAGGATATCTACTGAAAATGCTGCCTTCACACTAACAGATAATGTATTCAAATTCAAATCTCTAATTAAAAAAAAACATGTTGGAGGAATTTTCTGTGATTTTGCAAAGACTTTTGACTGCATAAATCATGAAATTTTGTTAGCTGAATTACATTTCTATGGCATTTGAGGAGTAAATGCAGATTGGTTCAGATCCTGTTTACCTAACAGAAAACATAAACTTCTGATAAAATCACCTAATAAAACTCAAAATATTTTCTCTGACAGGGTACATTAAAACTTGGAGTTGCCCAAGGGTCAATCTTAGGGCATATATTGTTCATAATATATATTAATGACCTTCTCATAAGAAGAAATTCCTTATTAGAATCCATAATATGTGTTGATGACACTAGTGTCATAATTTCTAACAGAAATTTTGATGATTTCTATACAATGTCAAACTTTGTTCTCTCGCATATGATTGGTTTGCCGCTACTCAGTTTGCCCTACATCTAGATAAAGCAAATATAATAAAATTTATAACGAAGAATTCACAACATTGTGTGCATTACATATTGGTTATAAAGGAAAGTGTATAGAAGAAGCAGTAAATACAGAATTTCTTGGTTTACAAATTGATTGCCACCTGAATTGGAAGAACTGTATCGATCAAATGATTTCTAAGTTAAGTGGAGCATGGTATGCTGTTAGGGTGATGTTTCATATCAGCAACATTAACACTCTGAAATCAATTTATTTTGTGTATTTTCACTCTGTAATAAAGGATGGGATAATTTTTTTTGGGGGGAGGGGGGTGGTTAAATTGTTCAACAGTGGAAAGATAGTTACTTCACAAAAGAAAATTGTCAGAATTGTAGCAGGTGCACGACCTAGAACTCCACGTAGGAGTTGAGATTTTTCTTGTTTCATGCCAATATATATTTTCATAAATGAACTTCATTGTAAATAATGAAGAAAATTTTCAAACAAATTCATCATGTGCAGTATTAGTGCAAGGAATAAGCATCATCATCACAGACCATGTGCCAACCTTTCATGTTTTCAGAAAAGTACATTCTATCCTGGCATCAGAATTTTCAGCAGTTTACCCCATAGACACACATGTCTTAAGAATGAAGAGGCACAGTTTAAAGTAGCATTAAGATGATACTTGAATACACACTCCTTCTCTGTAGATGAATTTTTCATGTGTAAAGATGATTATAATGCCATATATAATATGTTTATGAGTTACTCCACATCCTACTGTCATTTTGACAAACTTAATGGATCCATGAAATATATGGCAGTATGTATGTTTCTTGTATTTAAAACTGTTCATTAAGTATTGTACAGCTGAACCATAAAAGAATTTTTCTTCAGCTTAACCTTTCACAACCAGGGTACACATTAATTTAGGGCAGGCATGGTACTTATTTAGTTTTTGGAATGTGGGAAACTATGGTCCTTCCTTATATAGAAAGAAGTTTTTCTGTTACAGGTTATGGCCTGATTATGTTCGTCAGCGCATCAAGGACACATACTTGTACTTTGGAGGTTCAGTTGCTTTAACAGCAATTTCTGCTGCATCAGCATTTCGCTCACCGGCTCTTATGAGATTCATGACAAGATCCTCATTTCTGGTGAGTATTATGAGAAATTACTGTTGTTACAGCAAGTCTGAAACTGTACTGCAAAATGACATACATAGGAATGTTGAAATATTTCCTTTATCTGTATATTCGTGATTTGGAGTGCTGTACAAGTAATTGTAATAGGAGGGAAGCTTATTTTTCTATAATAGAAGAAAGTTATGAACAGTCTCACATTTTAAATAGCCACTGCACTTTGTTGGAATACAGTAGAGTCTTGAGGCTTATGATTCTCAGTGTTTGGGATTGATACCTTTTGTGGTCACCTATTTTATACCATTATTTTCACTTTTCATGACTGTTTCTGTGGAATCAGCATGAGACCATGTGGTTGGTGAGATGGCTTGCCACACACTGTCTTTCATTAAGTAAGGTTGATTTCTTTGTGCTTTATGGAATGAGAGTCTCCTTCAATTTGCTGATGTGTTCTGTTGTTACAAAATGTGTTTTTACTAGAAATTATTAGAAATAAACTTTTGGACTTTTTATGCTTTTATGTTATATTGTTATTACTGGTATTTCATAAATTCTTGAAATCAGATAGGCAATTTACATTGAAAGTGGGTTCCATTGTTTGTGGCAGTTTTATTGGCCCCAATTAATCATAAACGTTGAGACTAGTGTATAACTATCGTATACTTACATATTGTTTTCAGTCCTTGGCAGGAACCATTGCAGCTATGATAGGAAGTGGCATAATTGTTCAGAGGATTCCATACAAGGAAGGTTTTGGTGCCAAGCAACTTGCTTGGATGGCACATACGGCTATTTTGGGTGCAGTTATTGCTCCAGTGTGCTTTATAGGAGGTCCTCTAGTTGTACGGGCTGCTTGGTGAGTTCTTACTGTTTAAGACATTGATTCTCAACTGGCATGTTATGAGGCTTTGAATAGAAAGCACATAATTGTTAATGTGACAGTATTGTACGTCTTTGACCATATTTTAGTAATTAGTTCAAGCATACAATGAACTTACATTTGAAACTTGTAAACAGCAGACAGTAGCAATAGAAGTATCAGTACCTGTGCATGATTGTATTAGAAAACTAGCTGTGGATTTACTTCACCCCACCCCATTGTTGGCCTTCATTGACAGAGTCTGTCATGAACACTGAATGTTTGTGTTTGAGTATGCGAGGTTCTGTGTTGCAGGTTGTGTTGAATGTAATGATATTCCACTTAAACACACAACAGAATTATCTCGGTAAGATTTATAAGATCATGGTAAGTACAGTAAAACTCAGAGTTAATGTTCCCGCATTTAGTGACATCCCGGATTTAGTGATGATTTTTTCCTGTCCCGGCAATAGCTCCATATAAACGATGTAACCTCCATTTAATGAAAACCTCGATTTAGTGAAATATATTCTAATCCCCCAGCAATTCATTACATAGGGGTTTTACTGTATATTTATTGATAAAAACATAAGATGAATTGATTTAAAAGTAAAAAATAAGAAAGGTGTACCTTATATACAGTAGAATTCCTTTAATCCAGCTCTGCTGTTAGTTTGACAGTTGGGGAAGTCATTCCCAATACTGGAATTTCTGCCATCCATAACATCTGGTGCCTGTCCTTATTCTGTGACCGGCTTATCTGTATCTTCTTGAGCCCACTGAGTCATTATAATGGCTTCAAAAGATCCATAGACGAGTAAATAAGGTACTGCTTGCAAGAGGAAGCATGTAACTTTAATGATCCCTCAGAAACTGGAAATAATCAGGAGGCTGGAAAGTGGCAAAAGCTGAGGCGTGGTGTGGATTCATAGAACACTGGAATGTCAACTATGATATAAAGAAACAGAAGGACTAATTACAATCGTTTGTGGCATGGAGTGAAAATGTGAAGGTCCTTTTCAAGTGACAGACATCAAAACACCCTAAATTAGTGCTGTTGGACAAGGTGTTGTATAAGTGGTTTACAGCAATGCGTTTCAAACGAAAACCCATGACTGGGCCTGTGATAATTGAAGAATCTAAGTATTTTCATGATGAAATGAAAAAAACTGACAAGTGTGCATTCTGTGAGGGGTGGTTGTGGAATTTTAAAGAACCAACACCTGAAGGGTATATCCAAATTGAATACCCTGATTAGTTATGCAGCCCAAGTATAGGAGCAGTAATAAAAAATTACCTGTAAGAAGTTAGGTCATTATTGGTACTTTCTGTTAATCCAGCACCTGTCTGGTCCCGTGGGTGCCAGTTATTTACATAACTTCTTTCTCGTTATGATTTGCTATAATGACTGCAAGTTCCACACTTATTAAGCCGCTGTAAGGAAATACCTCATGAGGTTTGATGTTGACAATAACATAATGGCTGTCCACAGTAGTAGTGAGCATGAGATGTAGAGGTTTTAGCAGAAATTGAAGATGCAGCAACTTACTCTGATGGACATGTGGAAGAAATGAACTAGATTACATTTTTAAGGTGCTGTATTGATCTAGAGTACATGTTTAATGCAAGACAGTATTATTTCAGTGTATTTAACTTCATCAGCTATGTAAGTTTTCATTTCATTGACTTTACATTTTTGTCTCTTTACATTCATTTGAAATCATACTCTGAGAAATGTAAGATCCAGGTTTCACTGTATTGGCATTTGTCCTACTAGTATGTTGGAGACTACTGGGGAATAGAAGGAGTAAGTAAGAAGATTATTTGACAGAAGAAGAAAGATTGTAGTGATTCAGTAATGGTCGTAGTGTAATATGAGTAGTAAAATGAGAGGGAGACCAATGCAAATAACGTATTTACTTAAATGCAAGACAAGGTTTTTTCCTTAACCTTTAGCGGCCGGACTTATTTCTCAGCTTTGCCCTTTAAATCGAGATAAGTGGCCTACTTTACGGCACAATACCTGTGTGATCAGTTCTGCGGTCCCCGCGTTGACCGTTTAAACTTTTGTGCATTCGTTAGAAAAACTTTAATATTATTTTATCTTTAAGAGATAAAATGGTGGAATTACTTCCATTTTGTAGAAAATGAAACAGGCTTTTAGCAGAGAGCTTTATGAAGTCAGCTTGTATCCTTTCTGCCTAAATACACACAATAAAATTCCGTATTCGTATGAATTTGCAGTTTATATCGTCTTATTTGGGGCTGTTAGCGACGTCTATTATGAAACAGGCTTTTAGCAGAGCGCTTTATAAAGTCAACTTGTATCCTTACTGCCTAAATACACACAATAATGTTCCGTATTCGTATGAGTTTGCAGTTTATGTCGTCACATTTGGGGCTCTACGAAACATCTCTGTTATGAAACAGGCGTTTAGCAAGCGCTTTATAAAATGTCAGCTTGTATCCTTACTGATATCTCGTCTCTCCTACTCAATGAACACAGTTTATTTATCTGAAGCATGCACAAACGTAACACTAGCCTCTGCTAGCAGTCTAAACATTGGAAGGTTTTTAGGCGTCACTCATTGCAGGAGCATTCCACACCGCTTATAGCAAAACAGAAGTATATCCTGAAACAGTCTCCAACATCACAGACATACTAAACCTATTTTTGAACCTAAAATGAAATATCAGAAGACAGAGAAATTCTAGCATTCAAGAAATAATTGAACGTTTTAATTTTCAGACAAATAGCGCTTAAAAATAATATAAAAGGATTTGTTTGGCGTTTTTATTAGAATAATGACAGTAGAGTTATAGTACATTTTTGCACACGAAATTCTTGCGTCAGGAAGGTTGGCGTAATATTTCTTCGCGACGAAATATAACACTGCCTGCGATACCACACTACACAAAGCCCCTTTATGACTAGTCCAGTTTGTTTTAATTTCTGGAGTTTGTTTGGTTTTGTTTCTCACTAACGCTAACTACACAGTAGGAAACTTGTGTGAATCACTACGCCTATGTCTAGCTCAGCCATATGATATAAAACTCTCGTACAAGTGAATCGCGCTTTCACCAAGCGGTTGTTTTCAGTCGACTGAAAGCACACGACCTCCACTGCAGTGCAAAACAAGTTACGTAACTTCCTAATGCTTCCAGAGCTGATCGATAAAGCCTCTTCAATGTTACAGCCTGAGTTCCTTCCTGGGGTAAAGTAGTCGGAGCGTGAAACAAACCAAACATTTCATCTAACGCGGAATGTGGAGGTATACACGTTCCCTACATGTTTTTAAAGCTGTGGGAGCTATCCCCCGCGGTCCTGGGCAGGAAAGGACGACTGACGGTTTAAAGGGCCCTGGCAACTATAGGAGCCGCACGGACTCTAAAGGTTAAATGTAGTGCTTAAATATGTTGGGGTCATCTTAAACTTGCGTATGAAGCACCAAACCAGACAGTGCCAAACTGGATCAGTCTGAACCGGACCATGTGGAGCCAAAGCAAGGCCTCCATCACCAAATTGTCATGTGTAGACAGAACAGAGTATGACTAAAGTTAACTGACACAATCTTATTTTTTTGGACTTTGTCCATTGTCTAAGCAGGGCATTTTGGAAGCTGGCTCTGTTTCTGTCTTCAGGCAAAGAAGCACCTAACCTGATAGACCCCTTAGATAGAGCTATTCTCAGTCACCTGGCACCATAAAAATGGTAAGCTTGTTAAGATATGCAATGAGAACAGATCTGGTCCAAGGGTAGTAACAGGAAAATGGCTATTGAAAAATTAAAAATTAACTACAAGACTCAAAAATAAAACCTGGACCAATCCACAAATTAAAAAAAATATAAAAAGTGCCATGAAGAATGACTGATCAGACCACAGACACAAGACAAAAATCCAGAACACACATACTTAAAATTCTTAACACCACTAACACTATCTCTGGAGAAAATTGTGAATCTTCATGGGTTCAAGCAAGTTTATAAACCAGGAAATATATATGCATTATTTAGTCGGTGTGTATCATAACTGCATGGCAGCTCATCTCACCAGAAGTGATTGTGAAGGGTTTTAAGAAGTACTGTATATCCAGTACAATGGATGAGATTGATGATGATATGTTGTGGAATGGCAGTGCAGAGGATGGGATTGTTAGGAGTGAGTGTGAGGAAGATGAAGGTACTGACTGTGAAGGTGGAGACAGTGACACTGATTGGTAAAGGTAGATAGAATCTGACATGCATTGTGTATTAAGTGTATGAAAGTAATAGTAAAATTTTATTTTTTGGGGGTCGTCTTAGACTTGAGTAATACATTTTTCCTTGGCAGGCATGTTTTATTTGGGGGGGGGGGGTTGTCTTTTATTGTAGTCGCCTTGCATTCGGGTAAATATGGTTGGTATATATTTGATGAACCATGCTCCCCAAGAAGCTGTTGTTGCACAGCCACAGATTCACGTAAAGAGCTAACCATAATTTAGTAAATAAAGTAATTAAAAACATCAGTGTATCTTTGTATACTGAACTGAGTATGCAAGTGGATCAGTTTTATATATCTTTTGGTTTTTACGTATACTGTCCAATAACATTGAAGGTTGGCTAATACGTGTGTTGAAAATGTTTGTGGAAAATGATGGTACATTAAAAGTGAATTTATTGTATAGGTACACTGCTGGTGTGGTTGGTGGACTGTCAGCTGTTGCTGTCTGTGCACCAAGTGACAGGTTCCTCAGTATTGGTGGACCATTGGCAATTGGCTTAGGTGTAGTTTTTGCATCTTCCCTTGGTAAGTAGCCATTTAAGTTGCTGATTGTTACTGCAGATTTCCAAGTCTGATCTACTGAGCATGCTGATGTAGTAGTAATTCTCCCGACTTGTACTTTGCAAGTGACTATGATAAATAGCATTGCTGTCAGGACAGGTTTTTGTGGTTGTACTCACTTTTGAGGAAAATGCCTGGGTAGTACATTCAGATGGGGCATGACTGCTTTTTTCAAATTTTTATATACTCACCATCTTGACATCTAATTCTCTTGTATGGTTGAAGCAGTGTGATAAAGTAACGTAAGAATGAAAAATGGGAATAGTGTACATATGATTGTAAAATGATGTGGTAGGATTGCAGTGATGAATACAGTTGGTGAGTGTATACATTTCTACAGTGGTGTAGGTGAGGATTCGGTTTTTCTGGATTGTGATACTGTATCACTGCGTAATTAGTTTCCGCTGTTTGAGACTATATAATGGTCTCATCTTCAAGGGTTGAAATGTGTGATTCTTGGCATCATATTTCAGAACGGAATCTGCATGAACGCAGTCATCAAGACTACGTGCTTATTTAGCCATTTTGTGATATTTTACAGCTTGATTGGAACTCTTTGTGTTAGACTTGTGAACATTATGTTTGTAGGCCATTACTTTTTTAAGTACATCTTATATCATACTACATTTTTCTTTCAAATAATGAATAGTAATTAGATTTTTGAAAGATAATGGTCAAAAATGTAAGCTCATCTCCAAACAGGACTGTCTTATTATTGAAGTACAGTTATACTGATGAATCTAGATTTAACTGGTTCTGCTCCCTTATATGAGGCCTATGTTACGTGATTTCAAAATATTTTGGACCAAATTTATATTAACTGAAGGAAATGTTGCATTTGCCTGAAGGTAAGATGCGAGATTTCCTACTTTAGTATCTTGTAAACTAAAGATTGTTTGACACTTTGTTTTGACAGTAATGCGGTTGCCAAAGGAAATAATTATGTAGAGTGTGGTTTCTCAAACTGTGGTGTGCATACCAATACTGGTATGCCAGCACTGTTTATTGGTACACAATTGTAATAAAAAATCAATATATAAGACAGGATAAAAATTTTAAGAACAATAAAACATAAGCCTTGTATAGTTGCTAATATGTAATATTGCTATCAACATTATATAACTCATCCCCACTGTCAGCCAGTCTTTCCAGTTTCAGTTTTGTTATTTAAATACAACAAAAAATACTCAATGGTATGCCAACAAAAACATTTGAGAACCCTTGATGCACACAATACTGAATTCATGTTAATTATGTTTTCTTTATGCCATTAGCTTCCATCTAGCATTTCCACTACAGTATTGTTGTTGTATGAGAAAATTGATTGCTTCCAGGTTCCATGTTTCTGCCTGCTACAACTGCCCTTGGAGCTGGTCTGTATTCTTTGAGTGTGTATGGTGGCCTCCTCTTGTTCTCTGGTTTTCTGTTGTATGATACCCAGAGAATAATTCGTGCTGCTGAGGTTTATCCATTGTATGCTCCACATCCATTTGATCCAGTTAATGCGTAAGTAGTGATTTGTTGCAAACTAATGTATATGCAGAATGTGTTGCAGGGAATTAGACAGTATAACTGGATGGCCTTAATGACATAATGCCCATGCAAAATTTAGTGAAAACTAGCTGGCAGGTTCAAAAACTGAAATGGGGCAACACACAGAGACAGCATGGTGATTAGTTACCATACATTTTTCATTATGGATGGAAGGTAGCCTGAAAAAGGGAATTTCTGAAAGACAAAATGAGTGAGCTTGAAGCAGGCAGTAAGACCACACATTTTGTACTTGTATGGAGGTGTAAATAAATATTTAAGAAGAGTTACATTCTAGAACTAACTTGGTAAAGGCTGAGAGTGGCTGTGTGCTCGCACACCCAAATGGCATGGGATCTGGTAAACTTAGTTGTATGTTCTTGGTGGAACATGATGCTGCATCACTGGGTGTGTGTTTCCCATGAGAGAGTGTGTGGTGTTGTGTTCAAGGTTAATAGTGTCTGAGAAGAATGGAATGACCCTTGAAGATGAGACCACCATACTATGTCAAAACAACTGATAACCGAATACCCAGTGATGCAGAGTCACATCCGAGTGGAACAGATACGTCATTCAGACAGCTGCAAAAAATCTTAAAACTTACATCTCATAAACACACTTTTGAGGCAAATTTGTATCCCTTTTGAGCTCCCTTTAAAGTCACTCTCTATGCACAGGAGAACTTGTGAATCACTGTGCAGATAATTGTGCAGTTTTATGTTAGGGAATTTTACAAGAAATTGGAAAGCCATTTCAGTTTTGTTTGTAATTAGACAGACATGTTGGAAACTTTGCGTGAAGATATGTACGTTTCTGCACACATCTCCGATGTAAATAGGACTAGTTATCATCCCACACAAATGATGAATATTAGACATAGGTCTAGTTTTAAGTTATGTAATCGAATGACGATATACACAATATTATGCAGCACTAAGATGGATCCCATGTGTTTGCGTGTTCTCACTGCACACCAGACTCAAGTTGAGCATGCAAAGGAGAGCTGTATGGGGACTTTGGAATACCAGTATCTATTGTTTTTGCAGTTCACATTCCTGCTTAGTAAATCATGCCCAATACAAAAGAAACACATGTCCCCAAATTTTATCTGTTTTCAATACTGAACCTGTTACTACAAGATTCTTCCATTGCTTTGTATGTTGTTCATTTTTACATGTTTAAATTTCTCAGCAGTTTGATGAACTTTCACATTAGCAATCAGAAACTCAAAATTGAGAAATGTTATTGTAGTCAGTAAAGCATACTGTGTCCAGCTACACATACTAAAAGTTCTTAATTGTATTTTTTATTTTGACATTGAAGCTTTGCATACCTTCAGAGTGTAAAACTGCAGTGGGACTCTCATTTAATGTTTTTAGTTTAATGTTTTCTCTTATTAATATTCAGTTTTAATGATCCCAAGTCAGTATTCTCAGTATAAATTTCCTCCATGTAAGATATTCTTCAATTTAGTGTTCAAATTCCAGTTTCAGTGTACTGTGTCCCCACTCGGCATAAAATACTGTATATCAAAACTGTTCCCCAGTACATACACTTATACAACATTAACTACTTAATTCATTCATTCATTCACACACATGCACACACTCATCTCACAGACCAGTACCGTGTTACAGCCTCAGTCCATTGTCTGGTTCTGATTACAGTATATCCCATCTTACCTCCAGGTTGTACTTCAGAATCTGTTCAGGAATACAGTCACATTCCATTCTTTTTGTGTGCCATTCATTGTTTTCTGTAACCTGTTTTTTTTCAGTAATGAGAAAAGTCTGTAATTCGTGTAAACTCCCCCCCCGCCCCCAACCACATACACACACACACACACACACACTTTCACTGCTTGTGAAGTAAGTTTTTTCCTGTGCATGGCATGAAGGCATATGGGGGAGCAGAAGGTATAGCTCCACCCATTCTTAACCTCAGCACTAATGGAGGTGAGAGGTCAGCTTCGTGCCCCAGCTGCTTTACCCTCATGGAAAACTCCACCAGTACCCATTGAATAGGAGGCCGGGTGGCCCCAGAGCCAGTCTGAATGCTTTGAAGAAGAGAAACATCTCTTGCTCCTGCTGGGAATTGAGCCATGTTTCTGCATTTGTCCAGCCTGTGGCATAGTCACTGTACTGACTGCACTACCCTTCTCCTCTTTCAGTGCTCATAGCAGTGTCCTTGCTAAAGCATGTAAGTACAGTTGCACCCGGTTATAAGGGCATCGGTTTAAGCGACACCTCGTCTATAAAGTCAGGTGTTCTGTTGCACCAATTAGTTCTTCACTGTTAACCATAACATTATACTCCTCGGTTAGAACAACACTCATTTATAATGACACAAAATATTCAGTCCCTTTTATAATGTAACCGAGTGCGACTGTAACTGTAGCTTTCCATTATAGTAATTCAGGTTTTACACCTACAGAAAAGGGGGCAGTGCGGTTGTCACGTACAGTTTCAGTTGTGTCTCTTTTCTTGTTTTGATCCCTTGTTTTCATCATATTGCACTACACATGTGTTGCCATCTGTGAAGTTTATTCCTTGTGTCATAATAAAAAGATAAATCTCATCCAAGTGTTTAAAATGTGAAAGCTGTTCCACAGTGAGTCAGTAACTCTTTGTCTTTAAATGTTTATTTAGTAATTTATATCAGTTTTTGGTAATATATTAACAGATCCTTGTAGATCATCTTTGGTTTTCTGTACTATTCTTTGACTGCAGATAACAATGTGCTGACTTTGTGTATTTATATATATATATATATATATATATATATATATATATATACAGTTAATCTCTCATTTATGTTCTGATCTTTTGATATAATAAATGTGACAGTTCCTTTGTTTTAGTTTCCTTGTTTTAAGTAATTTTCTGTCTGATATGTTATTTTAAATTCAGCACTTAAGAATGTGGTTTGTATGGGCCCCCTGTTGCAGACATTACAAATTATTTAAAAATTGTGTAGTTGATAGGCTTAAAGTCTAATTATGTCTACCAGTAATGCTTACAACACATTAAAGTAAAATACCATTTTGTGGACTGTATGGGGTATTTTATAACTCAAAGTAATATTATTATTTTTTTTTTTAAGTCGTCCTCTTCTACCTACTCCGGTTTTCCCGTTTCAGTGTCGAGGAGTAATATTAATACTGACTAAAAATTACACAATCATCTGATTTCATGTTTCTTCCATAGAACACTGTCTTGTTTTTGATTGACTGGAATGCACCCATGTAGAAATGCATACTGATGGTAGGCCAGAATGGCATGAACAGTGCTGCCTCAGCCTGTGTTTTTGATTTTTATATTCATGTGTTTAATTTGTTTGTGGTAAGTAGTTTAGTAAGGCTCAAGTTGGGTTGACAAGTCCAGAAATTTTAGTGCAGGATTGCATCTCCATGTTATAATGTGGGACAACCCAGGTGGATTTGCTTGACATGTTGTTCTTTCTAGGAACACATCCCCAATGTAAATCAGAGCGTGCCTGTATATACAGTGGAACCCTGTTAAGAAGTCTTTCAAGGGACCAGAGGATTAGGGACTCCTTAAGCGGGAAGCCTTATTAAGAGGGAAGCTTATTAAAAGCAATAGGATTTTGGGACTTTAAAAATCAGACTTCTTACAGGGACTTCTTATCCGGGTTCTACTGTATATTGAACAGTTTTAGGAACAAACTGCAACCTTTTTCATACAAGTTTTACTTCCAACTACAGCACAAAGCAATTTGTTATCCCTCTAGGCTTGTTAGATGCTTTTTTTATCATTGCTTATAAATCTCTTCTTCTTTGATGTCTTTATTATGAATGGCTTCTAAGATATGCTGTAACTGTGTGTGATACCCTAACACCTGTGCATGTAGGCAATACTCTGTGAACTGCTTCTTAATACTTTTTCTTTGGGAAAGTAATTAAAACATGTCACTCCATTTATACACTTTTGTGTCTCTAACTTCAATCAACGCATTATAATGCGTTGATTGAAGAGTAAATAATTATTTACTCTTACGTAAATTATTTGATTTTGGATACCTGATTGAGTATAGAAGGGTCAATTCCCAGCAGTCTTCTGTTTTCCAAAGCATCCAAACTATGTCTGGGGTTGACTCTGCCTTCTAGGTGATGTGTACTGGGAGTCTCTTTCCTCGGAGGTTAAGTGGCCAGGGTGTGAAGCTGATCATATACCTCTATCTGCTACTGAGGTTAAGAATGCTCAGTGATATAATGTTCAAACTGTTAGTGAAACATGCTACAGGACTCCAAGCATATTTATGTGTTTCTTTGTCTGAAGACTGTTGGTGATCATAAAGATGCTCTAAGCTGTGCTCCATTCATATTCAGATAATCTTCACCACACACACACCCCTATCACAACAGGTGTGGACAGTTTTATGACTCTTAACATCATAACTTCAAAAATTGCAAAATGGCCATACTTGTACTTCACATAATGTGCAGCTTCTTAACATTCATTCACTAACCTCCCTCTGCAGACAAGGTTTGACTCATGACAAGCTTTACTTCTGTACCTCTCAGATGCCTTAAAGACACTGTACTTCGTCAGAGGGGCAAAGTTACTTTCTCAGTGGGTTATTTAGTTTTAGTTTTTCTCTGAAGTAGACTGATTTCAAACACAGAAGATTTTTTCCTCCCTCTTCATCCCTGAGAGCTTAGGTCATCTGTGCATTGTTTCTCCAATGGGTGATTAGACACACATGCTGACAGACAGACAGAAGAATGATCTGTTCCTTTACTTACTGTGAGGGAAAATATAAAAATTTTAAGGCAGTTTTAGCATGCTTAAAAATTATGCTGGCTGTACTAAAAAAGGTGTAAAGGACATGAAACTTCCCTATTTTGCACACAGTTCTCATTGCATTTTGAGTCAAGAGAATATTGTGACATGGCTCAACTGATAGAATACACCAAAGAATAGCATTAATTTGAGATGAAGTTCTTGTGATCAGAAGGTGCAGAAACTGGTGAAATTTGCAGAAGAATTACAGTTCATTATGGGGATAACTGCATAAGTCAGTGAATAGGACTCCAAGGACAGCAGATGAATCTTGCTGTCACAATCTGGGCAGCTTTCAACTAATATACGTGTTGCAAATGAGGTTGCAACAACTGGAGAATAAGCATTGATAAATTACATCTGAAGTGAGCATCAAACTTTAATGGAAGTGATGCAGTAATGACCTAAGGCCCAATCAAAAACATTTTATTTTTGTGCAGTTAGGGAACTTGCAAACCCCTCCCTTTTATTTTTTCTGTAGCACAACAACCCAACTTGGGCCTAGGCCACATCATTGTTGAGGTTTCTAGATCACACCCAGTAGGGCTCCTCTGAACGAGTGATTATATCATCACAGAAGCTACCTTGCAAACCGCTGTGCCAGATGTATTAAAAATTATGGTAATTACATAGAAAAATGCAGTATGTCTAAGTACTGTACATGATTGTTTTGTCAGAGTAATAAATGTGGCTTTAATTTTTATATTTGCTTCTTATATACCAATGTCTGTGTCTAGTAAGTATGGAAATTGTTTGGAGTCCTGTTGATCTTTGTCACTGCTATGAAAAGATACAGAGGTAGTCTGTAAAGTAGGTTTCAGGAAAGTAATGTAACATACAAGTAGTTGGAGAGTCATTTATTTATTATTCAAGAGTACAGCTCATACTTTAATATTACTCAATAGATGGAGAGATTAAAGGGCCACGTAATGAAAACAGAAGTGTTCTTTCAAGATACCTGTAAAGGTTTAATGTGTTTTCTTTGTTTTCAGGTCTATTTCCATCTACCTGGATACTATTAACATCTTCATCCGTATTGCAGTAATTTTGGCATCTGGTGGCGGCAAGAAAAAATAAGACGTAACATACTCCTCTTTAAGTTTTAATTATATGTGCTGTGTTGCATATGAGATTCACTGCTAAAATGTCTTGCCATATTGCAGTTATAAATACATGCTGCTTAGATAACCAGATATTTTAATCTGTCAACAGAAAGAGTGAGAAAATTTCAATGTGTGTAATGACTTGTGCAGTAGTATTTCAACTTTATTTGTATCTGTACATAGGAAATATTTGAAGTAGAATAGTTATTGTAAATTGTAAAACCAATGTAAAGAATACAAAATGCGTAAAATTGTAATGCTTTAAAAGTTTGCCTATGCAAATTACAGGAATAGTAAACAGTTCAATTCCTAAGATGCATTGAAGATTGTACAATCTGAAGGATTGGCTTAATGACTGTTTCCTCCATTCTTATCTTTCCTGTACTAAGTATTTCTCTAGTAACTGTGATCTCAAAGGAATTCTTTCAGTAAGCAAAGTGATCTGAATACATATCAACACATATATTTGGAGAGCATCTATGTTTTAGTTATATGCGCGCGCGTGTGTGTAAATCATTTGATAGACAAGGTAATCTGAAAATTTGTGAACATGTGCATAATGGAGAACATCCTTATTCTTGTGATGTGTCTAATACATGATGTATTACTAGAAGAGGGGCTTGTCAATTGAAACCCTGCAGTTCACTCCAGTTTTGCTGTATGTCCGTGGACCACACTTCCTGGCCAAAATATCAGGTATTGACACTCCACTGTTTCTTTGTAATCCACAATTTACTTTCCAGGTGTTTCACATTTACTGCATACAAAGTATAAACTGACAACCGATTTAGCTGTTCATGATCACCTGAGTACTAGCATGGTGTGATCAGCCAGGGTTCAGTTCCATGTAACATAACAACTCTTTTTAAACCGCCATCTTTGGAATCAGTTTGGCCAATAAGTTCTGTACTATTTTTCCTTCACACACACGCACACACACACACACACACTTAGGAAAGTTTGTGTGTGTTAGATTCTCAGTAGGGATCCCAACTGCAGGAAACAGTAAAGATAGTCAGTTCCCTATCAGTCTTGACAAAGTGTACATCAAAAGATAGCTCACATAGCAGCCAACTTATGTTTTAAGGTTCTGACATTTCCAACAGCTTTTGTGAAGAGCATGTTATATGTAACCGCCCCTTCCCCCTCCATATAGAAGAGGACAGCCAAGGTGTATTGAGTCTGGGGACCTATGAACTGTGGCTAGTTCTGCACATTCAACAACCTGGAAATTTCTCATAGCAGCTTGAACAAAGTTTCTAAATGGGGTAGGTGTATCATCCTTCTTCCCACCTGCCAATAGGCTTTCCCATCACACATCCAACCTCCCACCCTGCGATCGGCATCCCAAACCCCCGTCCTCTCTCACCTGCCGATCAATTTCCCCAATCACATCGTATCTTGCCACCCAATGATGGCTTCCCCAATCACCATTTTCCAGCCCATCCGCTGATCGGTTTCCTCAACCCCTGTTCTCGCACTTGCCGATCGGCTACTCCAACGGCATCCTCACTCCCACCCTCCGGCCATCTTCCCAATCACGCATCCTCCCTCCCCCGTTCCGATTGGCACCAGCAATCCCCAGCCACGTTCACATCCACCCATCAACCTGCAGATAGGCTCTGCCAATCCCATCGTCACTGCCACCCACTGATCTGCATCCCAATCCTCCTTCAGACCCGCCGATCGGCTTCTTGAACCGTATCCTCTTCTGACTCTTACTATCGTATTTCTCGTCACCAGCCCTCTCGATTGGCATTCCAAACCTCCAGCCTCTATTACCGGCCGATCAACCCCACACACCGACTTGCATCCAAATCCCCCAACTTCCACTGACCCGCCGACCGGCCATCCAAACCCCGACCGACCACCAGTCGGCTTAGGGTGAGGACAGTACATGAATTAGATCTTTATATTGCACTGGTAAGGGTAAAAATTATATTCCTTTGATGTACCCAGTTAGTAGCATCACACCGCCCAAGTTTTACTCCCATGATTTGACGTTTTGAAAGTACCGGACATTGTGATTAAGGTCTTAATACTGTGTACAATGATTCTGTGTGTCTTGCACTGAAAGTCACGGAGTACAGATAAAACAATGATCCATGTCGCACTCTATTTGAAAACTGTTGTTACATACATACATACATACATACACATACATATACATTCACTGATCCAACATCCACGTAAGTGGGATTGGATATGGAATTCGTCAAGAGCAGAGTAGATTGCAATATGCAATCAAGTCGAAACACTGAGATACAGATGAGACACAAAATTACATGAAATTAGTAAAATACTATAAATAACAAGAGAATTCATACTCACTCTCTAAGACAAGGTAAATATATGGATTAAAATAAATAATAACAAGTCAGCTTTTAAAAATTAAGTAGAATAAAAGACATACACAGAATACACATATACGAGGGCTGTCCAAAAAGTATTCGACTACATTTTTTCCCGCGGTAAGTAATGGCGAAAGGGTGGGGAAACTGAGCGTAGTGGTAGAAGGGACTTTCATGCGCATGCGTGATTTTTTGCTGCCTCGCAACACCGCCGGATGCGTCTGTCGCTGCCAGATAGCGAAGTGGTGTAACACGTGTTCGTCGCATTCTCGTTTCGCTCAAGATGACAGAATGTTTGGAGCAGCGATACTGCATCAAGTTTTGTCAGAAACTTGGGGATACCCAAGCGGAAACAATCCGCAAAATTCAGCAGGCTTTCGGTGATGATGCAATGGGGGTCACTCAAATTAAAGAGTGGTTCAACCGCTTTAAAGATGGCCGCATGTCGGCGGACAGTGACCAGCGTTCCGGGAGACCGTCAACGAGCGGAAATGCTGATGTCATTGACAAAGTGCGGACATTGATCATGGAGGACCGTCGTTTGACCGTCCGGGAAATTGCTGATGAGGTTGGGATCAGCAGAGGTTCCGCAAACACGATTTTAACTGTGGATGTGGGCATGCGAAGAGTGGCGGCAAAATTTGTGCCCAAGCTGCTTTCGCCGGAGCAGCAACAACTCCTCCGTGAGGTCGCGCAGGACATGCTGGAGTGCGCCAACAGGGATCCTGAGTTCCTGAAGACTGTGATCACTGGTGACGAGTCGTGGGTGTACGGATATAACCCGGAAACCAAGGTCCAGTCATCACATTGGAAGCATCCAACATCCCCGAGGCCCAAAAAAGCACGACACGTTCGGAGCAATGTGAAGGTGATACTGACTGTTTTCTTCGATTACCGGGGTGTTGTGCATCATGAGTACGCACCACTAGGCCAAACTGTTAATAAGGAGTACTACCAAGAAGTCCTCCGTCATCTTCGTGATGCAGTTCGGCGCAAGAGACCGGAGCTGTGGGACGCACGCAACTGGCAGCTGCATCATGACAATGCCCCAGCTCATTCATCACACCTGATCCAGGGTTTCTTGGCTAAGCACGGCATTCCGCAGGTTCGCCAGGCTCCCTACTCTCCTGACATGGCTCCTTGTGATTTCTGGCTGTTCCCGAGATTGAAGACACCGCTAAAAGGCTCCCGTTTTGACAGCCGCGAGGACATCATACAGAACGCGACGGCGCAGCTGCACACCATTCCAAAACAAGCCTTCCAGAATTGCTTCCAGCGATGGAAGGACCGCTGGGCTAAGTGTGTGGAGTCACAAGGGGCCTACTTTGAAGGGGATTAGGTATTGTAACCACCCAGATACAGAACTTTTTTTTCCCGGCCCAAGGTCGGATACTTTTTGGACAGACCTCGTATGTTGCTAATAATAATGAACTATAAAAGGAGTGCAACAGCAGTTGAAAAATTATTTGTTGCTGGTTAACTATTACAATCTTTAGAAAGAAATTCATCAATATAATAAAAAGCATTCTTAACAAGATAATTCCTTAACATAGTCTTAAAAATATATATATTGTTATGAAGTTTTGAAATATTTTGTGGAAGGTGATTAAATATTTTAACAGATGAATAATATACACCTCTCTGTATTGTGGAAGATCTCACAGAAGGTACATGCAGTTTATCTTGTTGCCTAGTATTCTCGCCATGAACTGAGGTGTTGGTTTGATAGTTTTTAGGATTTTTAGCTACAAATAACATCAAAACATAGATATACAAACAAGGAACTGTAAGTATATCCAGTTTTTTTAAACCTTCTCTACAAGAACTCCTTGGACCCAGCCTCAGCATAATCCTAATTGCTCTCTTTTGAATTATGAAAACATTTCTTATTGATGAAGATGAACCCCAGAAAATTATACCATAATTAATTTGTGATT
This sequence comes from Reticulitermes speratus, assembly GCA_021186555.1. Lineage (NCBI taxonomy): Eukaryota > Metazoa > Arthropoda > Insecta > Blattodea > Rhinotermitidae > Reticulitermes > Reticulitermes speratus. The sequence goes on along the minus strand of JAJKFL010000009.1, from coordinate 19,145,711 downwards.
GGAAATGTGCAAAATAAACCATTCGTAGTGTTTTTACATTTACAATAGACGATAACTTTCTCAAGAGAAAACAAATAGAACTCAGTTTTTTAATTAAAATTGTGTAGATGCAAATTCCATGTAAGATGACAATCTAGATACACACCTAAAACTTTAATATTTTCAGCAACAGTAAGAGCTTGATTATTGTATGAAACATGTAATCGATAAGTAGAAGATTTAGATGAAGTAAATTTGATCAATTGCATCTTATTTAAATTAAGTACCAACTGACTGTTTTGAAACCATTCAGAAATACAACAAAATACCTTATTTAATTTAGTATTTAGTTCAGTCTGATCATTGGATGAAACAAGAATATTAGTGTCATCAGCAAAAAGAATGGTGTGAGAAACTTTACCAATGATTGGAATATCTTTAATATACAGATTAAACAGTAAAGGACCCAAGACAGAACCCTGAGGAACACCATGTCTAACAGTTTCCCAGTCCGATAAATTAATAAGTGAGCTGTCAAGTTGCAACTGCACTCTTTGTTTTCTGTTATACAAATAAGATTTAAGCCAATTTAAAATACAGCCATTTACTCCATAAAATTCCAACTTTGAGATCAATAATTCATGTTCCTGTAACCGGCTATAGATCACAGCATACACAAACCCCCCTATTTGGGATGAAAAAAGGCAGGTTTACACAGAACACAATAATATGGCAATGGATTTCTTAATATATAGGAAGGGTAGGGTTGGACTGGAATCATCCGTATATGCTACTGACGTGTGCGGGCTCCTGTGAACGCGGCAACAAACGAGATTTGAGTTCCTCAGCTCTGTTCTTGGACTGCTTGAAGCTGAAGGCCCTACGATCCTGCAAAAGGCTGATAACTGTTTACCAGTTGACAGGCGTAAGAACCAAGTCCAGTCCGACACTCACAGACAGTAGCTATCATGGATACGAGTGCTGTTATCTTGTGAATTGCCTCAAGAATGCTGGCTGCATATGAACATACGAGTAGCAGAGGCCAGCTTCGTGGATGCAGGTAAAGTTAACGGGTAAAGTTGTCGCTGTGCATGCCATGAATTCACATGGGCAAATGAAGGATTGTTTCATGCTTCCTTAACCTTTGCACCAGATGCAAGTAAGACATTAGCTTCACTCCTCGAGGGTAGAGGCTCTGGTACCCATTGTATAGCAGGCTGGATGAGTTCCAGACCGTGTATAGACACTTTGGAGAAAAGTCTCTTGCCCCTCTGGAAATCTAATACGTCTAGTCCGTAACCTAGTCACAATGCCGACTACTCTACTTTGGCGCCTGTTCGAAATAGCTGACTGTATTTATGATGTTGCAGTGAAAATGGCCCTTGTAGACATTTTTTATCTAGTATTGTTCAACGAATACATCTTTATTATCAACAAAGCGTTCGCAACACGGGGATGCCTTATCGCTAGACTTTCCGACATTCCCTTGAAATATACCATTTAGAAGGTTCAAGAAAACCAGGAGAAACTGGAATTTTATGCAATATATGAACTGCTGGTCTGTGCTGATCAGACTGTTGTATTTGAGTGAAACATAAATATGAAAGAGAATCTCTGTTTGATGCTAGTTTGATGCATGCGAACACACACACAGATACCCAAGTATAAATTCACCCACTTGTCACCAGAATACTGGAGAGTCATAATACGAAGACAACTATTAAACCATTTGAAAAAGCAGCAGTGTCTAAATATTCGAGAGTGACAATAACAAAAATTGCCTTTGTGAAGGAATAAAAAACTGGTCAAATTCCGGGAATGCTTGCGTCCACCCAGTTCAGAATATTTGCTTTCGCGTCTGATGCGTTATCTGAAAAAGTACATTGAATTATCCAAAATCACCATTTTACCTCTTGTTTTCCTGAGTCCCTCCGGGGAAAACCGTGATAGTGCCTCAAATTATGACCTTACCATATAATGACTAGGCTACGGGCTGGACCAATCGGCGTTCGAATCCAGGCAGACCATCTATGTGACCCACTCAGCTTCCTATTTAATGGGCACTGGGATTCTTTCCCAGGGGTAAAGCGGCCGGAGCGTGACAATGACCACTCACCTCCACCTAGTGCCGAGATCAAAAGTGAAGGGAACGATACTCTACTCCCACTATATGCCTTCATGGCGGGGACAGGCAAAACTTTATTTTTTACCGCTTTCTTCCACATCCGTGCCAATATTATTATCGCTAACCGACCTGTCATTCTCCAGAGCTACTGATAGTGACGTTAAATAAATAAATAAATATAAATCTTTAACCCTGGTATTTGTATCACTTTTTGTTTTCAAAAACGTGATTATGTTATGCTGTGGTCTAGTGCACAGATTACTACTGTCTAGTGACATACATTGACGTTTAACTGTCAGGCGAACTACTACTGCTGCGTACTATCACCCGTTTATGCGTTATTCGTGAGCTGTGGTCAGGGTACTGCGGCGTTGTCCCGAGCTAGAAACGTAGCCAGCTGTCATGTGAAACTCTACTCCGACGTGTCTTGTAAACCACACTACATAAACAGTGTCGTGAACTGTCTTCCGTACCATAGATACCCTTCCAGCTGTCTTGGCGTGTTTAATGCTATTCGTGCCGGTTACACTGCCCTCGTGTAAACAGGCGATTTTCTGTTTCAAAGTATACGAACGCGGATTAAGGCCGGTAATCCGCGCAGTTAGCGTTGGTTGTGTAGTAATCCGTGGTTAAATGTTGTGGTTAGGTTGTGTGCAGCGGCACTGTTGGATGACGTGAGGAGTGATATGAAGGTTCTAGCTGTCGACACCAGAAGTAGTGTCGTTATGTTGAATTCAGGGAGGCGTGCCAGTGAAATTAAACACATTCTTCTGAGAATATTTAATTAGTGTCTGTTTTCGTAAACTTACAGAGCTGTAATGAAGGGTTTAGGTTGGCATATTTTGTAATGTAAAGATGGCGTTAGTGGGTGTAATGCGTGTATTATTATTCTTTTCAACATTTTATATTGCCTTGTATTGTGCAAATTCTGCTGCCACGGATATTCAGCTGGATGCTAAAGCACAGTTGACACATCGTATAGACAGTCTGAATCTGCTTTTATACACCTTTTTGCTGATTCTTACAGTGCTGACAATATGGTTATTCAAACACCGGAGGCTTAGGTTTCTCCACGAAACTGGATTAGCTGTCATCTATGGTGTGTACAAATGGTTGTTATAAATTGAGTATAATTGCATGTAACTTTTATTGTATTTAGATTTGGTGTTTTGTTTCACTATTTCCTAAGGTTTTCGTCCCACTTGAGATTTTGTCTTTTTGACAATGAAGTGTTGTTCGGTGGTAAGATCCCATCGTTTCGGAGGAACACGCTGCCCACATCTCCAGGGTAGAAGATGGAGTACCAGGTTTTAATGAAACCTGGATATCTTTTTTTAATAGTCTACATGAAGTCATGTTTCAGAAGACACTATAGAATATTGCTTGTTGTCTGACATCTTGCTTCTACATATATTCCTTTCCAGAATGTGAATGCAAAAGCTGTATAGTGTGCATAATCATGTATAGTATTTCTGCTATAGGAACATCACACCTATGCATATTGTAAGTGTAAGGAATGGAATTCTGATCCGTTTGAGGATACTGTTTATTACCATATTTCTCTTACTAGCTGCAGTATCTAGAAGTTAGAAGCTATTACCTAATGTCACCACTATTGCTGCTGTGTGTTTAGAGGCTTCTGTGCATCCAGCTTTAGGGTTATACTTATAATAGGCAAATTTTTGCAATTACTTCTGTCACTATATAGCATTTTAATTATTGCAGTTTTTCATACTGGGTTATGTACCCTATTTCCTTGCATTTGTTGTACATGGCTGTCTCTGCTTCTAATGTGAATGGTAGAGCCTTATTCAAGAGTTATGTGTAATATTATCTGGTCCAGCTGTGTGTTGGGATTTACACTTCCTTACCACTAGTGTTATCTTCTGTGATTGTTCTTGATGAGACTTGTGACAGTCCAAGTTCAAACCCTGGACCAGTTTTCCTAAGCTGTGATGTCAACTGATTGATTGAGATTTATAGCTTGTGAATCATTTAGAACTGTTGAGGAGACAGTCAGGCCATTGTAATGTTTTAGCCCAAGGTGCCTTTGCATATTTTGTACCTTTAAATTTAGTGGTAAGTGGGACAATTTTTTGTGAGAAAGCTTAATTTCTTCAATCAATTAGTTGGAAGTGGGACACTTTTTTGTGAGAAAGCTTAATTTCTTCCATATATCAAATAGATTATATGGGAAATAAAATTGTCATTTAGCACCAATGGAATTCAAACAGGTTTTTTTTGTGGCAGTCCACATCATACAGGCAGATTGAACTCGCTGCCACACAAACAGCCTGGCTTGAATTTCAATTTGGAGAAAGCTTCGTAATATGTTTTCAAATTAGTGTTTTCTGATTTGCTAGGAGCACTTACAGTGTGGATATAAAACAGTTCACATTATACTGTGGCTTTAGAACAGTATACACTACTGTGCCTCTTTAACATGAAACAGCACACATAATTTTGACATTTGACTTGTAATGGAAATTATATACATTGTTCACAACAAGCGAAGTTACAAGATTGTAAATATAGTGACATGTGTAACTTGATATAGTTGTAAAGTTTTTCCACTTACAAATTTAGTGAAAATCTTTTCATCAGTTTTCTTAGTATATGTATACAGATGGATGGAGAAACTGTAATAGGCTCATTGTAGGGACACAGACATGCATAAACACTCTAGTATACATGGGGGAAGTAAAGGCCTACAAAATGTGAAGAAAATATCAGAGAAATAGGCTGCAAGGGTGTGTTCTGGAGCTGAGGAACTGCCAAACTTGCTATAACTTGAGTAATACATATAAGAGAATGGAAGACTAGTAGTTCCCAGATATCTAAATCATATTTCTGCAAACACTGTAGAACAACTGGTTGAAAACAACATTTAGATTTTATACTTATTTTATTTAACTTGTATTTTATATCCGTTTGTCTCTGACAAAATGGTATATATATATATATATATATATATATATATATGCACTGTTTGTGTAAATGGGTGGATCCATCTTTAAGATCTTAATTGTAAAGATGTTCGTAAGACTGCAGACACATACCTGTACATGTTAGGTTTCTGATTTTAATTTTGTGTTGATAGCTAAGGTCAGATTGTGGCATGGTATGTCTGCTGTTGCTTTCAAGGAAGACCTTCGGGTTTTAGGGAGTTATGTGCAGATGAAGTAAGTAGAAATTGGAGGGTGCTGCAGTTGAATCCTCATTTAATGTAGTGTGTTTTAAGGTTTTCCTTTATTTAAGGTTCAATTTTAGTAATCAAAGGTTAATCCATTGTTTTTTCAGAGAAACCTTAAATGATGAGTTCATTGCATGTAAGTTTTTAATGAAAAAATTACAGACCAAGACTTGAAAGTTTAAGGAACACATTACAGTCTCTTCTGTTCAGGGCATTGAAAGTGAAGTGCCAGAAGTTTCAAATCGGGGAAATGCTAAGTTTTGTTCCAGGTTTGGTTATGGGAGAATTGATATACTAAGATGCAACAGTATATGAGTGAACTTTGTGCTAGTCTCACCATGGGACAGCAACCAACACAAGTTGGGAAACTCACATATCTTACCTTTGTATATTTGCTGCAGGCCTGATTGTGGGAGCATTGATTCGCTATGCAGGCAGCAAGACAACAGTACATCACATGTCTGTCGTGCCAGAAAAAGACAGCAAGTACAACCTGTCACTGCCACCAGACAACCTGTGGCTTCGGTTTTCCAGCAGAGGTGGAAATCCACCCCTACCCAACAAGACCTATGCCTATGCTTTTCGGGAGGAGATAGTAGATGTTGAGGATAATGAGATGGACCTGAAAGCAACATTTGACCCTGAAATATTCTTCAATATAATTTTGCCACCAATCATATTCCATGCTGGTTACAGCTTGAAGCGGGTTAGTAGTGACTCATTTGTTCGCTTTATGACATTGTCCATTCTTACAGTTCAGTTGCGTGCATTTGCAGTTAAGGGGATCATTCGGCACATTTGAAATACTTGGGGTACAGTAGTAACAGACAGTAATGATAGACTTGTTAAAATTTAAAGGTAGATTATGTTCAGGGAATGCTTGCTGCCTTCGAGTTCAGAACATTGTTTTTCTTTCTTTCCAAACAGCCTAAAAATTATTCCACTCAAAATGAACTCCCTGACCTTTCCACGTATCAGTGAAACTTGTAGACTATATGGAGCTCACCATGTCATAAAGTACTTCACAATCAAGGTTTTTTACAGGCTCTTGAAGAAACAAAAAGAGCTTGGGTTCTGTATGAGTTACAAAGCCCACTTTATGCTGTTTGAAAGGTGATAAAGTGATCTTTTTCAGTCGTGGATGAGACTTAATAATTTATGTTAATCCATTGCTTGAAACTTATGTTTTTAATACATTTTCTTTAACACACTTTGAAGTAAGTTGAGCAGTTTTGCTGGTCTGAGACAGTCTTTGTGCATGCTGATAAAGACTGTAGGCTGGGGGCAGTTGCACATAAGGCCCAGGCATTAGTTGTTGACTATGATATTCTGTGAATTCAGGTAGTTTGTATTGTGTTGTGGCTTATCCAACATTGCGGAAAGGGTTAGTGTCATGTTTGCGATTTTGCAACATGCAGCAGGATAATGCAGGTCTCCTTAGGAACAGTACAGATTACAAGTTCAGTGCACAGCCATTATATGAATATATTTTGAAACAGGTCTTTCTAATCTTATTGTCAACTTGATGTGGGTGATTTAGTATCTTCTGTGAGGATATGGAAGTGCACTTCTTACCTTTGCAGTTTATTGCAGACTTTGTTCCTTTTATGTAAGATGAAGTTCACAAAATCTGTGGGCTTTCAGCAGCTTCGTTAGCAATACAAATATAACTTACATTCTCCTTGGGACTTTTTCATTCGACCCTATTACCCAATATTTTTCAAGCACTGATGTAGCTCTGACTTCAGAATCAGATGTTTTTAGCAAGTACAGGACAATCTAAATGTTCGTGATTAATTTGGATTGGACCTAAGAGGGAGGTAGTAAGAAGAGGATAAAGAAAATTGTATAATGATAACCTTCATAATTTGCCCTGATAGCTTACTGATAGAATTTGTAGAGGATATTAAGTGGTAATAGATTTGCTGTACCATAATGTCATTAATGATTGTTCTCATATCCCACTTTCTGTTATTGCTGTTCTCTGTTCCCCCCCCCCCCCCCCCCCCTCACCCCCAAGCACACACGAAAAGATACTGTAAAGATATTGTTACTGTCAGATAAACTGTATGTGTGGTGATTCATAACTTAATGTTGTAACTTAGGATCGTATTCCTGAGGCCATTCCCATTCAGAAATGTTACATAAAAATTGGTCCAACAAGTCCAGTTAACTACAGAATACCTAGGTAAAGTGTGTGTACTATGTCACATAGTATATGATTTGCGGTCTTGTTATAAATGACTGGTGTGTAATATATACATAATTTATCAGTTTTATCTTTCATTTTACAGTCTTTATGTTTTTACATGCATTTTGTCAGGTGCAGGGTTGTGGACTTGTCCTTGAATTTAGAAAGGTGCTGATGCACATTCAGTTCCCCCCCTATACACCTGCACACACAGTAAGCTGTGTGAGAATTGTCATGCTCGTATTTGATCTTGCATTTATTTTTACTCCCTATTTTCATGTTACATGTATGGAAGAAATTGCAGGCTCTTGTGATAATGCCTGTGAGAGAGACCTCTATATTCTGTATGAAACAGAAAGGTTTGAAAAATAATTTCTTCATACTGCCATCTCTTTAACATGTATATGAATTATGTGAGGTTGGAATTAATTGGGAAAAGAAAATATGGTTGTGAGTATCAGTTTGCTGGTAAAGACAAGTCCTTGATTTTTCTATAAAGCATACGGAACTCTAAAGGCAGTAGTGAAAAGTAAAACTTTTTAATTCATTATTATTTTGCATAGTCTTGAAGCCTAACAGGTATTTCCAAACCTCATCTGTTCTATGCTGGAAGGAAATTTGTTTTCACAAGATTTTGAGGTTCTGACAGTGATGCTGATGAAGATTCAAGTCTTCTGGGATGTTATACCATGTTCACTGGTAAATATAGGAGGAAGGTGCCTCCTTTTTCGGAGTCAAGCAGTCCCAGAAGAATCAACTCCCTTATTCTTGAGGTCGATGTACAATGATTGTTTAAAACGTCAGTAACTGTTTGTCACTCAACATGACATATCCCAGAAGACTTGAATTTTCAATTTTGTTCTCATTCGAGTATTTTTTTCTTCAGAAATACTTCTTCCGCAACCTTGGAGCTATCCTGACATTTGCTTTGATTGGCACTACCATCTCATCTTTTGTTGTGGGGTAAGAGCTGAAGAAGTATTGTAGCATTTACTTTCAGTTGAACTGAGTGTTTATAAGTATGGCTTGATTAATTTGTAAATGAAGATTGCCGGTTATCTCAGACATTTATTCTGTTCATAAGGAATCCTTTTCTGTGTGGGTACCAGTGGTTTGCCACTTCTAAAATACTTTGAATTCTGTAATTGCAAGAAATGTATTTCCTTCTACTGGCATAGTGTAATATAGTCAGGAAATCCTCACATGCTGTTTGTTGTATTTTTGAGAAGATATCAGAGACAGAAGTTGAGTTTGTACTTCCTATAATATCCAAGGTACCAGTTGAAATACATGTTTCTTTAACGTTGACTGCATAAATATAAAGTCCCCCCCCCCCCCCCGAAATCAGCCACTTGCAGTTATAGTAATGGATTATTTAATAGCAGAAATGGGGAAGGAATTCTGCATATTTTCAAATTTCAGAGTATTTTGTGACAAATGAAATGATAATTCCAGTATGTTAGTAATGCTGTTGACCTGTGTTACCATACATGCCCGTTCATCACACACATTGAATTATCGTCACATATTACTGTGTCATATTAAACATAAGGAAACCATGTTCCCTTTCTGTTCTTGCTTAGTAGGTTTTTTTTAGGTTTGGAAATCAGTTTTGGCATACTTTCCATTTGTAAGGAATGTAGGCATGAGTTCACCATGCTGTCTGTGTCCCCTAATTTCAGTTTCTGAACTATTTGTCTGATTTTCATAACATTTATATGGGTGTTATCCCACTAGAGGTCACCTCAGCACTGTGAATTCAAGTATCCTACAGTCAGTAATACCAACATAGTGAATGCATGAACCTGTGATGTGGGCATGATACTAATGCTACTTGGGTTGGGAAATGATGTCTAGTAATAAATCATGGAACTTCTGTTGAGTCATTTGTTGCTTTTTTGTGTAATGTAAAAGCAAAATGGTGGCTGTGTGGAATATGCATTTACATTTTGGTTTGATGGTACCTGCTAATGTATCATTGGAGCTATGCATGTGAAGTCTGGTGTGGATATAGATCTTAAACATATCTGCAATTTCAGTATGAACTATTGTAATATGACTCAGTAGTTCCAAATATGGCAATGGTGTAAAATTTTGAGGTTATGACTAACAAATTTAGTGTAGACAGTAATCAGTACATAAGTAACAGTAAAACAACACTGACATATTTGCTATTTATTGCAAGCAGCAAAATGTTTACTTGACTAGGATTTGGTCATATGACCATCTGTTTATGAGATCAGCAGGCTAGTCCATGAGTTACTTATACATTGCTTACTGTTGTTGAAGTGTAAACCCACAGACATTAATGACATAAATTTGTAGGACGTAGGTTCTGCGCAGTTGGGAAGTAGAGTTTTGTGATTTGTGCCTGCAGTGCCTTGTTACCCAATTTAACTTGCTGTTATCTGCTATGTCTTCCTCTTGGATCATTTTCTGAACCACTAGGGTAGTAGTTTTTCCTTACACCAAGTGTACCAGCTGTATGCTGGTGAAGGTGCTTTTCATATGGCTTTCAGACATACTTCTCTTCTAATTTGTTTAACTGTTGCTTAAATTTCTCTTAATTTTTGTGCATTGTAGAGAATATTTCTTAATCATTAGGCCCCTATGAATTTTGCCACCTTTTGGTCTATGGCCCTTTACTGAATACATTCAGGCCATGTCACCATCTGAAACACTGCTGTATTCACCATACAAATAATTCAGTTTAGTAGCAAGTTTATGTCTTGTGCTTATAATGTCCATACTTGAATCACTAGAAGTATTAACAGTAGTGTAACTCTGCTTTTGAAATTAGGTCTAATTGTGTTCAGTGTTTTGAGAAAAATGTTGGGATAAAGAATGCTCATTTAACACTGTTACATCTTTCTGCAAGTTTTCTTCATCACCTACACTTATGATTCAGAACTTCTGATGTAACCTTGTTCGTTTAAATACTTACAGTTGGAAATTTTTAACATGGCAGTGGGTTTTGCATATGTTTTTGTATATTGCACAGCTCATAAATGACTATCACATTATACTATAGATAAAGAAATGTTAGGTGTAATTTAAAAGAAAATTTCGCTGAAACTGTGGTGTTTTAAGATGTGATGTGCAAAACTGTGGTTGCAGAGGCATGCATCTTTGGAAAACTGGCCAAGATGCAGGGGTAGTCTGATGAATTTCCAGCTGGGTTTGAATGTACTAATCTGATCTCAATTACAGTGACCATTTGGGACATAATATGTAATAGAATAGAATTTATTTCATTCCATAGATCCTTTGTTGCTCTAAGCCAAGGATGTAGAACATGTAATGATACAAGTACAGTACCTGTTTAAAATACAAAAATAAATGCATAAGAATTAGCCATTTAAAGTGCTAAAGTATTCTTCTCACATACAAAATAAAAGCATGTTAGGTGTCTGATGTCTTTTAATCATGCTCTCCCAAGCACTGGAAAATATGATTCTGACTTCCTTAAGAGATTCAGCCCACACCGTAGACCTCTTTATCAGTGTTGAAAGATGTGACAGGCATGTAGGTGTGCTGTGAGTCATAGAGTGAAAGTGGTTAGTGCATGTGAGAAATGCATTCTTCTGCAAAGTTTGTATCATGGAGAAAAATGTTCCTGACAGTTTTGTAAAAAGAATTCTGCATTATCAGTGCCTTGTAAAAGAAAAATACATAGAAGTGGGCAAATTTTGAAAAACAGGTTGTGTGCTTAAATAAAATTTGAAAACTTGTATTTTCTCAGATGAGGTACGGTTTACTTTGCTTAGGAATGTAAATGGCCAAATTAACAGATACTGGTGTTTCAAAAATCCTCTTGCAGTTCATGAAGTTTCTTTACATGATCTTAAAGTCAAAATCAGGAGTGCATTGAATGCACACAAAATCACAGGGACAGCATTTTTTGAAGAAACAAATTCTGACTGTTACGTTAAATTATTTCTGACACATTTCAGGCAGGTAACTTAAAACGAGAAGGTGTAGGACAATTCATTTTCTGTGCAATAAACTAAGGATAATTTTTGAAGAAAGTTTGATAATATTTAAAGACATGAACCTCATCATGTGCGGAGAAATATTTACTGAAGGTATGAACCTGCTTATAAGCTGGATGTCGGCACTTTGAGACTGTTACTTGCAGTAAGGTACACTGAGCTGTGGGTTTTCTCCTGCAGTGCAACTCTGAATTCCCAGTGGATGCAGGCTTCATGTGTGATAAAGCTCCTGTGAGAGCTGCCATTCTGAAGGTTATGATAATATTACTTCTCTGTTTATATAAAGTGTTGTAGCAAAGGGACAGTGTTTTACTTGGCACATTGTTGAGAAAATTTGGAGTTTTCATTTGAGGCCAATTCTTGTGTACAGTAGGAGTGATAATGGATGCTGTGTAAGAACTGACTTAAGTGCTACTGTGTTTTGATTTAAACTTTTTGTGGTTGGTGGGAAGATATTGAATAATGTAATTCTAGTATATTAAACTCCTTTTTAAACCTTAACTGAAATTAGTGCTCAGAGCATGTAGGTCTTGTCTGTGCTTTGTCCAGATATCATGTATGTCTGAATTAGTTTGAAAATTTTCCATGTTGTTGACAACAAATATTAATACTGAGAGTAAGAATTCATGGCAAGGGGAAGAATATTAGACTTCCTAAATAATTCTGTACAAGAGACTTTTATTTTGGCCTTGTCATTTTAATAATTTCCTTTTTGATGTAAAGTACCCTTTTGGTAGTGGCTGAATTTACCCAGAAGATTATTTCGTATGACACGATGGAATGGAAGTAAGCAAAATAAACTAATTTTATATTTTCTATTTTTATTAGTGATGTGACCATCCTCATAATGTAGCATGCAGTAATTAGTTTGGGGACGACACATTGAATGTGTGTTTTCCAGTTTCAGTTCCAGTCAATTTTTAGATCAAGAAATGTGGTTGCTTCTGCTTATTCAATTGTTTTATAATATACCATATGTAGATCAATGCAAGTGTTATTGTAGCACCAGATTTCATGAAATTTATGTTGTAAAAGTTTTAATATGTTTATTGACTCTAAATCATTTGTTCAAATTACTGAAGCCATCATATGTGTAGTTTTTGAAATGGTCAATTTCTGGATGTGAAATGCAGGGCCTCTCTTCTGTCACTGCACTGAGCATGGCAGTTTGATTGCATAGAAAACCTGCATCCTCTGGGACATGTAATGATAGCTGCATTGCTCAGGACATCATAAAAGGAACACCCTGTAATAATAATAATAATAATAATAATAATAATGGTGGTGGTAATAGTAGTAGTGGTTGTGGTGGTAGTAGTAGTGACTTTGAGAGTTTATGGCTGGGCAAATCATTGATATGTATGATAGGAACAGCAGATGTAAGTATTGAACCCAGAGAAAGTCTGTGTTTTATGATGCCCCAGTTTGGGGATGTGCTGCAATTTGAATCTGGAGAAATTGTTTTTTGCCTTTTTTAAAATGTTGCGTAGCTATGCTTGGAATTCCATGAAAACTTAGTCTTAATTTCTGGTTTGCTCAGTTAGATGCTTTAGCAAGATTGCATGATATTCCAGCAATGCACATTGATTAGTGTGTGCATCAGCCCTTCTTGACAGTGATGTAGGCTAAAACTCTGATAACCGTATCCATCAAGTTACTGGAATGTCTTATTTCTTTCTACAGAGCACTGATGTACAGCTTTATCCACCTGATGCCAAACCTCAAGGGAAGTTTCACTTTCTTGGACACCTTATACTTTGGTGCCCTTATTTCATCTACAGATCCTCTTACAATCTTGGCAATTTTTAATGACCTGCATGTGGATGTAAACTTGTATGCTCTGGTGTTTGGAGAAAGCGTCCTGAATGATGCAGTGGCTATTGTGCTTAGTGGGTGAGTTGGTACAAATTGATATTTCTGAGAAATGTTTCTGAAGGTCTTAATTATTAGTAATTCACATGTCAGTCCTTTGGGAGATGCCTGACCAGATGTTATTCATTGACAGATTGTTGAAATACTAGATGGGCCAAGGGGGTGTCTAAGCCAAAACTGATAAGTGTTGGTTGGAAGAAACAGTTGTATGTGTTGAATATATTTTGTAAATTGATTCAGGGTTTATGCTGTGTTTTTTGTGCAGTTGGATGCATATGTTGAAACAAATGTAAAATATTTGATGACTAAGCTAAGACGAGCCTTTCTGGCATAGGGAAAGGTGCTGTGGAAGGCAGTGTTTTAACTAATACTGGGTACAGTAGTGATTATTATTGCATTACAGTTGCAAAATGTTGTCATTACAAGAACTTGGAGACAAACATTCCAGACAAGTGGGCAGTTCTGAGTTAAAATCTTGACCTTGAGAATGGCTATTCTTGATTATATTTTTGTGGCTTTCCTCAGTTGTTCCAGACAAGTGCTGGTGTGGTACCTAAATTTGGCTATGACTGCTTCCTTCCACATTGTTTTCAATTCTTTATTTATTCAATCATCATACCGTTTGGTGGTACAGGAATATAGTTTCAGTTGCAAATAGTGTTATTAAATAAACCATCAAAGTAAAAGCAAGGGCTCAGGTAGTAGATTGAGTTTGCAGCTTAACCTTTTGAGGATCAAGTTTCTTTTGCTTTCCTCACAAAGAAGAATTTATTTTTTTGTAATATATACTCTATTTGTCTGTATATAAGACAGCAATTTTTTTCCTAATTCATCATCTGAAAAATTGGCAGTCATGTTGTAATTGTGCATGGTGTTAAACATGTTCTGTGTAAGTATTTTCCTGAAAATTGAAGATTGTTAAGTGGGTTTGTCTTATATGCAGGGTCATATTATATTTGTATAAATATGATATGTGCATGAAGTAACATCATCCATGTTGAGCGCCATTTTTGTTGTGGTCTGGCCCATCCATTTGTGAGGACAAGATGATTTTGTGGATTCTCTCCATCATGGACATACACACTGAAAGATAGAAATTTGTGTCTGTGCCTGACTGTAATGGTACATTGGTAGTCCTTGAAAGTTTAATTATCATCTTGGTTGATAAACTTTACAGATAGTCGCTGGTATTAACTGTTACATGTTAACAAGAGCTGGCATTGAGAGTAGGTACTAGTAATTTATTGATTAGTAGTGGAGAAAATTCAGTTTGTAATATTTGTTATTTGTCCTGAGCACAGAAGCTGTCATAGAATTATTAATGCATAAGAAACCTGCATTTGTCAGGAATTTAGAGTCTGTTCTTACCTTTTATTGAGCCTTGAAATGGTGACCCCCAGCTTGTAAGCAGGCCTTGCATCTTCTGAAAATATATATTAGCAGTTGATGAAGCTCCTGTCTTGAAATATGAGCAGTTTCTCTATGGATAGTGTTTATAATAAATGCCAAGGAACCCTACCAGAATGTGTTCTGTTGCTGCGTGACTGACTGCATATTGCTCATCACATTTTTCAAACACTTCCGCATGTTTATTTCGTGTCCTTGACCAACCGGCAGACAGTCCTGACAGAGTGCTGAGAGAGGCAGTGAATATGTGGCTTGGTGCCTGGGCCAAAACATTTTATTCTGCAGCCATACATAAACTTAAGTAACAGTGGACAAAGGATGTTCAAAAGCAGGGAGACTTTGTTGAAAAATAATGTACTTTTGAGTTCTGTATCGTTGTGTATGGCCTTCTTCTGTAATTTTTGTGTTGTACTCACAGGCATTGGTTTAGCAGCTGAAACCTGTATATTTTATACCTCGTGCTGTATCTGTTATTCACACTTGCGCGCGTGCACAAGCACATCCACATGTTCATACACCCATGCATGTTCACGTACTCTCTTTCTTGGTTTCTTCTGTCATGTCTGACTTGCTCATGCTGACCCTCCCTCCCTCCTTCCTCATGTACTGCCATTTTTACTTATGCACCCACCCACCCGCCCACCCACTCACTCACTCACTCATTCACGCTGCCGCTGTGACACTCACTTACTGGCTCATTCACATGCTTGCTTGCAGAGTTTGTTTCTTCATTCATTTAGCAGTCTAAAACACTACTTCAAGAAGCATAGTCTGCAGTCACTGAGTATAACAGAACCATTTTCACATTTTATGAATACTATGCAAGTAGTACAGTCACTAGTTTGTTTTGGACTAACATAAATACAAGATATAATTTTATAAGCCTGAAGTGTGGGATGTGCATGTACATAAAAATAGGTATTTTCCAGGTTTTTAAGTTATTGAGATGTATATAAAAATTATATATTTCTGTATTTTACTTCTGGATATTTTAACAAGATTCGGTGCTTCAGGAACATTTAAGGGCATGTGTTGCTGTGTGTTGACTTCTTGCATGTTGTATCAAAGTACTAAATATACCTCACTGAAAAATCCATGTTTGAGTAACTGAGTCTCCTACTGCCAAACCTGTCACTGCAGGCTAAGCATGAGTTGTAGGGTTGGACATCCTGTTGTGGTGTGTGTAATGTAGACAAACAGAGAGGACCGTCACTCACAATATGGTCCTGTCTGTATATCTAAGCATGAATTGTCAAGCTGTTTCTTAAAAACTGAACAACACTTGTAAAGGACCTTACTTCCCAGATAAACAGATGAAAGTGTTGGAAATAAAGCATTTTATGTGGTTGTGCCATCTTGTAACGTGCTGTATACATGATAGCTTCAGAAAGTTTTGAGACATTTAAGCAGGTAGGTTGGAAGCTGTTTATGCATGTTGAGACATGTACTTCCCTGCACACACAAGTAATTGTTTAATTACCATTAAACTAGTGGGCGTGATAGGTCCCAGAGGAGAGAGCACTATGTGGAAGTTTTCAGAGGATATGAATGGATCATCTTGAGCTGGGTGCTGATGTGAAATTTAGCTGGAACGGGAAAATTGTCACTGAATTATCTTCAGATGCTATGGATGCATTCTGTCTGTTTCGAACACAGTGTGTGGATTAAGGTGAATGACACAATGTGTCTGTCAGTTGTTTTATATGTTTGTCAATGGGCTGTCTTCCTCTGAGGTGAGAACATAAATGAGGAGTGTTTGAAAAGACAATGTTTAGGACAACATAGGGACCTAAGGGGAGTGAAGTAAGTGGGGAATGTAGAGTAATGTGTACCAAGGAACTGTGTGATTGACAGAGGTCACTTAAACTATTTACTGTCTGTATTACATTTTTGAGTGTGGTACAGTGGGTACCTACTGAAGACAAAACGTTGATCCCAAGTTCCTTTATTTATGACTTACTGTTGGATAAATTTCTGTACCATTGTTGTGATGTATGTTGTCCCTCCAGTAACAGAGACTGGAATAGTCATAGAGTAATGCTTATTAACCTAGGGTATAATGTTTCACATGATGTGTATTTATTACCAGCTGAATGGGAATACATTGTTCTTCTTGTCTTGATGTTATAAAAATATTCGTATTTCCAAGAACAGAACTGTTATTCTCTGTGTGTGTCTGAAATGCTTATATAGACTTTACAGATTGTCAGTTTTTTTTTTTTTAGTTGAAGTGTCCACTCCTGAGGAGTAATTGTGCTTACTAATATCCCTGTGGCCAATCCCAGTGGCTGTGCGTTCTAAGGCGTGGGTCTACGGCTGCTTCCTTGATGGGATTGCGGGTTTGAATCCCGTTGGGGACATGGATGTCTGTCTCTTGTGAGTGTTGTGTGTTGTCAGGTAGAGGTCTCTGTGACCGGCTGATCACTCGTCCAGAGGAGTCCTACCAAGTGTGGTGTGTCCAACTGAGTGTGATTGAGGAACCTCATAGAGGAAGCCTAGGCCCACTAGTGCTGTCAAGCCATGAAAAAAAATCCCTATGAGGGATGTGGATGTTCAGATGAATAAGCGTCAGAATGAGCACCTGCAGTCAGTTGTCATGCTATGTGTCTCCTTAGCACATGTATTTTGTGGCAGCTTCTGACCACTGCTAAGTTATTTAGATCATGCAGCATAAGTTGCTTCTGAGCAAAATGAACATTTAAAGAAAATGTGTTATAAATGTGAAAATTAATATGTAAATATATAGGATCATAAACTGCAGGCATATAAACAGGCCATTTCCTTCAGAACTTTGTTCATGGGTAAATATGGTCATTCTTAACATCCTACTAATAATTTGAATTTTCTGGCATAAAACACATGTTAAATGCAGTGTATAATATGACAGCTACAGAGTTGGTTATTTAAAATGCAAGTGCTCTGGTCATGAGTAAGCATGTCCAAGTTTAAGGGATTTTTTATAGGGGTTAGTACATATCTAAAGGGGTCTGCTTCTACCTTATTCTGCTGCTGGAAATTTTGACAGAAGCTTCAGGGACATTAGGCAGGATTCTTTTAGCAAGAGAGATTTCAGAATGGGTGGTATTCATCTGTCCATAGTCATCTGTTGACTGTGGCTGCTTTGTAAACTAAATGAACTCATTGGGAAAAATAATTTTTCTGAGCCTACTGCAGCTATTGATTTCTTTTAGTAGGCATCCCCATGTTGTTAATTCACATCCATCATCTCATTTGTGAAATATTAAATAGCCCACCTATGATTCAAGATGTAAAATGTCTTACTCTTGTCCCCTTATTTATTTAATTTTTGCCTAGTATTTTGAACACCAGTTCATTATGTCTAGATACTCCGCAGGAAACTGTCCAGTAATGACCTCTTGCACACAAATGATATTCTGAAATTCCTGATTCAAGAGGTGGTTCCCCACTTACACCTTATTTTCTGTTTCTTGACTGCTGGCATGACCTTGTCATGAGGGAAATTTCCTTGATGGTAACTTGAGTTGCTTTCTTGTAGGAGATATCCATGTCAGTCTTGCCTTGAATTCTGTTTGTACAATAAAATAAAGTTCATTGCATCTGTGCTATGACAAAAGTGTGAAAATTGCACTTAAGCCTAAACAGAAAATAAAGTAAAATTTCTTTAATCTGGCTACAGATAATCTCAAAGTCCTGATACTTTGGCACTTGAAAATAGTCTGAAGATCAGATATGTATGGTCTGTGACCGTGGGTTTTTCCATCGATAACTGATTCCATGACCTTGTCTTGTGTTATATGGACTTGATGAGACATTAAGCTATTATAATGACTTCAAAAGATCCCAAGATGAGTAAATAAGGTACTGCTGTCAAGTTGATTCCTCAGAAACTTGAAATGAATAAGAGACTTGAAAGTGGCAAAGGCCGAAGTGTGGTCATGGCTTCATACAACATTGTATCATCCGCTGTCTATGATATAAAGAAACAGGAGGACCAATTACAATCATTTTGGCATCAAGTGAAAGTGTGAAGGATCTCTTCAAGCGATGGACATTGAAAGAGCTTAAATTGGCGCAGTTGTGTAAGTGGTGTACAGCAATGTGTTCTGAAGGAAAACCCATGACTGGGCCTATGATAATTGAAAAAACTAAGAGTTTTATGATGAAATGAAAGTAACTGACAAGTGTGTATTCTCTGACGGCTGTCTATAAAATTTAGATACTGCCTGATATCTTGAATATTTGATAATCTGGCACCTGTCCAGTCTTGTGGGTGCTGGTTTAAAGGAATTCTGCTGTACATTGCTTTTGTTGTCAGGAGGTGGATTAAGAAATATTTAGAGACACTGTTTATGTAATTAATGACCAGGTGCAGGGATTTTATCATCTTCTTGAAGTAAACTTTGGTACTGGATATGTGTTCTATACACAGATCTCCCTGAAGATGGTCTTATAAAAAAACCAAGACATGTTGAGGAGGAAATAAATGGTTGTAAATTCTACAGTCTGTATCTTATGTTATTGGTTCTTTATGACTTATTCGTATCCTAGTAAATTAACACCAGTACATATAAATTGCCTCGTTTAGACTCTTCTGGCAACACACTGTAAGAATTTGAGTGCAGAACATGTATCTTCTTGTTGTCTAATGCTGTAATACTCTATGTGTAATTAGTAATTTAACAAGTAAATGACCACATATGTGCATACTTCCCACTAGCAGATATTCTGTGTTAATTTATCAGTATAATTTCAAAGTTATGCAGGATTGCCATGTTCATAATTTAGATTTCAGGCTTCCGCCGCAATGTTGATGAAATCTGCGGTGTTCTGGGTTATTATGCGGCGTCGTGTGGTAATTGTTTACAATTACCACACAATGCCACATAATAACCCAGAAGACCGCAGATTTCATGTTCATAATTGTTGACATAAAAATGTTTCATACAAAATTTGTGGGTAAGTTTATGATGTAACGTTATATGAAATTTAATATGCGTACTTCAAATGGTTCATTATTTAGCCACATAAAATCAATACTGAGCATTCCTCGTGGCCACCTTGTTGTTTCAGATCCATCAAAAAATTAACTTTACCAAGAGTTGCATGGTATTGACATATATTTTGACATGAAATTTCAGAACCTAAGTGGCTGTCCCTCATCAGGATTTTGCATGGCAGTCACATTGGTCTTGTTAATTGTAAGAAGTTAAAATATTTGAAGGTGAAGTGTCTTCTAGTGTCACGATTATCATTCAAAGTTCAATAAATATCTTTTTTGCAATGGACAGACACAGGTGGACATGGTGATATCATGCTCATCTGTGTTCTTATTTGTGTTTTTACTCTGCATTCCTTAAGGGACAAAAATAGGCTTATGAGGTCACCATGTCTGTCTGTCTGTCTGTCTGTATCCCCACGTTTATTCTGAACCATCTGACTAGTTTTAATAACATTTGATGTCATTATAGGCCATGTGACTACCTGGGTATAAGTGTCTTAATGTTTGTAATTGTTTTGTAATATAATATACATATGATTATTAATATATGTTTAAATATGTCCAGATCAATACAGAACTATGGAGAACGATACCAATCAGGAACAGGCGGTTTTGAGACGCAAGCCTTCTTCCGGGCATTGGGTGACTTCTTTGGCATCTTCACCCTTTCTCTTCTTATTGGAGCACTTATGGGCTGTATCACCGCTATCATATCCTTTAAAAACAATATACAGGGCCTGCTTCTTGTATCATTGTAGAATTCTGCATGAATGTTATGTATGCATGTCTGTGTGGGCTGCATTTTCATCATTTATGTTCTTAACCATTTAGTTAATGCAGATTAATATTTTCATTTGCGTGGTTTATGTACTGTAAACATTTGAGTAGTGGTCTGAACTACTAATAGCATTCTGCAGTTCATAGCTGGTTGTTGTGTTTATTGACATGTGGATTTATATCCTTAACTACTGGGCACTTAACAAAGTTTACACATGTGCGTGACTTCCCACTACTAGAATCAGCGCTGTTTGTGCTCATGTCATACAGCACATTTCTCATAGCTGAGGCTTCAGAACTGACAGGTAGGTGCAGTATTTGCTGTGGTTTTGATCCCTATTTTTCCACTCTTGTGGAAATTTGACATTATCAAGTTTCATTCTGGCTATTCACAGTGATTTTATCAGTTTATATCTTATAGCATGAATGGGTCTAATTGAGTCTGTAACTAAAGAAGGTGTTCTGCTATCTTTCTGCAGTCTGTTAAATCATGTAAAATTACCTGTTCATGTTCTGTGTGACCCCAAATAAAAGAAAAGGATGACAATTTACATTTATACAGAAAATATATCAGAGCTGTGCATAAATACAGCTGTGTAGTTAATTTGTTAGGCTATTTTGCCAGTGAAATTTTCAAGCAGAGGCTTGGAGCAAGTCATTTGTGCGGTGATAGTGATAGCATATTGATGGACCACACAAACGAAATACCCTGCCCTTGACTCCTTACAGACACAGAGTAGGCTATCCATCTCTGCTAGGTTCTTAAGCAGCCAACACTGACAACCTGTGGTTTTATTTTATGGTAAGGAGTTGGCAAAATTGGTATTGATGTGACATGTAATAATAGAGGTAATGAGAGAGTAACAGAAGGACGAGGTATTGAAATACCAAAAACTGTGTGTATGGGGATGACATAGTTATATGCAAGCCAAATGAAAGAACTTAAGAAATTGTTCATGGTTTTAGCAGTGTGTGTGCAGACTTCAGATAAAATGCTAATTTAGACCTAATGTAATAATTATGAAGCAGTGAGGAAGTGAAGTAGTGTCAATGAAACAGTAAAAGAAGTTACAGAAAGAACATACAAGATAGGCAGTGTACTAGTCATATAACATTCTGGTGCCTTTGCATATTGTTTACACCTCCTTGGCTATCCAAACATCTTGATACCTTTTCACGCAAAGGGAGCACTTTTATGGCGATTTGATGTCACCAGCAACAATAAATCATACTTAGATCTTCATGCAAAGTGTCTGATGATATTTTTCCCAGATTTTAACCACATTTGGGTTTTCTCAACAGATTTTCATAAAAGTCTCCCAATATCAAATTTCATAGAAATCCGTCTGGTGGGAACCACATTGATATATGTGGACAGGTGGATAGACAGAGTATAACCGAACTTTGCTGGTTATATTTTTTTGTAAATTAATATACATCAATTTACAGGAAGTATTCTTTTCAAAGGTTTTAACTTTATTTCCATTATAACAGTATAAACGTTAGCACAATACCATCCGTCCAGTCCATTCCTTTACTGAACGCCAACTGATGCGGGACACCTGGTCCCTTGTCCTTCCTGCTATATTTAGAAGAGTGGAGAGGGACAGCCAAACTGCTCCAACAATACTAGTATATAAATGCTCCAATAATGTTCGGCTACAAGAGAGACGGACATGACAAAGATAGTAGGAGCTTTTTGTGACTGTGCAAACTCACCTAAAAATGATGGAAAATTTTACCAGTTAGGGGTATAGTCTGGAAATGGGAAATTCCTAAGAAGGAAATAATGTGTCTGTTTAACATATTAACATGTGGAGCAGGAACAGGGGCATGGACCACAATAGATACCAGTAGACTAATGACAGTAGGGATGATACTTTTAACAAGTACTGAAGGAGAAATCCAAAGAGAGAGAATAAGACACAATAAAAGTTTCGTTCGTCTGGGGATGTAAATTAATAATTAAATATGATGACATTGACACATTTTAAGACTGAAGCTAGAATTAAAAAGAAGGTTTGAACCTGAAAATAAAAGAAAAAGACACAGGAGGGGGATGGAGATCTAGATAGAACAACAGGATAAGGAAGCTGTCACGTGAAGAGAAGGAACAATTTGGGGGAAACAAAATGACAAAGAGGAGCTTTGGGATGCCAAAGGTAGATGGAGAGGATTAGTTGTTAGACAACCTATATAAAGTGGAAATGTCTAAATATGAAGAGCAAGGGTTGATGTGGCAGCAAAATGTGGTGCTCAAGATGTGTCATAATGAGGGATGAAAAATTGCCAAGAATGCATCTGGAGACCCAACTCTAAGCTGGGTTACACCTTTTTACTTTCATTTGTGCTCGTAATTATATATACTGGCTGTGATTTATTAACTGCATTTGAAGCAACATTTGTACATGATTTGTCCTTCATGTAAAATTTATGAAGAGTGTGGGAGAGGTTTATTGATTAATTAACCTGTTATGTAATGATGATGTTTCAGGCACAGAGGTTGTAATGTATATGAGATAAGATGGTGCAGAAGAGTAAATATGACAGACTTTGGAAGAAGGCAGTCATGGCGTATTTGAAGTATATTTGGGGTTTGCCATAGTGGACTGAAGAAAACCATTAAAAACCTCAGTTATGGTTGGTTGTAACCCTGTTAAAATTTAAACTGGGTACCTTCTGCGTTAGTGTCATGAGCATTACTGCATTACAGACCTGCTTTATATGAATGGAAACAACTGATAACTGTGGAAGCTTTTGTCATTGTACAGTGGAGTTGGAAAATGGATGTAAAACATGCTTTTGTGATGTTAAGTTGTTCATGCATTTTTAACAGCAACAAATTGAGGATACAAAAAGCGAAAAGAGAAAAGTGATATGAAAAGGGGGGAAAGGAAAAAAGCTTCAAGATAAAAGTAAGGGTGGAATAATTTCAAGGAAATGATGACGATGATGACAATGCTGCCGCCACCGCCGCTGCTGACGACTACTGCGTTCATCATCATAACCATCATCACCATCAACAACAACGATGATGATGATGATGATGATGATGATAATAATAATAATAATAATAATAATAATCACATTCCTTACTTCAAGGCAGTTTAACTATTTCTCAAAAGAGTACAGGTTTCACTGAACATGCACTTCTTATTCACTGTTCTGCCAAAAGCTTGCTAACTGTACAGCATGTATTAAGTATTATTACTTTCTGCCTTAGAATATATAGAGCGGGGTAGAGATTAAGCAGTTTCAAACTTTTGTGTAATTTAGAATAATACCTGTTGTGGATTGTACTAGTGGTATTATATAGGCTGTTTTCAGTTGTCATATTTTTATAAGATTACTACTACTACTACTACTATCACCACTACCACCACCACCACCACTACAACTGCTGCTACTACTACTACTACTACTACTACTACTACTACTATTATTACTATTACTGCTACTGCTACTACTACATCACCTTTATGCAGGGTATTTGCAATTGTATACCTCAAACAAACGATGTTTCTAGAGTATATATTGTTTGCAGCTATTCTGTAATTACAGTTTATGCTGTATGTAAAGTTATTCCAGGTTGAATATTTTGTACTTTTAGTACTTTCCAAAGTATGTGTGCAGTGCTCAGGATGGCTGTTTTCCGTAGTTTCTTGATTTTGTGCTTTCCCAATACCGTATATTCTCGAATCTAAACCGCACCCGAATCTAATCCGCACCCAGTTTTTGGCGACTTCTTAAACGAAAAAAAGTTAGTTCGCGATTCTAATCCGCACCTTTCCTTCAACCACCCCTTGCCCACGGGGCGACTGATTGAATAATATTGGATGTTACCAATGCGTTAAAATCCGACGCTACGCCTGTGGCCGATGAGTCATACCGATAGAGGCGGGGCCTTTCTCAACAGACGTGCGCAATCTCGTCTGAAGCCAGCTGATCTTTAGTTGTTGAAACGTGGGAGGTGCTTGTTCCAATTTGTCATGTACCGTAGTTATGGAAGAGGGACACCTGAAATCTAAACGACTCTCATATACGGCAAAGTTCAAACGTGAAGTTATTCGGTGCGCAGAGGAGAATGGAAACCGCAAAGCCGCTGCAATTTTTGGAGTTGATGAAAGCAACGTTCGACTATGGCGGAAACACAAGGCAGCGATCAGCGGGTGTGAGGCGTCACGAAGGAAATTCACTGGACCCAAGAAAGGACGATTTCCTGAAATTGATGATGCAGTCTTCACGTTTTTTCAAGAGAGACGCAAGACTGGACTGTTTGTGAGTTATGATCTACTCGCGAGGAGGCGATAAAGAAGGCCAGATCTTTGAACATTCCTCGAATTATGAGTGATGACGGCGAGTCTGATAAATAATAAATTATAATAATAAATAATAAAATAATAGATTATTGTATTGTATTGTTCTTACGTTGTTTATTAATTACGTTAATTACGTTATTGTTATATTGTACAACAGCTCAATCATTTTTCCAAAATCCAGCTCTAGACCGCGAATCTAATCCGCACGCGAATCTAATCCGCATCTGATTTTTTAGCCCTCTAAAACTGTAAAAAAAGTGCGGATTAGATTCGAGAATATACGGTATGTTGCTCAGGTATTTTCTGAATAGCTTTAAGATGGTTCGAGTTGCCTGTATTATTACTGGTTATTATTATTATTATTATTATTATTATTATTATTAGTAGTAGTAGTAGTATTATAAAAACTTGTTCCTTAATTTGGAGGAACAGCAAAAATACAGGTGTTTGAAAATAACTTCCTAAAAGCATGTATTAACTTCAAAGGGATCGATTCAGTGGAGTATGGAGTATTTTCTGCTTGGTGGATTATGAAGGAGATAGGATTGCGATATATAGATGCAGTTATGAAATGTGTTTTGTTGTGGCATGTGGATGTGTCTCAGGACATTCTAGTCTCCAGTGTGGGGGAAAAGATATATCCTCCAGGCTCTGAAACGAGCTGTGTTTCTGAATTGTTGAGCCATTGGACTACGCATACTTTCAAATCTGTCATTGAGGACGTAAGAGTTTCCTGCAGCCATATGGTGTAGGACTATGCAGAAACATGAATATATTGCATCCTGAAAGTAGAGACTGGGGAAAACTTGGGAACAAGCCTACCATATCACCCCAGCCCTCACCTTCATCCCTTCCCCAAAGAGCAGGTCCAGTGGATCAAGCTTGACTTAGTGGGTACAAGGAAACCATCTTCATAGTGGTATGGTACATTTACTGCAGCATTCTAGCCATCATTCATCAGCAAAATGATACACAGCTTTTGAAGATGCACTCAGTAATAGTGTATTATGGCAGTAAGTTTACTTGTCGCTGTGATTGTTCATTGTTTGTTAATTTTCGTAGAAAATAGCAGTGAAATACAGCAATGTTTTTTTTATAGGTGTAGTGGCAGTGCTGTTCTGTGGGATTTGCCAGGCGCACTACACGTACAACAATCTGTCAGTAGACTCCAGGTCACGGACTAAGAAGCTTTTTGAGTTGCTGAATTTCTTAGCAGAGAACTTCATTTTCTCATACATTGGAGTATCTATGTTCACATTTCCTAAACATCATTTTGATCCTGGTTTCATCTTTGCTGGCTTTGTATCCTTACACAGCATATTAAATGTATATGTAGTAGATACAGCAATGAAAACTACTGTACCACACTGCAGTGGTTCTTCCAGTTACTCCCATTGACCATGAGACATGGGGAATTGGGAGGTGGTGTGAACCTTTCAATCCCATTGATCCAGTTGTTAAATATATGGGGTTGGTTATTCTTGGAGGACTGCTGTACAGCCAAGATGTCTTCACCATGCCAATTGACAAAAATAAGTGACAGTCACACCACAATATTTTGTCATTGAAAAACAAAAACTAGCAAAATTTGCTCAAATACTGGGAATTTTAAACCAACAGTTTTAAACCAACTTTGGTCCAGAAATCTTCAAGAATAAAAGTATATAATGCACTGGCTGTCCCCATTCTTCTATATGGAAGCAAAATTTGGACCCCCAGACAAAAGGTAAAAAATGATTGAAATC
Organism: Reticulitermes speratus; assembly: GCA_021186555.1. Taxonomy (NCBI): domain Eukaryota; kingdom Metazoa; phylum Arthropoda; class Insecta; order Blattodea; family Rhinotermitidae; genus Reticulitermes; species Reticulitermes speratus. Next base: position 19,119,130 of record JAJKFL010000009.1, on the reverse strand, counting down.
AATTGAGATGAAATTTTTCAGAAAAACAGTGGGATAAATGTTTTTTGACCACAAAAGGAATGAAGAAATTTTGGAAGAGTTGAAAGTAGAACCAGTTGACAAGAAACTAGGAAGATACAAATCAAATTGGCTACAACATGTAGCAAGAATGAACAACAACAGGATGCCAAAAATAATGCTGCATTGTAGACCAAATGGAAGAAGACGACTTGGAAGACCTTTTAAGAGACTATTAGACGAGGCCTAAACAGGTCTCTTAAGGCCTAACTTGTGATGGATGATGATGATGATGATGATGATGACGACGACGATAATGATGATTATGAATATATGAGGTGATAGATTGTGATATAACAGTAGTTTGCCAACTGCTTTGCAGTCCCTTTGGGCCTATCAAAATGTGTTATGTGATATGCATCAGAAAATCATATTTGATTTTTAGTGTACTGGTATTGTTTTAAATCAGGTTTAGAAAAATCTTAACAGTTGATTATGCTGTTATCTTTGTTTTAGGAAATTGTAATTTTCCTATGATCTGTTTTCATTTGCATGGTATAAGTATGGATCTGTCCCACCTTCCCTTTCAAAAGTAGATTGATTTGTAAACTGTGGGCACAGATATTTGCCTTTGTGATGATGTACAAGGTCAGTTTGGTGACTAGAAGGAGAGGAAGGTTCACACAAAGAAGAATTTTATGTAAAAAAAAGTAATAATTTTAGATAGCAGTTACATAAGCGGATTTCTGGAGCGTGAACTTTGTGCTCTTTGGCATTGGAGAGCAAGCACCAGAATCATTATACACCTTGTAGCTGACAAAACTGACAAAATGAGAGTTTGTAGCACTCTTTGCTGAATGTTTCCTTAACAATTAACAGTTCTGTGCCATGCTGGGACGTGCAGTCAACATTTATCCATTGTCATTTCTTTTGAATTTGGGACGAAAACCTAAGATATCGCTCAACTTTCAACACATGCTGTTCTTTGCAGGTACATTATGCTATGTAGACATCTAAGTATAAACATGAATACCTGTCCCTTTCACTACTATTTTTTATAAGCAGTAGTGTGTCCTTCCAGTGTCAGTTCTGTTTAAAATGACTGGATCACAAAACATGAATGCATATATTCCTACATAATGTGACACTTCACAGGTTTTGTTCTTCTCCGCATATTGTGGTCGTGAGTGTCGGCAGGGATGGGAAGGGCAGGACTTGTAAAACAAGAAGTCATTTAAAATTTTAGCCAGAAAATCTAAACAAAATGAACAGTCTGGGAGACTGAACAGAGTTAATGGAAAAAGGATAGGATCCAGTTGCAGTTTCATTGAGCTTGGGAATGGAACTGCAGGTTCCATAACAATAAGGGCATTTTAGAAGTGCTGATAATTTCTTAGTTGCTTAAAGCATCTACCTTATGGAGGTAGTTTGTTAATGCAAGATTCGGGGTTCTCACAGCTGTGTGAAAGATTCAGGTCTTCTGTGATATAATGCTTTGCTGACTGGTAAATAATTACCTAGTAGTTTACCAGTTGATGTGAGATCCTAGAAGGTTTGAATATGCTTAGTTAATTACAGTATTTGATGTATGAAGCGTTTCTGTGTTTTATACTGACTGGTTTATTGATTTATTTAATTAAGCTTTAACAATAGCTTAATTAACCAAGTACACTGTATTTCTGTAAAGGTGGGTAGGTACTCAGCTGGTCAGGAAATTTTCCACTTTTGAAGACCCCAAAAGCTCCTTTCTGTGTTAACAAAAACCCCCAGTGGACATTATTCTGAACCAATTAAGTCCAGCTGGCCCCTTCTCTGATTACTATTATGAATGGTGAGTTGTGAAGAGTGAAGTTCATAGTCCATGTCCTGTATTGCAGTATTATTCCAGAATTTTTCTTGATTTCGGAGGAAAGTCTTGAAGATATCAAGATGCTTTTTTGAGCTCAAGACTCCCTGATTATGAAGCAAGAATGCCAGTCACTGCACCATTATACAGTCTTTGGCTTGATTCTCTTATCCTTAATCAGAACATGATAGTATTTTGTTAGATTATGTTGTTGCACTCTGACACAAGAATTAATGCATTCACAAAGTGCATGTGTGTATTTAGAGTTGTCATGAAGAACGGAAGTGAAGGAACTGATTTTGGGTTTGGCAGTAAATGGGTTATTGGTGAATTTCTCTGCAAAGATAGGTAAGTTAAACATATGAGTAAATGTTATTGGACAGAGGAAGAATACAGTGACCTATCTACATATGTTATCCACTGTACTTGCCTGATTTAGTTCTTCAGAATGAATGTTCTGATTAGTGTTAATGTTGAAGCTTGTTCATATAATTCTGACAAGCCATGCACACGCTTGTTCATATAATTCTGACAAGCCATGCACACGCTTGTTCATATAATTCTGGCAAGCCATGCACACGCTTGTTCATATAATTCTGACAAGCCATGCACACGCTTGTTCATATAATTCTGACAAGCCATACACACGCTTGTTCATAGAATTCTGACTATCCATGCACATGCTAGTTTGTAGAATTCTGACATGCTGTGCAGATGCTTGTTCATCTAATTCTGACATGTCATGCAAATGCTTGTTTATTTAATTCTGATATAAGCTATGCACAAGCCCTCTTTTAGATGAAAAGTGGAGGAACCTGTGGTTCTTCCATACTGTCTGGCATAAAAGATTATCATGGGAGTAAACAAATTTCTTTTGTTCTCTTCTGTAAAACATTTTGTAGACATGAAATTATCTAATGACATTTCTGGTTACCATACCTCTTGCCAGTCACTCTTAGAATTCCAGTGAAAGCTGTTCTTTCCCCAGAATTATTTGTGTATACTGAATGCCAATTTTGGCCTCCAGTTTAATTAAAATGTACATTGTAATAATTTCTCTAGCCTAACTGTAAATAATTATTTATTGTAACTTTCAATATAACTATTTTTACACAACTATATCAGAAAAGAGATAAAGTTCAAAATTGATGGTGCATTATTACTTAGGAAAACACTCTGCTAGCAACTGATAATTAAAATCTGAAACAAGAAAAGTGGTTATGACATCCTTCAGTGGTAAGATTTGATTTACCTAACAGCAGTCACAGCTTTTCTGATGGTGTGCCTGTTGGATCACATGGTGTTCGGCATGGCCCAATTAGTGTGGGGCCATGTATTTGTCAGAATTGAAGAAAAAAAGGCATAAGATGTTTTACAATAATTTTGTTTTGTCTGTTGCTGCAGTCTAACATTTTTAGGCAGTCCTAACAAACTCTGCCTCATTGGTTTAGTTGGTTCATTGGCAGTAAAAGTGTTAACCTAGTATATAACCATCAGATTTGTTTGGAAATGTATTCTGAAGCAGACCCCACAGTCCCACAGTTTTGGTCCATGTTGTGTGGGAAAGTTTTGTCATGGAGTGTATGGCAATGTTCTACATATTGAACCTGTATGTATAATGTGACCCTTTATGCAGGAAGCAATATTGGCAGATCCTTTATATTTAAGCACATACTTGCATTGATATATTTAGTATACATTTAAAATTGGAACATGTTTTAGGGAATATTTTGTTTGCATTTAAAAGTCTAACTTAGTTTGAGGATTCAGGTTAGTTTTATGAGCTAACAGGTTAATTATACTGTCATCTGCCATGTAGTTTGTATATCATAAGTCATTAAAACTGAAAAGTGCATAAGGACTTCCAAGTCTGTATATAATAACAGTGACTAAAATTCTGTGGTTCAGGTGATTCGATCTGTTTCGCAGGTTTACGTGGTGCCATGTCGTTTGCTCTGGCTATTCGCAATACTGTGTCAGAAGCTAGGCAAGCAATGTTAACAACTACATCACTGATTGTCATTGTGACTGTGATAGTGCAGGGAGGAGCCACGATGCAGCTCCTCACATGGTTCAATATACCGTAAGTACAAATCAGAACGGTCACTGTAAACATAGCGGCAGGTAGGAGGGGCATTAACCTCTTCCCACCAATCCTGGTATGACAAACTGTGGAAGAATGGCTAGGCTTATTTGTGACATTGAATAAGGCTTAATATGGGTCACTGATAAGAAAGACGTGTTTACGCGCAAGTGCATTCAACCTTGATGTAACAGACAATTTATGAAATTCATAAGAATGCTAGTGCTATGTAGGCCGAGTTACTGATACATCATACAATAACCCACAAAACTACTACGACATGCAACAATTTCTTCTTTATCTGAAATTTCACTGGGTTTCTTTCATGATATCCTTCTTGCAAACTGATGACCATGAAGTTTTATACTTATAAATGTGATGCCTTGAGTGAGTGAAAGGAAGTATGAATTTAAGTTCAGGTAAAATGTTTGTTGAAGGAAGTCAGAATTCAGAACAGTGCTGTACTTGTACGGTGGTGATCCTAGCTAAACTGACTATTGTGCAGTATAATATGCTCATACTACGTGTGTAAATAGGGAGTTCTTCCCGACACATGTGCCATGATCAAGAAGAAAACTGAAGTGTCCCTGTGCATATGCACTGTGTTAAATATTACATTTCCAGTACAGTAACATTTTCTTGTGATTGCGCACTCAGGTGGAAGAGTCAATCCTGATGTCAAGTTGGGCTGGCCAATAATGCTGAAGTTCAATACAATAGAATATCTAATGGGTTCAAGCCTTTAGAGGCCAGATGCACGTAGGCCTTATTATAACAGGCCCTTTGTGCCCCCTAAAAAAAAACAGAGACTTTCTTAGAGTGCTGTGGCCCAACATAAGGCCACAGATCCTCTAAGTTATACATAACAGAAAAGTATATCAAGTACAGGTTCCGGCCCAATAAACATATTGGACGAGCCCTCCCTTTCTAAATACCTTTCGGTTCCCCTTATGGAGCCCCTGTAAAAAGAAATGCTCCTTTTCCAGAGCCTTCTATTACATGTGTCTTGGAGTCCTCAGTATGGGAGCCCTCCCTCCAAGTTCCCCTCACGGAGCCTCTGTAAAGAGAGAGATGCTCCCCTTCCAAAGCCTTCCCTGACATATCTCTCAAAGTCCCCAGTAAAGAAACCCCCCCTGCAGGTTCCCCTTACGAAGCCCCTACATAGAGAAAGATATTCCATTACCAGAGCTTTCTTTACAAATCTTTATAAGCCCCCAGCAAAGGAGCCCCCCTTCCAGGTTCCCCTCACAGAGCTCCCACAGAAAGAGACGCTCCATCTCTAGAGCCTTCTTTTACTTGTCTCTCAAAGTCCCTGGTGAAGAAGCACCCCCTCAAAGGTCCACCAACAGGGCCTCCATGGAGAGAGATGCCCACCACCAGAGCCTTCTTTTACATATCTTTCAAAGTCCCCAGTAAAGGAGCCTCCCCCCCCCAAGTTCCCCTCTCAGAGCCCCATGCAAAGAGACGCTCCGTTTCCAGAGCCTTCTTTTACCTGTCTCTCAGAGTCCCCGGTGAAGATGTCCCCCCTCCAAGGTCCGCCAACGGGGCCCCTATGGAAAGAGATACCCGTCATTAGAGCCTTCTTTTACATATTTTTCATAATCCCCAGTAAAGGAGCCCCCCTCCAGGTCCCCCTCTCAGAGCCCCCATAAAGAGAGACGCTCCCCTCCAGAATCTTCTTTCACATGTCTCTCGAAGTCCCCGGTAAAGGAGTCCTTCCTCCAAGTTCCCCCAGCAGGGCCCATATGGCCCGTTCCAGAGCCTTTTACATTTCTCTGCCACGATGACGGGGGAAAAATTCGGTCCACAAAGCAGAGCCCCCATGCTTGGTAAGGCTATATTACAACTGGGAGGTCGCCTGGTATCCCAGAGGGCGCCGTTTGCAACAGACTAACCCACTGTCATTCATCCCATAGGCACGGCACTAACACCGTAGGATTAGGGATTATTTTTCAAGGTTTACTCCTTTAGATCCTCTGTGTTCTGCACAAACAGGGTCACCTCTCGTAGGTTATGGCTCTTTTCACCACGCACAGACGGTCTTGGGTGAGGAGAGGCTATATAACGCATCCATCACCCCTGGAGTAAACATGACAGCATCTGGGAACCCAGCCGGAGCGATGATCCCAACCAAGCCCGGAACCGCCCTAAGCCCGGCTCGGCCATGGCCGATGCCATCCCCACACGGCGATGACCCAACCGGGGCACGAACCAAGCTACAATCCCCTTGACCCCATGCTGAAGTTCAATTCAGACTGTCACAGTCTAGAAAACTCATGGTGAAGTTTTGTGAAAGTGAGTGATTAATTTTTTCAGGGTTGGAGTTGAAGAGGAGGTGGAGATGCTTCCATATGCAGGAGTGAGAAGTGTGAGTATTGAGAAGTGTTAGTCTAATGCAGTGGTGTACACCTGTGTATACCCCCAACAAAACTTTGTTAACTTTTTAGGTGACCCCAACTTATTTTACTGCTTCTTATTTGTGCTAATTCTCCTGTTCATCACTGTTAGTTGAAAACATTTCTAGAATATGACTGCAATTAAAAAAAAAAATGTGCAGACAAGTTTCTGACCTATTTTTAAGGTTCTGCCCTGTGTACAAAAAATATCTATGGTATTTTGATTTGATCGCAATTTTTCTCTGACATCAGCATTAGGCACCACTTACATGATGTATCAGGAAAGTGGTTGTGTTTAATGGCCTGTGATGTGCTGGGCAAGCCTATCAGACTTATTGCGCATGGATATCATTGACGTAGTATAAACTTGTAATGAATAATTGGAAGTATGCAAGACTGCAAGCATCTGGGGACAACAAACGTAATTGAGTTTCATAGTGAAAGTAGGACTGGAATAAATTTGGTATGCACTTGCAAGATTTGAGGTTCTCACAACTGTGGTCATGAAAATTTGGGTCTTCTGGGCTATGGTGCTATATAGATGGGAAATAGTTACTGACGTTTCGAAGCAGCTTGCTGCCTCCATCCTCAGGGTAGCGCAAGAAGAGCAAGAAATTTTGTAAATACTGTAAGTTAAAAAACTTGCCATCTATCCAAAACACATAACATCGAAATCTGTTAATCAACAAATTGTTGCACCATTTTGTATGGTAGAGAAACATTATAACTTAAAACAAACTGCTTTGGAGATGTTTAGAAATGTTAGGTAGTATAGCAAAACACACTTAGGATAACCCCACTTATAAGGTTTTCCTGTCTGTGGTGTTAGGATAATTTAGTACTAAAATTTTTCCATGTGATTAACATGTACGTGGCCCTCTTAACACGTTCACTGCCGGGTATTTAAATCCCCGACGGTGTTAAATTGCCAGCGATTTTTTGAATGTTAAACAACTGGTAAATCGTCTTATAAAAAAATCAATTACGAGGAAACTATAAGAGATAAAAATTTGAAATTTTGAGCACACCTTTAGTAATGTTTCAGCGTATGATATCGTGTGTAGCAGCCTTCTGGATGGAGAGGAACACCGCAATGCGAGCAAATAAATCTCGTTTCTTTCTTGATATTTTTCCGTGTACATACTCGACATCTTTGTGTAGGTGTCTTGTCTTTCTTTGTGGAAGTGATATCAACGAGTTTATGGTTTTTCAATTTACCATGAAACCTGCCAGGTAGGTCACTTTTCGGGGCTCGTTTCAGTGGAGTTGTAGGCGTTCTGCTCGAGTCTTGCTACTCGTCAACTGATGATGATGATGATGGTGTTGGTGTTGATACATCTTCTGTTGTGTGTATAAGATTTTTACTGACATCCACTAAGTAATCTAAGAATGATTTGTGGGAATTAGGGTTAGATTTTGTAAATACAACATAACTATTGAAAAGTGCACATTGGAGAAGGTAGAAAAAGACTTTCTTAGGCCATTTTACAGTTTTATGGATGAAGGGGTAATAGGCAAGGTACTGGTCATCTGTATCAACACCATGCATGTGTGTATTGTAATCTGCTATGCATTTAGGTTTTTTCTTCGTGACGCCAGTACGTCTGCTTGAGTCATAATTTCCACTGCTGCAGTGTGAAGTGTTGAAATAATGTTTACGAGTCTGTTATCTTGGTGCGTGACCTATAGTGCATCCTGTTTCCTACAAAAAGTGACCTCACCCTTCTTCAACTTTTTGTCTCTTCTGTCATGTCCTTGGATAAATTTGAAATCTGTTCCTAGACATCGTTTGTGAAAAAAATGGGTGTTAGTAAAATGCCTCTTGTTGACCAGTACCATTCTAATTTGGTTTTCGAATTACACCTGTAAGGAACACCAGACCAAGACATTTCTTCATTTCATATATTGTCACAGGTTTCCATTGTTCACTACGTGCATGTTTAGTAACGGGTCGTAGCATTGTCGCCATCTGTTGTTGTGCTTATAAATTTGTCTGGTTGACAACAATTTGAATGAGTTCTGTAGTGATGTAATTATCAACATATTCCATCATATCTGTTCCATTTTGAACAGCAAATTGTACTGCTGGATTTCCTGTGAAGAGTGGAATACTTGGTTGACGATCTTTTTTACAAAACCCTTCTACACTAGGGCCTGGACCCTAGTCTGAAATGTCGTTCTCATCATTACTCTCCTCACTACTCGATATTTGTGGGACACAATCTTCGTCTGAATCACTGTCATTCACAAGTTCCTCATCAATAGAAGCCACTATTCTGCTTCAGTTCTAAGCAATGTTCTGTTCCTAGTAGCCATATGGAACTTTATGTATAAATAAATTCAGAAACAACCTCACAGAAAGGAAACACACTACTGACTGCAGCCTCACAAATCACTTGCTCAGCTCGAGACAAAAACATAAACGTTGTGATATATTTATGATATTTTTCTACCCTAATGTACATGACATATATTTTTTCTAGTTATGTCAGCTAGGGATTAATAAAGATGTAAAATATGTTTCCTGACAGAAATTATTGTGTGCGTGGCCTGCTTAAGGCAAAAGAGCAGAGTAAACTTTAGATCGACTGAAGTCGACGCTGGCAAATTAGAACGTAAATACTTAAATCGACCATGGTCGAATTTGGCAGTGAATGTGTTAATATGTTTCCTATGTAAATGGATTTCCTGCCTAGGAAGCATGAAATATTTGTGATGCAATGAAATTTTCACCCTTTTAATATGTTCTTTTGCATCCAGATCTTAACGGTTTTCCTTAGTTCCCATTTGTTCAATTTGTTGCCAACATACAACAAAATAATGGCCTCAGTTCATAAAGGTCGATCTCCAAGGTTGTTTCCACCACAGATCAGAAGGGGCCCTTCCAGCCTCCTATTCAGTGAGTACTGGGGGCTATTTCCCTCTGGGGTAAAGCGGCTGGGGCTTGAGGCTAACCAGCCACCTCCATTGAGTTATGAGGTTAAGAATGAGTGGAGATACACCTCCACTCCCTGATATACCTTCATGGCATGTGTTGAGGCAGCCTTACCTTTTTTATCAGAGGTACAGATACTCAACTGAGCATTAATCTGCGGAAGTGTGTGGCAAGAAAGGAAGTCATATCCCAACTGCACTGCCATGTATTGTCACATGTGCACTTTACACAGCTTGACACATTGTCATGGCATGTGTGTAATCTATAACTTGAAGAAATATGGTTTTAATGGAACACATTCTGACTGTAGGTGTTTCCCCCAGTTTAAATAATTTGAAGTGTTCTATGTGCAAAATCTATATACAATTTGTTTTTACTTCAGATTGCATATTGCATGTACAGTTTTAATTTTCTAAAGCCATTAATTATTGAACACATGATTAATGTGGCTGCTACAGCAAAAATCAACATAAAATATAAGCACCTGTCACTTCAAGAAAAGCTGGACATTATAACTAGGGTGACTGTTGTGTAAAATGTTTCTTGCCAAAAGATTCTGTAATTTTTGTGTTATCTTAAAATGTGAGAGACAGTACTAAATCCGTGAGTGAACAGCTGACCTGGACAGAGGTGAAAACTGCATAATATATTGTGGTAAAATTGGTATATATGGAATAGTTGTGGCAATAATGGGCTTTTCATTTACCAGATGTGCTTTTACAAAGATATATTGCCTTGAATTAAGAAATGTGTCAGAATCGTGAAAGAAAGTAAGATTTAAAGCACAGTTTGATGGTGAAAAACGTCTAATGCATAATATGTATGGAGTAATATTCTGGTGAACTGAATGTCAGTTTCAGTACTGTATTACCAAATAATGGTGGGCCGGGATAGCGTAATCGGTGTGGCGACTCACTACGGGCTGGACGGTCCGGGGATCGAATCCCGGTGGGGATGAGATTTTCCCAGCCATCCAGACCGGCCCTGGGGCCCACCCAGCCTCCTATACAATGGGTACCGGGTCTCTTTCCCGGAGGTAAAGCGGCTGGGGCATGGAGTTGACCACCCACCCTCATCTAGTGCCATGGTTAAAGAAAGAGTAGAGCTATATCTCTACTCCCCCTCTGGGCCTTCATGGCTCATTCTAGGGAGAACTTTACCTTTACCTTTATTACAAAATAATGTTTTCAGTCTTCAATGTTTAAGACATTTTCCCCACTTAATAAGGCTAATTTGTTGAAGTTTTCTAAACGTGTAGTATGTGGGTTTCGCTGTTCATAACAAGAAACTGTGATTGATACAGTTCACTTAGTACTAGCATAATGAACTCTAGGAAGCCATCAGGAACTGGACATATATCTCAGGTGGGGAGCGTGAAATGTGTACAGAATTGAGGTGGAAGAAACTTCTAGAAAGACTGAGGAGATGGGAGGGTAACATTATGGTAGATATTAGCGAAACGGATGAGAGGATGGATAGAATGGGCTGAGGAAATGCTAACCAGAGACAGGCTATCCTGATGAATATATCATTGTTACTCCTTTCCTCCGTATAAATGTTACTATGGTATCTCAAAATCAACTATGATATTCTTTTTCCTACATTTTTGTTAATCATTCAGTCATCTTGGCACGTTTTGTTCCTGGCTGTGTCATTTCAGTAGAATATTAACATATTGTAACATGTAGTAATCAAATAACTAATGAGGATGCTGTGCTTGTAAAGCTCTTTTGGTGTGTTTATATTCACCATATTTTTCTTAGTCCTGACACGTAATTGCTGAGAATTAATAACTTGTTATGCAGTGAAGTCATCTTGAGTGATGAGCCACATTTTTGTAGAATGAATTTCTATTTTGGAGACTGTCAGTCTCCATCATCCTGGACTGCTGAGTGATGCACCTGTTTGTTGTCTGTGTATGTATGGTCAACTGTCAGAGCCTGGTTTTCTTACCAGGAGTAGAATAGTGGGCAGTGTCAGACAATCACTTGTCCTTGCAAGGGCCACAGTCCAGTGTTGCTAGTGTAGAATGTTAGCCAGAGTTATCTCTTTGTTGTATGGATGTTAATGGCTGTTTTTTGGTGGTTCTGTCTTATCGAGATGTGTCGTGTTCCCAAGTAGGATGAGTGACTGCCTGATTTCATTCACTGTTCTTCTAATTGTCTGCTCCACAATAAGGGGGGGGGGGCCACCAATATGTAGGCATACAGTAATTGTTCACCTGTTGGTGTTTTTCCCAGCACAGTTTTTGACCATATGCAGTTAAAAATAAATACATGGGAAGAAATTGGCCAAATGCTGAAAAACTGAAAGACTCTTCGATAAACATGGGCAATTAATCAACAGCTGTGTGAGCTGGCAGAATCAGCAACCCAAGCACTAATGTAAAGGTTTAATGTCCAAAAGTGTGGGTCTTTTAGGTTATTGGGTGATGGGGGGGGGGGAGGTGTTCATAAGCATCTGCTTTTAGGTAACCCTATTTTTCCTGTAACAAGTTGCAAGAAGTTTGCATAATGTGGTTTTGCATGACATGCCGTAATCACTGTACAAGGGACCACTGTACTCTCAACAGTAGCGTAATCCATATTATCGGTCCCTGATGATGGAGGCAGAGAGTCTCCAACCAAATTCCATATTGACATGACTTCTTATAATGACTTCATTACATTCCTCTGCTGGGTAGGGTTGAGAAGTTTATAGCTATGCCCACCAGATCAAGAACTTTTGAGACTGGGTATGGGGTGTACAGTGAACTTTCCTGGTAACAGGATGGCATCCAGTGGCAGGTTCTTGTGGACACTGCCGAATTTTGGATATCATAGCACGGATATGATAGGTGGTTTCTATTGCCCTTTGACTGAGCTGATGTTGGAAATAAAGAGAGGTGAGGACAGCCATGCTGTGATTGTTTGAACATTTTGTGCATCTTTTGGTGACAGTCACATGCTTCCTCTTTGAAACTAATAGTTGCATTTAATCTATTATTATTATTTATTATTATTATTATGGATGTTTTTAGAAGGGAATTTGTTACACTTAGTCAGATGTAATATTTTATTACATTATTTTAAGGTGTTCTTATTAATTCTTTCAGTAAGTCATTGCTCATTTATTTGTTTTGTTGTGTTTGTTTTATTTTGTCCTGTTCCTTGTCCATTGTTATTTGTGTTTGTATGTTGTGCTGTTTCTGTAATTGGCCATCTGGCTGTTGACTCGGCACATTAATAAACCAGAATTGAATTGAATTGAATTGAATTTACTGCAATTGGGTTTTCACCCGGTGGCAGTAGTCCTTACACTAGTACACACAATACAAATGGAAATATAATATACATAAAAGTAACAATACAAAACAAACTATACACAATTACAAAACAAAATACATACAGTAAATACAAGTACACACATTAGACACCATACACGCATTACAAAACATCCACACCTTAACAAAAACATCCACTCCTTAACAAATACATCCACACCTTACAAAAACACCCACACACAATACAAAAAGAACACGCACATTACAAAAACACCCACACATTAAATAATACAAAAACAACAAAACACACATACTGCAAAAAGAAAGAGTAGCTAAGCCTAACCTAAAACCTAACATAAATGAATCAGAGTTAAAAGTAATTTGGTATACCAAGCAATGAGTCACCCATACTATACAAAAATAAAATTCCATGTTTTGAAAAAGTGATACACTCTCATTTCAACAGGACCTTCATTTCACTACGCTTATATACACATCACGGCATTCCCCGTGTTGCCTCTTTTTACTTCACTTCACTTCACTTCACTGCATTATTAGATGATTTTCCCCACCCTCTATACCCTTCACTTCACCTAACTTATCACTTTCCTAACCCTCTTCCTAAAAATACTCGGCTTACAAGGGAAAGTCCCTAAAGCATCTGCAGGTAGTTTGTTCCAGATTTGGATGGTTCTGTTTACAAAGGAACATTTCCCGATATCCGTCCTTTGCTTCCTGTTCCTAATTTTCCGATTATGATCAACCCTGCTCAGATAGTGTGGCCTTTGTAATCTGTCACTTATAGCCTTCCAAGCCCGTTCGCCAGTGTATGCTTTGAAGAGAGCACATATGCGTGCTGTCTTTCTGCGCTGTGCCAAAGTTTCCCAGTTCGAATCGGTCGTATGATTTGCAAATTTAGCTTAAATCGCTGCGTAAGATTATTCCCAAGTATTTACAACTGTTCACTTCCGGAATTAATTCGTCCTGTAAAGAGTAACTTAGTGGATCCTTCACCCGGGCTCTCGTGAAACTAACTGCCTTACTTTTACCTGGATTTATTTTCATTGCATTTACAACTGCCACACCCCCAGTCTGTCCAGATCTATCTGCAACATTTTTATGTCATTTTTATTTACAATTTTCCTATATATTGCACAGTCGTCTGCAAAAAGTCTAATAGTTGACTCAGTGTTCCTCCAAATGTCATTAACGTACGCTAGGAACAAGTGGGCCCAATACACTTCCTTGCGGTACACCTGACGTTACTCTGACCTCCTCTGATAATTGCCCTCCTACCCTGACTCTCTGCATACAACCCAAAAGGAATTCTCTTATCCATACAACTACCCTCGAATCCACGCCCGAGGCCACAATTTTCGCAAGCAGTGAGGGACTAAATCAAAAGCCTTCGAAAAATCTATTACAATAGTGTCTACCCTGTCTCCATTATCCAGAGAATCGGCAATGTCCTGGCAAACCGTGATTACTTAACTTTCACACGAATATCCCGGTCTGAAACTGTGTTGACCCTCGTACAACCAATCATTTTTATCCCAGACCTGCCTTAGATACGATGCTATAACGTTATGAAAGTTATCAGGCAGATTATATTTGGTCCATACTGGTACCATATAGCTCCTACCTACATGAAGCTGAAATATAAGTTAAGAATTTTCTCAGAAATGGTTTATAATTAGTACAAATGAATATGAGAAAAGTCATTTTGAACCTGTTCAAATGTATCATGTACATGTACACACACACACACACACGCACACACAGTACTTTATATTTTTGTGCTCTGATATCTATATTGGTTGTAAGCAGCAGAATGACTTAATAGTATATGTACTGTTGTTTTGAGTTGCACCAAGAAATATGTTCTTGCAGTAAATGAATGTAAGACCAATGAGGTATCGCAAATAATTAATCTTGAAAGTATGTGTACTCAGAATTGGAATACCCATTTCCACACTTGTTAAAATGAGTACAAGTAATTGAGTGTCGTCGTTGTTTTGTGGCTAATTGTGGAGTGTGTGAGGGTGTGAATAATCAAAGAGAAACAGTTATTTTATGAAATGTGTGGTGTATTTGCCAGATGGGACTGTACATTGTTTAGAGTGTCTATGGAGTGGGTATGAACATGGACAAGGTATCAGGTTTGGTGACTGAGGCACCTAGGGCACTATTTGCTGACAGTTGTAGTAAAGAAGTTGCAAAACTTGGTATGTCATTAATCACACCTTACATGTCGCTGTATGGGTATTGTATTTTACCAATTTCCTATGTGGCAGTACTTCTTGTGTAAGAAATAGAAATGTGCTGGAAACTGTACCGTTGGGGAGTTACAGGCATGGAAGCGAATAAGAGGCCATTATTTTGTTGCTTTCTGCTTGGCATAAGTTGCGTTCATTCCATAGGTATAATTAATTATGTTTAGTCAACTGTGTTTGTCATTACTCCACCGTACTACCTTATAGATGCTAACTTCAGCAGTACAAGTATTAATTACCTTTCTGTGTTTTCATATAATTGAAGGTGTTGCATTAATATTGTAAGCCCAAATGGTTTCTAACTATATAGTACTTTTCATAGTTTTGAAACAGTTCTGACTTTTGAAACAGTTAATACTTCTGTAGAGGTTTGTACCTCTTACTCCTTGAAGTCACATACTGAATAGGTTACATAATGTGGAGATCCAGTGGCAGATTGATATTCTGAGTCTCATGGCAGTATTTTTTCTTTTCCTTTGGATGTGACTCATCACTACATAGGTTTACAATTCGATGGGGACAACAGATTTGGTAGGTATTGCTTCCTAATGTTTGTTTTGTGATTTGTTGAGGAGTAAAACATATTTTCTGGTATGATCATGGTGCTGGTAATTGTGGTGGTGGTGGTTGTGGTTGTGGTTATGGTGGTGATGGTGTTGGTGATAGTGGGAATAGTATACCTGCCAGAACTAATGTTACCTGTGCCCTGACACAGCTTATTTTCAGATGCAGACATGTATTTCAGATTCCAGTTACAGTTTCATACTCAGTAGATATGTTTGTTTTTAGGTGTTTTATCTAATTCTTACATCTTCTTGACTGATTAAGTGATTGTGGAAGTTATATTATTTATTTATTTATTTATAGATTCATTGTGATGCTGTCTGTGATTCATACTATATGACATTTTAATGATTCACTGGTAATGAACAATGAATTGGAAATGATGCATCCTAATTTAAGGTACTATCCTGGCTTTTACCTGGAGGGGCTGAGGAAAAAGACAAAACACTAAGTGGGGTATTTGGTGTCCTGATCGAGATTCCAACTGGTCACCTCCCAAATACAGGTCAGAAGTGTTACCACTTGATCTTGCTTGTTGTAGGGACTAACTTCACATGTGGTAGGGAAATTATCATGAATTTGGAGTAGGTTAAGGATTGGAAAAGAGATAGTCATGTCCTGTTTGAAGGTAATAAGACGTTATTTTATCTGACAACTTGCATCAGTTTTCACTCTGATTGTTTTGCGTGACAGCTGTCACTGCATCACTTGTGGCTGTTTGATTTCGCCACGTATTTCAGTTCAGTGTACTGCCATTAATACAGTAAAGTGCCGATTTGACATTCTGCATTGTGCGTTTTTCCAGATTTTGCACGCTTGTATAATCCCGGCCAAATGCCCATGTGAACAATGTTATATTTTCTTGGATTTGTATTGGGTTTTCACTCACCATGTTTAAAGAAGGCGCTAGGACATTTTCCTTCATTCCACAGACACGTGGTGCCAAATGTAACAACATCTTCATTGCACATCAGAGTACTGCTGGTGAACTTGAGGACACTACATCCTAAGTGCATTCTTTCAGATAGTCTTCAGTGCGAGTATTACTATACATTTTATTCTTTAACATGTCCTGCAACTAAAAGTGTCATGGGTTCAGATCTGGCAGATGAGGTGGCCACAATCCCCAGAAACACTCCATACACAGAAATGTTTGTGGCATGAGCTGTTGAATTGCCGTGCTGTGAAAAGGCGTAGGTTCTGTCATAATCAGACAGGTGTTAAAAAAATGGTGTTAATGTCAGTGTGAATGCATGGTCTGAGGAAAAAATTGTGCCCAGTAATCATAGTTGTGCTCATAACACACCACACACCAGCCTTAACATCTTGTAATGGCATTTGGTGGATAAACATGATGTTTTCTGCAGACCAATCCCTTTTATTCTGAGAGTTCACATATCCAGTGATCTGTGTTTTAGAGTTCTTGAACCACAGTTCTTTTATGTGGCTACAAATACAGCAGTTTTATTACAATTTGTTCTAGGGATGCAGACACACCCATTTTTGTGCAAGGTGAACCAGTGATTTTCTTGGAGATGTCTTCTGTGTAGCACCAATTTCATTTAGTTTTTCCTCAGCTACAATGGGTACCGAGTCATTCCCGGGGGTAAAGCGGCCGGGGCGTGGCGTTGACCACTCACCCCCATCTAGTGCCGCGGTTAAAGAAAGAGTAGAGCTATACCTCTGATAAAACTGATATTGGTCTATAATTTTGTATGTTTTGATTATCTCCTTTTTTTATATAGGGGTTTTACTCTTGCTGTTTGAAACTTTTACAGAAATATGCCTGATTTGATAGACATTTATAAATGCATTAAGGGTCCTCTTATAAAACTCGCACATTGTTTTACTACATATTCTGGTGTTTCATCATATCCTACTGAAAATTTCCCTTTAAGATTTTTTATGACAATTTCTACTTCATCTTCAGTTATTGGTACCACAAATATTGAGTTAGGACAATAATGTATCTTTCTTTGTCCTACATATGTTTTTGTATGGCAGCTATTTTGTTGTAATTTCATCTGCAGTTTCTACAAAAGAAGAGTTCAACATCTCTGTCACCTTTTGCGGATTTGCTGTTATACCTGTTTCTGTCTTTAATTTAATTTTTTGATCAGAAGGAGTGACAATTCTAGCTTCTTTATTTACGAGCTACCACATTGCTTTAGTTTTATTTGTTGCCTTTTCGACATACCTATCATTATCTCTTTTTTTGGCTTCCTTTAGTACTTTTTTGTATATGTGTTGATGTTTTTTTTATATAATCGGGTGCTTCCCTTGAGAGACTATTTTCTTTCTTTACTATATTCAAAAAGTGCTTTCTTTCACTAGAGATTTTTATGCCTTGAGTAATCCATTTGCTACTGTATGACTTGCTCACAAAAACTGATTTACAGGGACATGCTATGTTAAAATAATAATAAAAAGTATCCATAAATATCTGTAAAGCAGCATTTACCTCCGAAGCTTTAAATACCTCTTGCCATGATTCCTTATTTAATAAACATTTAAATTCCTCTATACTTCTTTCAGTAAAATGTCTTGATTGAACTTTTTTATGTTTTCTTATTACTGTATTAACATTTAAATGCAGTATTAGTGCTTTATGATACCCAAATCTACTACTATTGCTATTCTCATGATTATCCTTATTTGTTATAATTGTTATAATTATCAATGTTATAGTATTTTTTGTAACTCTAGTTGGGGACCTTACTGTGTTTATCAAATTGTATAACAACAATTTCTGCAAATGATGTAGTCTTACACTTTCTTGCGTAAAATTTACGTTCCAGTCACCACATAAAATTAACGTTTATTTCTTAATTGCACTTTCTGGATTGTTATTTCTAAACTTCTTAAAAATGCATAAAAATCACCATCAGGTGATCTGTACACTCACACACATACAATAATAACTTTGTAATCCATTAATTCAATTGCAATCATTTGAAAGTCTTTTTCCTTGCTAATCCCACGTAGGTAGTTTACTTCCTTAGTGTGTAAATGCTGTCTAACATAGATACAAGAACCACCATGATCACTAGTCCTTCTACTGAAATTACTTACTAGTTTAAATTTATCAATACTACTTAATTTTATAGACTCCTCCTTTAACCAGTGTTCTGAAAAACATAATACAGCCATGCTTTTCAACTCAGAATGAAATAATACAGTTAATTCTAGTAATTTATTATTTATGCTTTGAACATTATGATGAAGGATTGATAAAATGCCAGATCAAGGTATGGTTTAGTTAAAATTTGTGCTGTGTCTGTGTCATTGTCAGAATTAAACTTGAATGTGACCACTGCAAATTATTGCTTGAGAACTGTTGGAATACAGTGAGATTTGTGAATTAGGATGGCATAATACCTTTTCTAGCTGGGAAAAAATAGAACATATTGTTCCACAAGGTTAAATTCTAGGTCCTTTGCTCTTCCTTCTTTATATAAATGACTTACCAAAGATAAATCCAAACCAATCTTATTTGCAGATGACACCAGTGTAATGCTTGCCAATTTTAAGCCCATAGACTTTAAAAATGATACACAGTTTTTGAACACATAAATATATGGTTTAAAGTCAATTTACTCTTTTTAAAGTTTGGTAAAACACATTGTATTCAATGCATAACTAAAAATTATTTTGTTGACATGAACCATGGGTATGATAATAAACAAATTGCTCACATTTCTAATACAGAATTTCTTGGAATAAGTATTGACAATTCATTGTCCTGGAAACTCCATATAGAGCAAATTATACCAAAATTAAGTGCAGCTTGCTATGCATTTAGATCTGCCAAGCCACTTACATCACATGAAACATTGAAAATGGTTTATTCCTATTTTCATTCCATTATGACTTATGGATTAATATTTTGGGGGAACTCTTCATATAATGTAAACTTTTTAGGATACAGAAGAATATAATTAAAATTATTATGGGCCGCAGAAATAGAGACTCACGTAGAGATTTATTTAAGAAACTAAAAGTTTTACCTCTTCAATCGCAATATATACACTTGCACTTTTATTTGTGGTTAATAATAAAGACCAATACAAAGTAACCTTGGAGATTCATAACATAAACACTAGACAAAGCTCCAACCTTTATCAACCTTCATCAAATTTAGCAACATATCAAAAAGGAATCTACTGTTTTGGCATAAGGGTCTTTAACAATCTCCCTTCCCATATCAAAAACTTGTCCAATAATACCAAACAATTTAAATCAGCATTAAAAAGTTTCCTATGTACTAATTCCTTTTACTCAGTGAATACTTTAGTGTGAATAAAGAATGACAGTCCATGGTTCATTATCTTAATGTTCCCTTTGAACTAATTTATTATTATTTTTCTGTTTTGCACTGAAGGGTTTTACTAAAATGATACAGAAACTTCATTACATACTTTCTCAGATTTAAATGTTTCTATTGTTTAGTTTTGTTTATATCTATTTGCATTGATGTGTATACAACACATTTTAAATTCTGTGTCATCCTAGTCAAACTTAGAACTATGTTAATTAAATTCTCTTTTTAATATATGTGATTTTAATTTATTGTATTGATTTATTCTGTATTCAGTAGGTTTTTTAACCTTTCATGGATTTATAGAATGTACAAGAAATAAATATTAGATATTAAATATGTTGGTCTGATACAGAAAGTTGTAGTCAACTTGGGCAAGCAATGTCACCAATTCATGCTGCAGTTGTTTGGTGTACTTTAAAGACTGTGGCCTTAAGTGGTAGGATTGTTATGAATGTGGAAGGAATGGAAGGAAGTGATGGTGGCCTGTTAAAGAGACCTTCCTAGTATTTTCGTGTAGGTACTGAGGAAAACCACAATATAAGGGTTGAGATTCTTGGAGGGGCCTCATAAATACAAAGCAGGATTATAACCACTATGCAGTTATGTTCATCTCTTTGTGTTTCTATCACAATAGCTGTTGAGCCTAGCTATGTTTGTGTGAAGTTGTGCTATAGCAACATAAGGCAGCATTTTTGTCTCTTAGTATATGTACCACATGTTATGGGGCCCTTGAAATGAACATTGCAATTCATTTCTGTAACATGTTGTTCCACTTGCTGGATAAGGTAGATAGTTGGAATACTAATGCTTTAATGTCAATGTGTATGAATTACATGCAGTAGAAAATTGGCATCTGAGCTTTGGTCTGATTGGAGATCAAGGCAGGCGAACAGAATGTGCTTTGTTGATATGCTTCAGTGGTGAGGAAAGTGTTCAAATCAAACTTGAATAGAATGCAAAGGATGAAAACAGTTTGAAATGTCCTGCTTGGATGACACCTGGCTGATATAAGCTGTGCTCGGGCACTGATGACATATGGTGTGTTGTGTGCTGTGTAGAATTGTCTGAAACTCAGGCGTGATAGTTTTATAAGTACTCCCTGTTGTTTGTGGTTTATGTTCTTTTGATTTGTGATGTTGTGTCCATGTCTGTACATGTGGATCCATGTTCACGTGTGTATGTGTGGTTACATATGCATATGTGTGTGTGTGTGTGTTTTTTTTCCTGCCACTTTCGCTGCCTCCAAGAACTTTACTTATCCAGTTAATGGATTTTTGTAAGACTTGATGCGATTGTCGTGTTATTGAAGGATAACTCAACCTTTGTATTTTTAATTCCCTTCCGTCAATAATTCCAACACCTTGGTATGCAAACTTCACTATCATCACTTAATGTTGTGTTCTGAAATGATGTTCTGTAAAGGTTTTCATAAAATGCACACTTTTGTGTGTTGTGAAATTAAAACTTGCATGGTGATGGTATTGAATTAGCAGTCAGCGTTCCTTCTCATGGCAGTTATTAATGAACCACAGTAGTTAGGAATGTGAAATTTTTAATGAGTTATAAACATAGCTGCTTGAAACTTTTGGTTACATTTCGGTTAAAAACATGGTTTATATTTAAAATTTTAGGATTTTACTCTAATAGTGTATTTTGCTATACTAGAATTTTATACTATTGGACATTGTGTACAGGAGTAATTTATTAATTGGTAACATTAATTTAAAATCTCTGTCAGCCATTCTGTCTATATCTGGAAGTACTTAAAGCTCACTCATGTTAATGGGTGCTTTGCAGGATCTGCTCCACTCCCATTAGGAGAAGGAATGTGGTAAAAAATCTGCCCGGTTATGTGTTGGTGGTTTGTTTGGTTAGTCTTTAAATCTGTATAATGAAACATATATTTTTTGTTGGATTTCCTGAAGCCCTCTGAAGTGCAGTGTGGTTGCATTACAGATTTGAAAGAGAGTAAACATTAAGATTGTGCTCTCATTTCTGATGATGGGAAGGTTTTTAGGTGGTTACCAACATTTGCAACGAACATGCTGCACTTCCAAGATGCACTAACACTAGACAGCAAAGTATTCTTCAAATAGCTAATAATTTCTCAGACAAATTCCCAAAACTTTATGGAGCTGGATGAATCCACTTCATACCATCCCATAATATTATTTTAAGATTTGTTTTAATACTCTTCCATCTATGCCTAGGTCTTCTGCTGGTCTATTTCCTTCAGGTTTTCCAACCAAAATCCTGTATACATCCCTCTTCTGTTCCAAGAATACACATCACAACCCAAAAAAACCACAATTTTGACACTTAACCGTTATGAAAACCTAAAAATTTTTATGAGAGTAAACATCCTCATTTCTTTCAAAAACTTGTCTGTGGTGTAGGAAATTACTGGTAGTCTCTTCCTGTAATGGCTGATGCACAAAATAATTACCCATACTGAGATGTAAGCTTGTGGTAAGTTTCAAAGGACTTTACAAAACACTTCCTTCACACTGTGTGTATACTCTAAATAAAGAAGGAACTATTCAGAATTGGTGAGTCTCTCTTCACAGCTTTTAACCATCCATGCACATTGCTTACATCACTTACCACTCTCTTGGGATACATGCTTGTGTAGAAAAAGGTACTAAGTCTAATGAGATATTTCCAATAGAACAGTAAGGTGCAGACTGAGGCAGACCATGATGTGATGCACTTGAGTTAGATGCTGATAAGCTGTGTGAATATTGTGGCGATGTATGGGTAGAAGTATATGTATAGTGTGTCTCAGCATAACTGACAGTGAGATATGTTGTGGATGGAATGCGCTTTTCTTTCTGAGGATAAAACCAAATGCATGAGTCAGATGCATAAAATGAAGCTGGTATCGTATATATAGATCAAGGTTTCATTTCTTAAATTAACCTTCCTTTTCTTCAGTCTTAATGTATTAGGCTGACTTGCTTCAATTCAGAATTAACTTCTGACACTATGAATCTTGTGAACAGTTGATGGCATTCCTTGGATAGGTGGATTGGTGCATTGCAAGGCCTTCACATGTACAGGATAACACAAACACTGGCTAGACTTGTATATACCTTTGTTCCCTGCATGAGAATACAGATGGTCATTTTCTGTGAGCCTATAATCATTGACCATGTTGAACTAGGCATTCCAAACTGCATCCAGATGTTTGTTTGGGATCAGCACCAGCAGCATATTCATTTTAATTTCTGTACGGTTTTCCTTCCTGAAGTTTATTTTTGACTTCCTTAATGACATGAAAAGTATTCTCCTTTTTATTTCCTTTGTAAACTTGTTAGAATATGAGTTTAAGTTAAAACCAACTAATGCACAAGATTATTAACAGAGTAAGATGTAAGTAAGTAAGGGGCATAAATGCATTTTACTTTACATTATATATACCGTGCATTTCAATAATTAATTAATTATTTTATTCCAACAAATGCACTACATTAGTTTAGTGTTTTCTTGTCCCTGCATATGTTTTGGCACTCCTTGTGCCATCCTCAGGGGTGTTGTCAAGAATTCACAATCTTCAATGCATCCAATTCACTTTCACAACATATAATTCACTATACACAAGACACCACAGGACGGTCAACAACACAACAAAAGGACAGGATCAAATATGATCACACAACTAATATGCATAGCCAGTTGTCGAACAAAATCTTAATAACTTTAAATATTTTATACTATGACTATCTTCAATTACAAAGTTTTAATTATTCAATTTTAATAAAACACCAAAGAAGATAAGCTAACCACCATGAACAAGAAGATAAGTGATATTCATTGATAGTGAATTATATGTTGTGAAAGTGAATTGGATGCATTGAAGATTGTGAACTCTCAACGACACCCCTGAGGATGGCACAAGGAGTGCCGAAACATATGTAGGGACAAGAAAACACTAAAATAATGTAGTGCATTTGTTGGAATAAAATAATTAATTAACATCTTACTTTGTTAATAATCTTGTGCATTAGTTGGTTTTAACTTAAACTCATGATAAAATGCACGGTACATGCAACATATAATTTGTTAGAATATTTTTAAATGTCAGTGGCATATTTCTTCAACTTAAGTAAAAAAGTTACTGTTGATTATGTGATTGATACCCATGTTTTTAACAAAAACAAAGCCCTGCATCCATACAGCAGTTACTGCAATCACCAGACACATTGAACCCAAACAGATGTTTGACACAGAGCTACTGTATTGTGTAGTCATATTCTGCAACATTCACCTGCTTATTGGTGTTGTCAGTTTGCTGCACAAAAGCATTAAGTGCAGTTATTTAATTCTCAGCCCTTGATTGTAGCATGTGATGAGCAATAAATGTTCCTGTATTATTCAGTATGAGTATGTTGATCTGATTATGTTTGTGTGGAAGATCCTGATCCAATGTGATGATCAGTAATCACTTTATGATGTAAAAATATATATTCATATGCTGATGAAATACATATCCCTGTCTTATCTGTTTAATGTTGCCACTAAATGTGACTTGAACTTCACTGGATCTCAGACTTCCAGTTTCAGTGAATTTCCTCTGTGGAACACCTGATGTGTAAGGTCTAAGTCTCATGTCTTCTTTTCTTTCTTTACATTGGTTGCATCAAAGATTTGTCAAAGCCCATCGATTTTTTAGACATATTGTAACATTCCAGTGTTCATACAGTGTGGTGCTGGACATAAGCTGGGGGGGGGGGGGGGGGGGGGGTGGGATTAATATGTTAACTGAATTTAAAGTTTGAAATGATGGTCTCTGTGGACAGCTGCTGACTAGGTATTTCCCTTGCTGTCCTGCCCATGAAACATGTTTTAATTTTTATTTTAAACGCGGGATGTTGGACCAAGTTCAGAGAATCAGATACTCCAGAAGTTACTTAACATCATTAGAATCCTATAGAATTGAATTTAACGTTTCTTAGAACTAGGTCCAATGGTGAGCTTGCTTTTTAATGATGCTGAATCTGTGGGTTCAGAGGGTTTGTTAGTTCTCTGCAGCCCCCTGCCTCCTTGCCAAATTATGTTTTGGTTCCTAATGTGATGTGCAAATGTTACATGGCTGTTGTGGCTCCAAAGCACCACTGACATTCCCAGATTTGGTGATGAGGAAGATTTCTGCTCTTGCCAGGGATTGATCACTGGCCATTCAATCCATAACCTGTCACTTTTCTGATTGCTACTCCATTCGATATTTGAAAAATGTGCCAATTTGTAAGACTGATTTTTTGTAAGGAAAATTAAAATCAAAACATGATGACATATGAAATATTTTGGTGTGCTGGCAGTGGCTAATGAGTCATTGTAACTTTTCCTGTGAAATTTATGTGTTTCCATCCTCCAGACACATTTTACTGATAGTGTGAGTGCTGTTAATACCTATATGTCTAATCCTTTAAAAATGTAAAATGCATCATGTCTATGGTGAGTGCTGTTAATACTTGTTTGGGTATTCTGTCTTCTTTGCTTAATGTATGAGTTACAATTTTCTATGTTTCCGTATACAGTGTGTGTCCAGGAAAATGATGATTTTGTTTCACTTTCAAAGTGACTTTGCAACATGGAAATGTTAAATGAATAAATAACACAGTTGTGTTTCTTTAGTGAAATAAGTGATTTGGAAACACAAACAGTAGAAAAAAACATGGAGTAATTTTTCCAGTTTTGTGTGTTAATTTTTAACATTATTTCTGTGTGTTATGACGTAATCCTATGGGTTTTTTCTTAACCATTTGCTGTTTGTGACAAGAGCATAGTGAAAGAGTGTAGTGAAACAGTGTGTGTCCCCTGTGGTGCTAAAACATAGTGCATACAAGATTTAACTGGAGTGGTTTGGTAGCTTCAGAGTACTGAGGATTTAAATGTTGCAGCAAAGACAGTTCCTTGTTCATTCTCACTGTTTAATTTTTAAGTAGCCAAAAAAGGATGTCCTGTTGTGCAAAGTTCACTCTCTTAGTAGGTACTGAACATTGTGGATGAGTGAGTAGCACTTGTTTGCATATTCAGGAATAATAATAATAATAATAATAATAATAATAATAATAATAATAATAATAATAATAATCCATCACGAGTTAGGCCTTAATAGACCTATTTTGGCCTTGTCTATTAGTCTCTTCAGAGGTCTTCCAAGTCGTCTTCTTCCTTTTGGTCTATAATTCAGCATTATTTTGGGCATGCTGTTGTTCATTCTTGTTACATATTGTAGCCAATTTGATTTGTATCATCTTAGTTTCTCATCAACTGGTTCTACTTTCAACTCCTCCAAAATTTCTTCATTCATTTTGTGGTAAAAAAGTGTGCATCCAGCTGTTCTTCTGAAAAATTTCATCTCGATTGATGTCAGTTATTTTTTATCCTTTTGCCTGTGGGTCCAAATTTCACTTCCATATAGAAGAATGGGGAGAGTCAGCATATTATATGCTTTTATTCTCGAAGATTTCTGGACTAAAGTTGGTTTAAGAGTGTTGTTTAGAATTCCCAGTATTTGAGCAAATTTTGCTAGTTTTTGTTGAATATCTTTTTCATTTTCATAGGAAATTTCACAACCGAGATATTTAAAATTCTTTACTTGTTGTAAACATTTGTTATCCACAATGATTTTACATCTTACTGGGTCTTGTCCTGAAAGTTTCATCATCTCAGATTTTTCTGGTGATATTTTCATTCCAAAATTTTTTGCTGTTTTGCAATATAAGTACTCCTCTCTGTAAATTATTCTTTGATCATCTGCAAAGAGTAGAGTGTTTATTTTTGTAGTGGTTGATGAAGTAATACCTTTTGTGTAAATCTGGTTCTATTTTACTATAATTTCATTCATGTAAATGTTGAATAATGTCGGTGATAAAGGGCAGTCCTGTCTGACTCTGTGATTAATTTTATGTTCTTCTGATAACTGAGTGTTTATCTTTACTTTTATTTTATTTCCAGAATAAATTTCTATTATACTTTTTAACACTAAATTGGAAATATTTTTTCTTTGCAGTATTTCAGACAACTTGTCTCTTTTAACTTTGTCAAAGGCTTTCACATGATCAAGAAATGCTAAATGAGTTTCTAAATTAAACTCTCTTCTTTTTTCTATAAGTAATTTCATACTAAACAGTGGATAAATGCAAGATCTGCCTTTTTGGAATCCTTTCTGTCATTCCAAAAGGAACTGTTCTGCTTGTGCTTTCAATTTTTCATTCAAAACTTCACTATATATTTTATAACACGTATTAAGTAGGCAAATTTCTCTGTAGTTTTCCACGTTTTGTTTATCACCGTTCTGGTGTGTAGGTATAAAAATATGGTTTTTTTCATTCTTCTGATATTTCTCCCGTCATATAAATGTTACTAAAAAAAGCAATAGTCTGTCATGAAATGAGTCTTGTGAGAGACTATTGCCTTTTTTTTAATAACATTTATATGACGGGAAGCCTTGGGTTTGATTCTGGCCTGGAGGTCAGCTGTTCTGACAGTTGTGATATTTATCCTCAGTACATTCAGTTATATTCTGAGATACTACCTTAAAATAGGCCACATTTGCCCAGCTACATCCAAATCCTTCTCAGTTCATCATGCACAATCACCATCATATCTAATGCATTTTTATAGTTACATAAACTGAGAAACAAACAAGAAAAAAAATCATAGTGGGTTCTAAGAAATGTATTTCATACTGTCACTTCTTGCTTTAAACATTCATTCCATGTAGATGCACCAGGTATTTCCCTTCCACATTGTGATAAATGATTCCTGCTGTTTTGTGCCTCAGCATTAGAGCAATATTTCTGATACTAGGTGCCACTTTATTTCATAAGTAAGATTCAAATATCACTGAAGTCTGAAATTTCAGGAACTTGGTTGTGGAAAATTTATTTGATGGGAATGATATAAATTTATAATGTAATATACTGCAGGTAGTCATGAATTCTGTCTAATGTGAGAGTAGTATAGTAAGTTATGTATAGGTGTTTATTTATATGGTGGAACAATATAAGTGTGTAGTGTAATGTACTGCAGGTAGTCAGTAATGCTGTGATGGTAGAGTCATGCATATACAGATGTTCCACATAAGGTGTGCCAAACTTCAGGATGTTATTATATGAGTCATTTTGAGTAAAAAATTCTGTATCAACATATGTCGGATTATTAACCGTTACTTTTCTATGGGCAAATCATGGGGTGCACTGACTGCATAAGGGGAAATGATGACTTATTGGAAAGGTAACAAACAAATTCTCTTTTGAGACACCCAGAATTGTGTGTGGTAATATAACTACATAAACTAACATAACTAACTCAGAAACACAAGGAAAAATCGATGCCTTTCTGGCGTGGGATTATCTGACACAATTTTCTTTTGATGTTGTACGTGCAGTAGGGTAAGACTTAATTGCTGCCTTTGTTTTGTGGTGGTACCTGACATAACTTTCTTTTTATTTGTACAGTATGATAAAACATATGTATTGTAAAATTTTAGGTTACAGCCATGTATGTACATTAAAATGCTTGTAGTGGTGTAATGGTTGATAATCAGGCATGTGTTGATATAGCATTTTTTAATCAAAATGACTCATAATGTCCTGAACTTCGGCTCACTTTGTGTCAAATGACCTATGTAGGCATTTATTTTCTTGGCTGAATACAATGAGTAGGCCTGGAAAACTATTTTTACTCTTCAAAAATTATAAATTAACCCTCTGAGGTTTGTTTATACAGGCTGTGATTTCCCAAATGTCAGACCATATGTTATAGAGAGATCCCTTTTAGATGTCATTTAAACATATGAACCCCCCCCCCCAGAAAAAAAAACGTGTGTAGATTTTAAATTTAGGAAACCTGCACTGACATTTAATGCTTTGCATGGCACAACAGTTTACTAAAATTTCAGTTTTTTTCTTTTCTTCATTTTTCTTCTTTTTCTTTCTCCCCCTGCCTTCCCCCCCCCCCCCCTCCAAACATTTCAGTTCCATTCAGTAAAAGAAATATCCTGTTATCTAGGATCACCCACAGGTCCTGAAATAAGAGCTGTATCAGTGAATGACAGCTTGTGAAATGTTTTGTATATGGTAAGTGAAATATGTTGGAGAAGGCAAATAAGGGAAAATGTCAAATATAGAACATGTCATGTACAACCTTGGAAGAGTTATGTGGGATGTGATTTTCCAAGTGCTGGAGCAGGTCTGATGTAGCACATCTAATGTTCAGATGTTTGTTGTGTGTTTTTATGCATTGTCTGATGTTCTGTTTTTCTGGTGTTGTGGGTCACATGTCATTGTATTGCAGGCAGGTCCATCAGTGGAACAGATGTGTGGTGATGGAGAGGCAAATCAGAGGGACAAGCACAGTCCCATGCTTGGGGTGAGACACTTGTGCATGAGCAGAGTTGCATTTGATTGTACATCTCATTTTGTGTCAGGCTATTTTTGATCCAGTAGCAGACAGGATACATTTGAGAAATGCTGTTTTGGTACTTTTGCATGGAGTTCTTAATACCCTTCAGTTGCTTTGAGAGAGACCAGGGGTATTTCGTTATTGAGCTTGAAATGCATAAGAGAATATGTGAACTTACCAGAGATGCATAGCAGCTAATAGGGACCTTCACAAGGTGTGTTTAAACCAAGAAGGGTAAAATGAGTTGGAGGGGTAGCATTGGGAAATCATGCAAAACTTAGGTGGCGAACATGAAGAGAAGTTACCATATGGGAAGCTGAACTGAAGACCAGAAAATAG
This sequence comes from Reticulitermes speratus, assembly GCA_021186555.1. NCBI lineage: Eukaryota > Metazoa > Arthropoda > Insecta > Blattodea > Rhinotermitidae > Reticulitermes > Reticulitermes speratus. The sequence goes on along the minus strand of JAJKFL010000009.1, from coordinate 19,089,703 downwards.
CAGTGAAACTGGTTTTAGATACATAGATTGTGAATATTGAATTCTGTTCAACTGACTCAGTGCAGGGTCCAGTAGTATGCATTTTGAACATCATAATGTGAACCTTTGGATTTCCAGAAAACATAGTTCTGTTAATAAAGCTTTCTTGAGCTAGCAGCTACATCAGATGGTTGAACAGTGAGTGAACCAGCATTTCAAGAACCATCTCTGTTCTCATCATCAGAGATGAGAACAGGTGGTTCTCGAAACATTTGTTCGCTTACCATTCAACCACCTGATGCGTTTGCTGGCCTTTGAAAACTATTGAATTTAGTTGCCATGAAAGCTTCAGGTTATATAGGTAATTTTTTTAATCAGGCAAGTAATTATTATTTCTTCAAGGGGAGTCTGTAGCAAGGAGTCAGTCAGGTGGATATTTCCATTACCTCACATGCGGTAACACAGTTTAATGTGAATGTGCATGCTGTACCATCTAGATGCAGTGTTAAGATTATAATAAGTATGTGAGCTGCTTGGAAAGTGTGAGGTCATTTTCTTTTTGGGTGCTGTTGCATCTGTTGCACAGCTGTACTTGTGATCCTGCACATAAAACTTACAATTGACATATACCAGTGCACTGCAAGAGCTATAATCCTTGAAACTTCAGATGAAATATTAATGCAGAAAAAATAAATCCCAGTATTGAAATAAAACCTATAATTTAAATCTGATTCTCCTGATATTTTTATGTTATCCATCAGAATAGCTGGTAGTCGCACTTACGAATACTAATCCAGAATAATACACAGATTTGCCTAGCACCAACAGGTTATGTTTACAAACTGTTTCTCATTCATTCATCCACATCATTCCATTAGTACAGAACAGAAATACACAGAAATTTTTTCTGAAGGAATCATTTTGTTTCCGTGCTATGCATTTTTATTGCAATTTTAATTAAAGTTCTACCAGAATAAAAATTCTAAAAATCAGCTCTTGTCATGCTAAGCCCTGTAATTTATAACAGAATAGAGAAATGCATGCAGCATTAAGACAAGACCAGTGAACTGTGGGTGTGATGATAATTATGGGATAATTCTTGTGGCTATGGCTCTTGGCTCTGTGAGTGCATGAAGAACTGTGTGTTTTATAGACCAACATTTGGATACTGTAGGTGTTAAAGCAACCCAGGCCACTATTTACAGTTTCTTTCCTGTACCCAGTCACTCATTTCAGGCAGGCAACTATTTGCAATTTTGTGTGCTGGTATCTGGGCATGTTCTGAACATGGGATAATACAGTGCCTCCAGTTTCAAAATTAAAACATGCCTGTCACTTCCCAACTACTGCCCAGCAACAAATATTTCTTAGCATTCCATCATCACTAATAAGAACATGGTGTTCATGTAAACTACTGAGGTGTAAGCAACATTAGTGCCATTAAGTCCTGATATTTTTTGCAGTTACAGGTAATACAAAAGTAAACCATTTGTTGTGATGCTTTGTTTATGTGACATAACATGGTAGTTGCAATGAATTCTTCATTTAACTTTCCATTTTATGGCAGTCAGTAATGTGGAAGTTTGTATACAGGTAGGTCATAAACATACCTATAAATATTGTCAAATATTTTTATATTTTGACAATTGTGAACGTGATGACGGTGGAATTTTGAGGATCATTTCACATATTGGACTTTTCGAGATCTGTTGTAGTGGAAATTACGCACAGGCTGGATTACTGAAATGTACAATTGCTGCTTAAGTGATACCTCTTGTTTTAATAATTTAGTAGAAGCAAAATGTTTTATTTAAGTCTCTAAATTTTGCAATTTCCATGGTATGTATTATAATGTTGCAAATATTTTGTTATACTGTTGGTCTTAAATATTAGCATGGATTCAGTTTACAACTGGGTACAAGAACAGACATTTTAAGTAGTAGCATAAGTATTTGCAGTATGGGTAAGTAAACCAAAAACCAATCAACCACTTAAACAATTGCATAATATCTGAATTACCACCACACTCCATGTAGGAACAGACATTGAATATGTCATACTGGTTGTCTATTAGAGACAGCAAAGCAGTTTCATTACAGAGGTAACTGATTTATTGCTACAAAAAGAAGATGACAGATTTGCTGTGGATGGTAATCTAAAGTGAAGATTTTCTGTGTTGGTAGGAAATGGCTGATCCATCACGAGGAAGTAGCAGTGGTGGGAGCAGGTTGAATGATAAAGCTTTGCTGGCTCGTATATGGGCTGACTTTGATGTGAAGTACATGAAACCATTCCTGACACATGCCCGACCCACTCTGCTGGAAACGCTCCCAGTCTGCTGCAATCCCATAGCAAGGATCCTGACTACAACAGAGCAGATGACACAGGTACTGCCAAACCCTTTAACAGAGTTTGCTGAAATTTTGGTATTTGCACTAGAAGTTGTAGACTGCATTTAATTTTGATTTGCATTTATTTGTTTTAGGCTGTTGATGAGCAGTCCATATTTATGATGAACAGGTTACAAACTCAAAAACTTTTCTACTGCAAATTAAATGATAACAGATTAATGTATTTTATTGAATACAGTTTATATTATGTTTCCAATTAAAAGTGATTACTGCTAATACCAGATAAAACACAGTGAATATTCTTATTGCTGAATATTTATAATTTTTTGACTAGAAGAATGTCGGGGAGCAATGTAATTCTGAGTAGAATAACACATATATTGAGCCTTTTTCTTTGCTTCTTTTCTTTTAAAATGTAGACATTTTGGAAGCTGGCTCTACTTCTCTGTTCAGGTAAAAGGCATGAATGCTACTCTGTTGGGTCCAATAGATGGTCATATTTCCGTCTCCAGATTAACCTTAGCCACCGTGCGTCCCATATATAGAATGGGCATACCGTTACCCCTCAGCAACTGCATTTCATGTATTTAGTCAACAAATATACTTAGCTGAATGAGATCTGTGCTCTTATGGGATATTACGCGGTGTTTTGTGGTAATTACCACAATTACCGTACAACGCCGTGTAATATCCCAGAAGAGCACAGATCTCATCATCACGGCGGAAGCCTGAAATCAAGGTGCTTAACTGAATGTTTCGAGACGTGCTGCACAATCTCTGTTTTTTCCTTCACAAAATGCTGTATATTTCATAATGTTATCCTTTTTGGGTCATAAAATATTCACATTTTATGTAAAGGCTGTGCTCAAATTTCAATGTTCAAATTTGTTGCCAAAATGTTAATATTTATATTATATTCTTTTAATGACCTTGCAAGGTACTTGGTGGCCATGTGTTCCAGGTTTCTGTTCCATAGCTGCAGTCTCCGTTGAGTTGCAGCTCAAACTGAAATTTCTCAAACAGGAAATTGATGCATAAACTATGTTTCTGAGTGAGGTCTGTAATTTTTATTGCAGACAGTTTAAAGTATGATATACATCAACTTAAATACAAGAAAGAAAGTTCTTTTCTTTGTTTAGCTTTGTCAGCAGTAGATTTGTATAAGTGAACATCTGAACCTCATGCACATTGATGATGATGATGTCATTTTTTACCCTGTTGCCAGATTTGTGATCCTGCATTTTTTCAGTTCCTTTGCAACAAGCTGAGTTTTCAAAGTTTGTTTCTATGCATCCAGTGTAGTCTGGTACATGTTTAGGTAAGGTTTCTTGCGTGTTACTTGGACACACATTAAACATTTCTTGACACCCTCCACTTTTGTTCTGCACTGGCAGCATCTTGTTGTGATTTTCATAATTGCAGTTTGTAACTGCCAACAGTGTGTGGATTTTGTCCACAGGTCGACTTCTGTAGCAGCGGTGTTGATGTAATGTCCAGTTTTTCTTGAACTTTCTTGCTATGTCATAAAACAGAGGTTAACAAATCTAGGGTGCTAGGTTTTCCAGATGACTACATTTTGTACAGTGGTGACTAATATTTGTGGGCCCTCAGTCTGGAACTTGTGTCATATAACTCCTCTGGTGCCTACATTTATGAGATGGCTGCTAGATTTTTACAAAAATGTTTGACCCCTGTCATAAACTTATGAGTCAGTCAGTTGTTGGCAACATAGGGACTTGCTGTGTTGAAGGGTGATACCTTGAATAAGGTATCACACTGTGTTTGAGTAATTATAATTTAATGGACAGTAAAGCACTTGGATTCACTGGATACAAAATGTACATTATTACACTGACACTGAAACACATTGGTTTGTTGTCTCTGCAAGCATTAATTTTGCTGGATTATTATAAGAATGAGACCACACATAACCTTTGTCTGATTCCATTACTGAACTGGAATTGGTTTATGAAACAAGATGCACAGAACAGTTCACCCTAGTGTATATGTTTAGAGTTATTTAAATTGTGGGGTTGACAGCTGCTGCCTTTGTGAAACAGAAAATAAAGTATGGCTGCAGTACAAGTCTCAACTGTATTTGGGTTTGGAAATGTTGAAGTATATTTTGTCGGTGTTTCAGAAATTTTATTTTATGGAATATGGTGTTGGAATCCACTGGAAGTGAATGTGATTATTCAGTTTAATGCACTGCAAAATATCATTGATATTTTATTTGATATTTCCACATAATTTTCTGCATGTTTGGTAGTACCCATCCTGTCAGTTTGTTTCCTGATTCTTATTTCCTGCTTCCATGTTCTGTGGGGTGTCAGTAATTACTATGAATTCTGCTCATAATTGGAGCTAAAATCAGGAATGTTTGTCACTTTTTATTTTTCTGCTGTGTTCTGCTGTTTATCTCCTATTACTATCAGCAAATATCTTACAAGCATTTTGAATATAGTTTGTAGTTTCCAGAGACAATTCTTTTGGGTGTTACATTGACAGTTTTGTTGTAACTGATGTGAATGTTTCTGGTGATTTGATATTATTAATTTCATGTTATGTGCAACTGTTGGTGAATGTGATTGATTTCTGGTGGTACTCAATCCCCCCCCCCCTCTTTTGTTGATACTTCTGTTGGAATTATGGTCTCATGAAAGTCAGTGTCAAGTAGAATATTATGTATTGACGTCACAGTGTCAATGAAAATATGCTTACTCATCACTGTTAATAATCATTTTTTTCTCATGAGGGTTAACATTTGGGCATGATGGAATGGCCGAGTAACCTGAATGACCCAGATGACTGCTAATCAGGAAGGGAGTGAGGCAAATACTAAGGCACATAGAAAGAGCTTCAAAATTACTGGGAAGGCTGTCTTGGTAAGGGAAGAGTGCCATTTTAAAGCTCAGAGTAGACAAGTTCAAGTATTGATGGCACTTTTCATATTCTGTGTGAATACTTGTGTGTTAAACTTGTGTGCAGAACAACAAATACTGATGAAGCCCTGTTCTTTTAGTTGCAGGATAATTGGTCATGGTTTCACATGGACTGTCAACATTTCTGTGCAGAACAGTATAGACTGATAAAGCCCTGTTTTTTTTAATCGCAGGATAATCGGTCAAGGTCTCAGCCGGACTCAGACTCTGACCTTTGTATTGAAGAAAATGAGCTCAACTTTGGAGACCAACGAAGAACAAGTGTCCAGAGGGTAAGAACAAAGTAGTGCTTTTCTGGTGTACTGTTCAGCTATTGTTATCTGCAGGTAGCAGAATGTATTATAGTAACGGCTGAGTATGCAGCGTGAATGCAACGGCGACAAGCTGAAAATTTTTTTCTTTAAATGCAGGTTACAGAATTTTATTTTGATAAATGTTCATCTCCTTAGCCTTGCTTCCTAACCCTTTTAGTGACAGACCTATTGCTACAGGTTGAGTAGTGATTTACAGGCTGTTTCATAAAAACTGAAAATCAGCCTGTAAATACTGATCTAGCAGAAGCTGCCACATTGGCTTATTTGGTTCATTGACAGGCAGATGGTTAAATGTATATGTATAAATAAGGTAAGAGAGAATACCTGATCATCAGCCAGTGTACTGAGGCAAAGGGGGTTGTGTAAATTACATATTGATCTATTGAAGTTTTATTACCCTGGCTCATCACATCAACCAGCAGTTGCTTGAAATTTACAAGAAATTATCAGACTCACTAAAATATAAATAAGCCATGTGACGCCTGTTATTTCAACTTGTATAAATCTTATGACATGTATCATAGCTGTCATCAACCCAACAGCATCATCTGACATACTCAGTACTACATTCTTGTGCATTGGGTACAAGTGTTGCCATCTAGCATAATCAAAATGTTGGTAGTGCTGTAACTTTTGGCATGGTTTGCATGATTAATTTTTAAAATGATTGGTTGTTTGGTGCGCAGTGAAGGATGAAAATGGGAGTTTTGTATTACATTTTTTGTTATTGCTTTGTGGGGTATTAGAAGTTTTTCACCAGCAAAAATTGCCTTCTTTGTTGCCAAATGCTTTCTTAGATACTTTTGCAGCTTTTGGAACTATGGCAATATGAGCCAGAACTGTGACTGACACTTCTCATAGTTCTGTACATGGCCTAATCAGAAAGTATCAGTTCTAATTGTATGAAGACTAAGATACATACAAGACTGAGCGATTAAAATTTCCTTTAAAGTAAGATCCTTGAATATGTGCATATTTGTTCTGTCATTACTGATGGTGGTGGAAGCACCTCTCAAATTCAGTTTTTCGAAATACCAGCAGCATCTTCACTGTGTTCAATTGGTTCCATATAATCAAAGTTTTTAAGACAGGGATAAGAGAGAAATGACAGACACCATTATCTGATAGACAGAGAGACTGTCAGTTGTGGGACATTGTGTGCAGCTGAACATTTCTGCACAAGTTCATCTGAGTGAGAAGGTGCATTGTCGTATATTTGCCACTCACGTGATACCTGCTCTCTGTGCTGTTATGACACTGCATTATGGAGATGTGTCAGTGCATATAACTTGAAGGTTGATTAAACCTTCTTCTTACCTTTTCATGGCATAGGTGGAATTTTTTTAGGCTGGCTATGAACAAGGGAATTTCTGTGGTTGCTTGTAATTGAAATGACTTTTAATGTGGGTGTTCAAAAACTACTGTATATAAAGGGCTTTAGCCATTGGATATTAAAATGGCATTTGGGAATAGAGATTAAGAGTACACATGAAATAAATAAATCTTAAGATTTGAATGAAACTTGATGGCATCACATTTGTGGTTACTCTTACGTTTGAATTATTTGCGAAAATGGCTAATAATTGCACTTATTTTTAGCCTAGCTGATGAAACTCCCTGTAAGAAAAGACTTTCAGATATGTTGGAACATACCATTTTCATAATACTGTTCTAGATGGTTCTGGAGATGGTGTATAACATTTGAACTCACAGACTTTTTGGACTTTTTCCATTGTATTTATTGAAATATGATACAATATGTTTCCAGGACAGGATTGGTCCCCGTCTTCAGGTTTGCTTCTTCCAAAACAGCTGTCACTATATGATAATTCTTTACACTGTAATTAAACCCACATTAATGTCAAATTAGTAAACACAACACACTCAAATAACAGCTTAGAAAATATGGTTATGGAAATTTTACCAAGCATCAAATGCACAAAATACATTACTGGTCACTATAACGATTTCCTCTCACTAAACAGTGCTACTGGTTAGTTCACATACAGTTTACATAACCATATTTTGTAAACAGTGATTGGAGTATGTTGTGTTTACTAATTTTACATTAATCCAGGTTTAATTACAATGTAAATAACTATCATGTAGTGACAGTTGTTCTGGAAGAAGGGAGCCTGGCGACGGGGACCGATCCTGTCCCCAAAACATGGTGTGTTGTATTTCAGTACATACAGTGAAAAAGGTCCAAAAAGTCTATGAGTTCAAATACTGTTTTCAGTACATGCTTGTTGGTCACAAAGTTCTGGGGCCCAAATTGTAGCCTGGGTTGGAATTGTAGTCAAATTTTATCACAGAAATTACAGATAGGTGCTTCATGTAAAATACTAACTGGGTACTAGTGCAGAAATTGTACATATATAAATTGAAGGAGAATAATATGGAAAGGAGGTTGTTGAACAGAAATATGGATGTAAGTGCTGAAGGACAAAATAAAGAAGTGGGAAAAGGAAGGTCAGGGCACAAATATAAGAACAAGAAAAAAGAGGAGACAGAAGTAAATTAAAATATAAATTCATAAATGTTTTTTATTATTTATTATTTATTTACCTGGCTCATTGTAAGCAATCAAGAGTGTAGGTACATACTTTGAGTCACAAATTGTAGAACAGTCTAATTTGTTGTTACATTAATGTCAGGTGTCAAAACTGAACCTGGTTCCTGGCACAAATTATACATTTAAACAATAACTTCTATATGAATGGCTGATATAACAAAGTTTTAAAATTTGGGTTCCCTAAAATTGACTGTATTTGACAAGCTGTTAAGGGATGTTGCTGCATTACAATGAAATTACTGCAAGTGTCATATGAATAATGCAGAAAATTACAATTTGTTGTCCATTATGTGAGTTCTGTATTGAAGATCCTCTTCAAATCTGAATAGTGGTGTTTAAGTGCTGGAAAAACTTGACATACATGGACATGTTAACCACGGATATTTCAAAGCCCAGTCTTTCAAACTATGCATAACAACCCTTTAACCTGATTGAATTTGGTCATAAGTGCAATATTTCATTCCTTCACATGTGAATTTACAACTTTTAAACTGTTTAAAGCTCCATTTGTACTCGACATTTGGTTGCTATGAAATTTCTCAGAACAAGAAATCGTTGTTACCCTGCTCTGTATATTTTGAAAACAACACCCATCAGGCTTTCTGCATGCCAGAGCAATGACCGTGTTAATAAGATGAGAGTCAGTTTCTTCTAGTGAGGAATTTAAAATGACAAGATTAAATAATAATGAATAAAATGATGTATATTAAAGACTCAGTTTCACCAGTGATGTGTCTGCAATGTATACTGACCAGTTTTTCTTTTTTCCTTTTCTTTTGTTTCTTTCTTCCTTTTTTTTGGGGGGGGGTGGTGTAATCCTGGCGAGAAGCATGGCCAAAGGTCTTTAGTGTTGGACTAAAGTAAAATTCTTTAATTTGGTTTCTTGTGTATAATTGTCTATTTCCCCCCCCCCCCCCCCCCCCCCCCCCCATCTGTCTGTATGTGATACTGGCAGGCATAATTCATTGGTTTATGTCAGAAATCCAGTGAGGGCCAGTAACAGATTTCCAGTGTCATTTGTCAGGTTGCATCTTTAGTGTGGAATTCGCTTGGAGAATGAAACAGAAACTGTGAAGTTTGTAGTAGGCCATATATGAAACACTATGTTAATCTTGATGAAGTGTTTTGCAAAATGTTATGATGTGTTAAAACTTCTGCTAAAAGAAGGAAGTAATTTATTGCCACCTATGAAGAAGAGGAGCTGGAATGGCGTAGTCAGTATTGCGACTGTGCTATTGGCTGGATGATCCAGGGTTTGAATCCTGACAGAGGCAAGAGATTTTTCTCTTCTCCAAAATGTCCACACCAGCTCTGGAGTCCACCTAGCCTCCTACTCAATGGATACCATGGTACTTTCCCAGGAGTAAAGTGGCAGGAGGCATGAAGTTGACCACTCACCTCTACTTCACCCCATATGCCTTCACAGCATGTACAGGAATGACTGGTTTTCTTTCTTTCTTTCTTTCTTTATTTCTTTCATGTATGAAGAAGAGAGTTTTATCTGCTGCACACAGGATTAATTATATTTACATTGATGATCCAGATTTTTCTGATCTGTTTAGTTTCTGTGTTTGCAGTTTGCTTTGAAACAAGTCAAAGAAGAATATTAAAATTCATAGGCTGTGTTCTTTATTTATGTTGGAAGTACTTTACAGAGTAATGAAAGTTTCCTGTCAGAGGTATGTTGATAGTTATTTTATCACAAGACTGTAATCAAAGGTTTTATCGGGTACAATAATATGAGGCACACAGAATTGAATATATTCCCGATGCTGATGTGGCAGTGTAGATGGTGTAGCTGAGCATTTAACTCAGTAAGCACACTGGCAGACCCTTGTCGAAAACAGTACAGTTGACTAGGTGCATGGCTAATATGGATGACATTACTGTGAGGCTTAAGGAGGGTGAATTCATCCAAACAGGACTAAAGGGCAGTGATTCAGTTTTGTGGAGCAGGATGATATCAACCTGCAAAAATTGTAGGCAGATGTGTGCCATTTATGGTGCTGCATATGTATCGAATACAGCAGTGGTGGATTGACTCCATATATTCAAAATGGGCAGGCAGTGAATGATGGACATGCCAAGACCAGGGCAGGCTCATGTCATTAATCTGAAGAACACTGCATGAGTCGAGAATGCTGTGTGCAAGGACCAATGTCAGACCATTTCCTGTCAGTGGAATTGAATATGTGTGTTGGCATTGTGCATTCAGTCGTGGGATTTTGGATATCACAAGGTCTGTTTCCAGTGGGTCTTATGTCCACTGATAAAGACACACAAGGAGTGTCACATGTCATTGTTGTTGCAATAGTTGCACTGGTACCACACTGAGAGTGACATGTTTTGCATTGGTACCATATGGAGGGTAACATGTTGCTGCAACAGATTGTGACAGGCGATGGGGCATGGTGCTACCATTTTGAACCCACAGGAAAACCAGCCAGCATGCAGTCAAAGAAGTTCAAGTCACTATTATCTGCTGGTGAAATGACATTCACTGTTTTAGTTCATGTGCAGAAACTCCTGCTTCTTGACTTCAAATGGTGGAATGACACAATCAGTGTAAACTTGCTGTCAGGTGCTTCAGAACCTGTATACAAAGGTTGAGAACAATTGTCCAGGTAAATTCACTGACAGCATCATCCTGCTGCACAACAGTGTGTGTCCTCACATGGCCCACAGAGTTCAGGACCAGCTGAATGCCATGCAATAGGAGGTGCTGAAATGTCCTGCATACAGCAATGTGTCATGTCTTTGGACTATTGAAGAGAGCCCTTAAAGGCCATATGCTGACGTTGGATGATGTGCAGGAGGCTGTGTTACAGTGGTTTAGGCAGGATCCCAAGGGATTCTTAGCAAATGGGATATGGTGATATATGTATTAGTGGATCTGTCTAAATCGTTGTGATTTTTTATAACTTTTGCATTCCCTTCACCCATGAGCATCCTTGAATGTGTTTTAGTTATGCATGCCTCATAGTAATCACTCTTGATGATCCTGTTTCCCTTTAACAGATGACCAGAGGGCACTAACAGCTCACAGAGAAGATTTCTGCTTGTAAATGAAAATGCCAGTGTGAGATTTTGATGAACTGAATTACACCATTACTTTCTATGGCCATACAGTGCCAATAGACAGACTGTATAATGAGTGTAACTAGTGTAATTCAGACTCTCTTCTTCGTCATTGAGCATAGTTAATGTCTTTGCTTGTAAGCTCTTTATTCCTAGACCATCACACTGGCACAGTTTCTGTAAAAATAAACAAATTCAGTCCACAATACATCATGTAATTCACAGCATGATTCAAACATTGGTACAAATTTCACATCAGTATAAAGATTCCCATGTTACCATTGCACTGCCATGGTTAACTTTGTTTTATTGTGAATTGTGAATTTTTATTTATCTCAATTCATCCTCAAGGGTTACAAGCACCAGGGATATAGATATTGTCAATGGTATACATAATAATACCTACATAATTTCAGTTACAATATATAACCTTGTCAAAATTTTACAAACAAGTAATATTCAATTAAATATATATGTAATAGTTACCAAATCTAAGATAAATTGTGATTAAAATATTCATCCAAAGTATAAAATGTATTTGAATGAAGAAAATTTTTGAGAAGAAATTTAAATTCTTTTGGTGTAGCAATTGATTCCTTTATAAAAAGTGGTGATTATAAATTTTTATACCCATATTGATTATACTTTTTTGATATAGTGATAAGGAGGTAGATGGTTGATGTAAATCACTCCCCTGTCTAATATTTCTTTTATGAACCTCATAATTACAAATGTAATCATCACGGTTATCTATAATAAAACTTACAACAGAGAAAATATATTGTGATCTTAAAGTAAGAATCTTCAGGTGTTTAAATAATCCTCGGCATGAATCTCTGTTCTTTGCACCTATTATTATTCTTATTACTCTTTTTTTGCAATTTAAAAATCTTATTAGCATAACTTAAGTTGCCCCAAAATATAATTCCGTAACTCATAATAGAATGAAAATACGCAAAATAAGTCATTAACAGTATGTCTTGTGATAAAGTTTGTTGTAAGATCCTAATCGTATAACTTGATTTACTCAATTTCAAAAATATGTTATCGATATGTACCTTCCAATTTCATAGATTATCTAAAGTTAAGCCCAAAAATTTAATTTATTTCTTAATTGGAAAATACCATATACTATCTCAAATCAGGTTCACCAAATACGAGGTCTGTTCAACAAATGTCCGAACTTTTAAAATAGCGCGCCAATGCAAAAGCGCATCGGTTTCCCGGAAAGTGGAGCAGCCTAGCTGTGATCTTCGGGAGTTATCTGCCACAAGCCGCGTCGTTCTATCTTGCTTAGTCATTGTGCTGGAGCGGTTTGTTTGGCTGCGTGCAAAGTGTCGTCGGCGAATTTTAACATGTCAGAATTTCACAAACAGCGCGTAAACATTAAGTTTTGTGTTAAGCTTGGGAAAACGTTTACCGAGACTCATGAAATGTTGAAAGAAGCTTACGGTGACCAGTGTATGGGCCGTACGCAGTGTTACGAATGGTTCAAACGTTTCAAGCACGGTCGGCAGTCAACTGACAATGACCCACGTCCTGGTCGGCCCTCAACGTCAACTGATGCCGTTCATGTTGCCCAATTCGTGCCGTTGTTCGTTCTAATCGTCGTTTGACTGTTCGGGAAATAGCTGAGGAATGAGACATATCCGTAGGGTCATGCCAAGCCGTTCTAACAGAAAAATTAGAAATGCATCGGGTGGCAGCAAAAACGCCTTCCAGGACTGCTTCCAGAAGTGGAAAAAACGTTGGGAGCGGTGTATGAACAGCCAAGGGAGTACTTCGAAGGAGACAAAACTGAGTAGCTTGCAAGTGAGCCAAAAAAAATTATATAAAAAAAGTTCGGACATTATTTGAACAGACCTCGTACAGTAATAAAAATGGGGTGTTATGGATGTCCCGACATGAAGTAGATGTAAGTGTATATATACCTCAGCTGCAGTGTTGTCAGGGAATGTACATGTACTTGTTTTCTGAACAGAAGGGTTATTGGGTAATGGTGCATGGTGAATGCATGAAGTGTATTATGTAATACTAAAGAGCTTTTGACTGATGAAGATGAATATTTTGACTGCTTTGAATTACTTCATACCATTGAAAAAAATATAAATATTGTTTCCCAGATATTATGTAAACGCGAATGGTAACCGCTTTGGGTATGCAGAACTTTTTGAAGGCACCTGCTAATCTTTGTTGGATAACTATGGGTTGTATTAGTTGATGCTATTAAAACATTTGCGCTAGTTTGCATGTGGATTGCCCAAACCCCAGGGTTACATTGGGGGGTCATACTGGTTTGAATATGAATCTAGTTGTTAAGTACCTGGTGACTCATCAGTGCATCACCCTAGTGCAAACATGAATGTAATTATTTTAATGTCCAGTAACCATGTAAGTTATCCTTCCAGGCCTACAGTCAGGTGACCCACTAGTGAATTGCCTCAATAGAAATAGGATTACTTGTGGAAATGCCTAGCATGAATGTGCAATGGAATGCATAGGGAAGGAAGGGTATGGTGACGTATGTGATATTTGTGAAATTCCGTTGGTACAATGGATTATGATTCTCTCCGACTTTCTTGTTGCATGCAATCGTGGCAGGAGGATGCAGACATTCGCAGTCAGCTAAGTGTCGAAGCCCACAATTTCATGTAGGACTGTTTATTTGTTACTTCGAGCATTCTACTTGGGGTATGTGTTACAGTTATTGTTATATTGTGGACTGTTTGTGTGCTACATGATTGTGTGTGCAACCAAATTGCAATAGAAGACTTTCTGTTGTTTACTGGGACAGATTTCCTATGTCTATGACTCTTCAGACTAATTTCATGGAGCACATTTCTTCTTCACTAGCTGATGTTAGCTCACTTGGTCAGATTACATGAAAGTGCATTAGCATATTCACAGTAACTTGCCACTGGACCTTATGCTGAGCCAGATGAATCCAGTCTATATTCTCACACCTTTTTGGTTTGAAAGTACTTAACTACTGTTCTCATATATACTTCTAGGTTTCCCACATATTTTTTTTCCCCTGCATGTTTACTGACTCAAATGTTACGTTCTGTTTCTCACATCCCATATGTGTCATGCATATGCTACTGTCTCATCCTTCTTAGTCTGATTACCCCAATAATAGAAGCTGTCCTCACAGAAAAATAAAAAAACAACAGATATAATTATGTTACATGTAGGACTGTCTTGTATACATACCGAATGGTAAGGTGTTATATTTTTAGTTTGTAAAGAACCCCTAATGATACTGAATTATTTAGTCTGTTTTGCAGAAACAGTAGTGTGTGGGTTTTCATTTTTGTTGTATAAAATGTTTGAGAGAAGAACATAGATCACAGATGTTACGAACAAAGTGCTGAAGAGAACGTTTGTATCTAAGAAAACTGGAGTAAACACAAGGTTATGTAACAAGGAGGTTTACAATGTATAGTCATCATGCTGATGGAGTTAGGGTGATTAAATGAAGAAAGACAAGATTGGCAAGACATGTAACATGTAGAGGGAACTGAGAAATGTATATTAATTTTTGGTGCAAGAACTTCAAGGGAAGAAGTTACTTGGAAGGTATAGGTGCATAGTGGATAATATTGAGCTAGATCTAAATCAGAACTGTTGAATGTCCTGTACACCGGTAACTAACTTTAAATGCACCATATATGCAGTCGAAGAGAGAGTAAGCTGACTGAGTAGCTGAATTTCTTGACCAACTGCGTAACTGTCAGTGGCTGAACAGGAGCACTGTGCCATGACGTTACAACTTCTTTTATTATTTGTTGCATGTTTTCCCGTAAATTTGATAAGAGTTAACAATAGTTGATGGTTGCATTACAACACATTTCTACACTTTACTGAGTTCTTATAAACTAGGAAGTACTGCTTACTGACTTAATGTGAGAATTGAGAATCTTCTGTTTGCTTTCTTCCACTACACCATCTTACCAAGTGGTTTGCCACTGCAGTAATGCATCTGACTGGTATTTGAGAAGTATCTAATTCGAATACTGGCTGGAGGTGGGGTGTTCTAACAGTTTTTCTGTATTTCCTTGGTTCCCACTGGTACACTCCTGAATATTACCCTAAAATGGGTCATGACCACTTTCTGCCACATCTTTCCTGATTCATCATTCAGAATCATGTAACAATATTCATAACCCCTGGTAGACGCTTCAGTATTGTGAAGAAACCCAGTAACTGTCACAGTTGTATCTTGCTAATAATGTCTTCTTGGTAGTTGTTTTATGTATTTTACTGTTGCATAGAGTAATTGGCTTTTTTGGTGTCTTTAAGATGCACGTTGGCGTTATAGTTCCAGTTTTAGATATTTAGGTGAATACTTTTTAGTTTATTAACCCTCTTATTGCCAAGCCTAGTGCTGGAGTCTGTGTTAGAATATAAAAGCTATTGTGTAAAATTTAATGTTGCTTTTATGTTCAGTAGTTAGAACCTCTTTCCAGTACTGAAGTAAAATCCTGACGGCCACAAATTTAAAGATGATTATGAGGTGGAAACAGTTGTGACACGATGGATTATAGCATGGGATACAGACTTGTGTCAACAGGGAATAGGAAAGCTTGTCCATGATATGATAAATTACTTACTTGGGGCAGGGACTATGTGGAAAAGTAGCAGGATAGCAGTACAATTTGTCAGCTGTTCTTTTTGGAAATGAAAATAAAGAACCCAAAATGTATGCATTGTAAACTTGTAGGTCTTGAGGTTTCATGCCATGTGGTTGAAGACTGTTCTTCTGGGATATGATACTATGTCATACTCCTGAAGAACAGAGTCCTCCTTGTAAAATTATTTGTGGCTGACCCTCATATGAGAAAGCCCATGCAGTGAAGCTACTGTGGTAGCATTTGGCAACAGGGGGATTGTTTGCACAGTGCACAGCAAGTGAAAGGGTTAAAAGTATGCATTGTGATTTGTACTGCAGTGGCCTGCTGGTGCAGGTGGACAAGTACCAAACCTTTAGGTATGAATTTATGAGTAAACGTTTTTCAGTTTACAAAATTATATTCAGCTGATATTAGTGATATTTGTTTATTTTGCAATAAATTTTTTGTTGGTTTGTTTGTTTTTTCAGAATGAATGTATTGCTAGGCCTGCTGTTACTGGTGTGGCATCTTTTCAGAATCGTGTGTAGTGTAATTTATGTTGCATGTCAAGTACATTTCATAGCATGCAGAGTTGAAAGTACCATTGTGGGCATCAGATGATACCATTTGTGATAGCAGAATGTAAAGAGATATTTTAGGCCTTTGGTGTTTGTTTTTTGAGTCCCATTGCTATGGCCTTCAGCATTGTCTTTTGAGAACTTTGGAAACAAGGCTCCGTCAGTCAGCACACCGTATCCATCTTGCCAGCACTGCTGTGACCTGAAGTTTCAGTTCCATTGTATCTTTATGAGATGAAATAGTGATGTTAATTTTGGGGAGCTAATGTATTAATTTGACATTTTTTGGCGATGGCACTGTCTTGTTGATTTCTTTACGCTTCATTACGTGTTTGTTGCACCCGTATTAATGCAAAACTAGATCTCTGAAACATCAGTAAACCAAATGTGGTATTATTGGTTGGTGCACCAACATAAAGCCCAGAAAATGGCTTTAAACACTTCAAGACTTCTAAACTAAATAATTGTCATAAATGTGATAAAAATGTTGGTTTGCTTGCAGATGCCAGGGTAAAATGCATGTACTGCATTACAGCTTATTCTGTTATAGAGTGGGAGGAGAACAATATCTATTAATGATGTCACATGTCAGTTATTTATGCAACAGAGTATGCAACTTGCATGCGAGGTAAATCAGTTGTAGCATCAAATGATTAACCTTATCACTGTCCCAAACCAGTTACTGGTATCAGTATTTGAGAAGTAAACTAGGTCATTTTATGAAAATCTCTCAATTTTAGTGTTAAAGGTGTGTTTCTCAGTCTGATGCTGCATACTGGATATTCACAAGGTATATAATTATTCTGTGGATTAATATGCTGGACATGCGTACATTGGCCAAGAGTGGAAGAATTAGTAGTAACGTGATTTTGGGACAGCAGTGATAGTACTGTCAGCTGAATGTACTGAACACAAAATAGATTTGTGTAACCCTTTTGAAGTGCTGCATATTGTCGATCTTGCATTCCCACAGAGCCATGTCGTAAAATTTTACCTGCAGTTAACATTACTTACTAAGTCACCTTATATATACCAGCAACTGCACTATGATTTGATACAATGATATACAGACATGTGGTAAACCTCCTACATGTTTCAGCCCTTTTCGGCCATCCCCAGGGAGGTATTCAACAATGAAACACACACTAATGGCTAGTCATATCAAAGATGTGCAATAATACAGAATGAAACATGTAGGAGGTTTACCACATGTTGTACAGTATATCATTGTATCAAATCATAGTGCAGTTGTTGGTGTATATATGGTGACTTATCTTACTGCAAGGAACATGGAGAATTTTAGATTACGTTGTTAAATTGTTGAGCTCTGTACAGAACTGAATAAGTGAAATATGCAGTGGGCTTGACTGGTGTTTTGGACATTGTCACCATTGGTTCCTTATACCACAGTGTTATTTTCTGTAGTTGGAAAAGGGGGAGGAAGATCCTGATCTGGTCAGCCCACATGAAATAACTTATATCACTGCACCAGTGACAGGGAGTGGTGTTTTCACATGGGCCCACCAGATTAGACCCAGTTTTCAAAATGTGGTCTGAAAGACCCAAGAGAGTGGACAATGTTAAAAAGATTAGTCAAGCCTATCACAACATACCATCATCAGTATCCTTTAAGGATGAAGAGAAATATGATTTACAGTTTATTTTAAAAGTGATAGTCTCCACTTAGCACACAAGGGTACTCAAAACATCAAACTCAAATCATGTAGTGAAATGCATTTGTTTTTATATGCTTCTTTGTGAGATGAAGTGTGTGATCTTTGAAGCCTAAGCTGTTTGAAATTATCTCCTTGTTTTCCTTAAACTGTTACAAGGCCCAGTAAAGTTCTGGACTGTAATACAGGGGGCTTATACCAGAAGGTAAATGCATGCAGTATATGCAGGTTTGGTGTGAATAGCGCAAAATGTGAAAATGGATCTACACTGCTGTAGTTTGGCACTGAAATAGTTAATATCTTGGCTACTGAACCCTGAACTCTTTTCCCAAGAAATGCATGGTTGATGGGATGGCATGGCAGTTTCTGTTGTTCATGTTAGAACTGAAGGATTTGGTGCAAAAGTAGTGTAGCTCTTAAACAAATGAAACATTTTTCATTTACCATTTGATTTAGCAAACTCTGCCAGACATTTTAATGCAAAAATATTGAGAATCCAATACTTTATTTTCTAGATGCATTTGTAAGGCAAGTTGCATATGTTTAGTCATTATTGTTTTCTCTGATTTTATAAAATTGAACCATATTCTTGCTCTATCAGTCCATTCAGTTGCTTCACTTGCTTGTGATGTCACTGTAGATTTATTGACCTCTTTTGTGGTTTTTGAGCATCATGTTGTGATGAAGTGCACATTTTTTCCCAAAACAAAGATGATTTTTTTTTTCCTGTTTTCATCATTTGTTGTTTGATAATTATGTACCAGTGCTTCGTGGTGTATGATTTTGTTACCTGCATTTCTGTTGACCAATTTGTTACTCAATAAATCTTGCACAGTAAAAAGGCACATTTTTATTTTTGAACCATGATTTGCTTGGATTGTACTTTTCTTATTTCCAATCATCTATGTTTGTGTATTTAATGATGCTTTTTCAGCTGTGTAGGTCAAGAGTAGCTGGTGTCCTGCAGATTTGCAACTAAAGCTTCCAATTGTACAGCAGGATTGCCAAATTCCACGATTAACTAACTAAATAAATAGTGCAAAATCTTTCTTGAGAAATTGGTAGCTACTCAGATAGTAAAAAATAAATTACCTTTCTTTTGTGGAACTTGAATGTTCAGTGCTAGATTTAGGAAGGCCGATCCTGCATCATTCAATCCAGTTCTCTCCTTCATCCTGTATTTCTCTTTAAGTATTCTTGATTGAAATTGCTGGTCTTACTTTCTTGCTGTTTGGTGCAAATATTCTCTTCAGCATTTTGTTCTCATACACCCTCATTTTACTTGTACATTGCTTATTGAGAGTTACAGACCGTGTGCAATATTCTTTAGAACTGCGGTAAAATAACCTTCATCTTTGAGTTTTGGAGAGGACTTGAGATGGTAAAAGAGTCAGAACTGAAAACTAGCAAACATTTCCTGAATTTAATTGCTCTTAATTTCATTATGTGTATAATTTGATTGGTTACTGTCATTTCCAAATACTTGAAATTTCCTACATTTTTATTGATTTTCAATAAACAATTTTGGGCTTTCATAGTGGTTTGTTACGTATATTTATCTTGTTAATGACACCATGTAGAAATTGGCTGTATTGCTAACGTTTTGGAGAGCCTTACTGTCTCCATCTTTCAGGACAGTGACTACACCATAGCCCTCATCATGTACAGGAAGTATTGGTGAGAGCCATGATGAAGATGGAGACACAAGGGTCTTCAGAATGCACTCGTAGGAAAGTCTGAATCAGGAGAAATGGCAAATGGAATGGAAGATGTTGGTTATTAGTGTATGGTAATAATGTTAATTTGTTGACAACAAATGAATACAGAGGCTAGTAAAGATGCTGGTCTGGAAATAAATATCAGAAAAAACTGTTATAACCAGTATGTGTTCATGACTGATCCTATAGAATATAGGACAATTATCATGTACTCGGGAAAAACAGTAACAAATGAAAGTGATCAATCAATGTAGGAAAATAATGCTATTATTCAGTATTTTCTGAGTCCTCTCTACAATCCTAAAAATTAAAATCTGTAAAACTATAGCTTTACCTAATTAATTATATTATTCCAACAAATGCACTACACTATTTTAGTGTTTACTTGTCCCTGCATATGTTTTGGCACTCCTTGTGCCATCCTCAGGTGTGTCATCGAGAATTCACAATTTTCAATGCATCCAATTCACTTTCACAACAAATAATTTACTATCACTGAATATCACCTATCTTCTTGTTCAAAATTTCAAAGTTGAAGATTTTGAAATCTCAACGACACCCCTGAGGATGGCACAAGGAGTGCCGAAACATATGCAGGGACAAGTAAACACTAAAATAGTGTAGTTCATTTGTTGGAATAAAATAATTAATTACTTATTAAAATGCACGGTATATATAATATAAAGTTCGTTATAGCTTTACCTGTCACTTTGTTTGGGTGTGAAACTTGTTCTCTTGCTCCAAGGGAAGAACATGGACTAAACATGTTTCAAAACTTAGTGCCGAGAAGAATGTTGTCACTTTAAAAAGGTCTTCAGTTGATTCTTTTGTTTAAAGGGAGACAGTCCAAGTAACTTTTATTTATTTATGAAACAAAATTCTTTGTTCTTTCAGTAAATAAAAGTTATGTTGGACTGTCTACTTTTGAATGAATGAATTGTACTGTAAACACAACAGAATGTCGCATGTCAGGAGTGGTCTTCACACGACTAAATGAACAAGGATGAAGTGGATGGGGCATGTAGTACATGTAATGGAAAGCAAGAATCACATAAATTGTGGTTGAGGTAACCTGAAGAACAAGACTTCTTGAGAGACTAGACTTAGGTGGGGTGATTGTTATTAAAATACATTTGAGAGAAAGAAGTATGCATGAAATTTAACTGGAATTAAGTGGCTCAGTATAAGGTTCACTGGCTGACCAGCAGTGAACTTTCACTTGCAAGCAGCAGGATGGCTACCCATTTCTGCCTGGAGTAAACTTTCAGTTTTTTAGGTTACTAGTTCCCAAGCTTTTTTCTGGTTCTACCATTGACATGTTTGAAGTATGTTGTGAACCACACACTATTTTACATTTTTAAAGAATTAACTCAATAGTACTTGGTGAAAAGGATGGTTTGACATGTTTGTGACTGGGTGATTCATCCTTTGGTGGATGATTGATACAGCAACTCATATAAGTCACTTTAAAGCTGAAAGCAGTTATGGATATTTGACTTAATTGCTGTTTTGCTGAAAAACTTTCTTCATACAGGTATGTTGTGTCAAAAAGTAATAACACACTGATGGCTAGTGGTAAGTGTTCCGCTTATTCATTTTGGGTATAAATTCAAAAATCAAGAACAGGGAGAGCTTGAAACTTAATCTGGGGGGTGTGTTTTAGGTGAGTGTTACCACAGATTTCAGGGACTTCACACAAAGGTGACTTGCCTTCTCATTTACTGTGATTGCAAATGTACTTCAGATCTGTTCATGCTGAGGAAGCATTACTTCTGAAAATATGCTTTTTAAATTTTTTTGAATATGTGAGGTGTTTCAGAACTTGAGGCTTAATTTCTTCAAATTCATAATTTTTTTTGGAGATAGTCATTCATGTTGACAAATATTTTTATACTCTCATGTCCATTGCATCATTGTAATGTATGCAAGCACTTTCCCATAAGCAGCGGACAGTGGAGTGTTTGATTGTTGAGGTAATTAATGATGCTGCTTCAGTTGCAGAGGTATAGTAGTGTTGAATGGGATTCTGTATAGGTATTTTGAAAAAGTTGGTTAAGGCCTGTTTCAGACTAGTATGGAGTGTTACATAGGAAAATCCTGAAGAGCATTAGTTGAGATAGCTGGTAAGTCAGCAGGGATTCAAATCTGATACCTCCCAGATAAAAGTTGGGAACATTAATGATAATCAGCCTGCTCTCTTCAGTTGTTTCCTGCATATTTGAAAACCTTTAATTCCTTGCACAGTTTTTGTGACAGTTTGATGAGTAGTTGCTTTTGATGTGACACTTGTGTTATGGAATCAGTGTACATAGTTCACAGTGTTCATTCACCATGCGTTGTATCTTGGAATCTATTAATGACAGCAGTGAAGGTTAGATACAGAAGTTCTTTGTTTTAGGAAGTAAGACTCCTGTAAATTATTAACTTTCCTGGTGCATGAATGGGTTCAAGTTTAAGACAGTTTCTTTTCCTTTTATGTTACAAAGTTCTGGGAAAGCCAATTGCCTTAGGAAAATCCAAACTAGTGCCACTGCTAGGAGTCACAGAATACTTGCACAGACAGTCCCTATCATGCTTAGGGAAAACTCCATGTGCTGTGCAGGGAAAACACAAACTGCTTGGTGAAAATTTCTGTGCTAATTGAGTTAAATATTTTTGAGTGGTCTTAAAAGGTGCTTTCTCAGCTCTTTTGTTGTAAATATTTCATTGCTTGACTTGTAGCATTTGTCAGATTTCCTGTCTTTCTTCCTTTCTCTTTCTCCCAGGAACTGTCCCAACCACCACCTTGTGTTCTTCCATAATATATTATATTCATAACATAAAATACTCCTTACACAGCAGTTCAGTAACTCACATAGTGGTGGTGCTTTTCTCGTAGGGAACCTGGTGATTTAGAGGTGATCTGTCCTCCCATTCCTAAATTCCCATGTTTAAGGCCAGTTGGACCTTATGGGGAATTTTCTGTATGCCTTCTTCATTCCTTGCCTGTCGTAAATCAGAACTTGAGTGTCATCCTTGTTAAGCTGTAGCCCCCCTCCTCCCCTGTGCTTCTAAAGACAGCACCTTTATACTGGCATATAAAGATCCAACCCTATAGACCACTTCCATTTATGTGCTGGCAGGAGGCAGAAAGGTGTCAGACAGTGGGGAGGTACCCTAACATGTTTACACAAAACTGTGTTTGATATATATTTTGAATTTTATAAAAGTTTTGAATGTCTGGTATACCACTTTTGGGTTGCCATGCCTATTGTAAGTTTTAGAAAGATGGCTGTTGAGATATTTACCTGCAACCTGAGTCTGTAGGGCCTGAAATGTGATGAGGGAGCTTTCTGAGTAGGTGTCACTAATTGGAGAGAGTGCAGGAATTATCACTGTTTCACCCCTCTCCCTGATACATGAGTAAATCGTGATTGAATTTCCAAAATTTGTGCATTTGAGAATCACACAGTAGATTGTCGCCCTTTATGAAGGCAAAAGGTTTGTGCTAAGTTCATGGGTGTGTTACTGAGTCCTGTACACTGCTACAGATGTGGAATGATCTGCAGGTGGGGAACTCCTTCCAAGCAGAAAGGCTGTGTGACTCACTGGGGAGTCAGCCTATTCCTTTTGTGGTTATAGATTGACCTGTGGTGGGTTGCAGTTTCTCTTGTTTATAGGGTGTGTGATGCACAGGTTAGTTGCCCCTCTATTTGAAAAATGTGTTTTAGTTGTGTAACCCACAGGTGAGTCACTCCACCTTTCATAATTGCAGAACCACTCACTGGTGAGTCACCCGGTTATGAATACATTAATGAACTGAATGTGGAACCTGAGAAAGTATCTTACATTTGTGTTGTGTAATGATCAACAGAGTGACAGTCTGATTGCTTGCGGTGACCTGGGCCTCGGGAGTCGACTGGTGGATACAAGAGTACGTGTACCTGGACCTGGAGGGAAGGACATCTAGTGCAAGATGTGATGATACTAGTGCAATGGCTGTGAACAGTGAGGGCAACTGAAGATTTAGGTTTCTGGGTACTCTCTGTCTGGGAATTCCACACACACACACACACACACAGTTCAAGATTGACTCTAACTTCCCTACTTCACCTCACCTATGAGGATTTGGGTTGTAATTGGATACCCTGTTTTGGAGTGCTGCACACAGCACAAGATTGAATTCAGCATTGCTATATCACATTAGTTGCTGAAGATGTGGTTTGTTGTTGATTGCCCTCAGTATGGGAATGATATATAACGGTGCATGATTGAATTTAGCATTGCTATATCTTTTCAGTTGTTGAAGATTTGGGTTTGTTGGCTGCCATATGTTTAAGAATGCTTTATACAGTGTGTGATTTAATTCAGCATTACTATATTGATGCAGCTGTCGAAGATTTGCATTGTTATTGGCTACACTCTGTTTAGGAGTGCTGTATGTCTTGCATGATTGATTTAAACATGACTATGTGTAACAGTTTCTGAAGACTTAGATTATTATTGAGTGACATCTGGGAGAACCACAGATTGTGCATGATCATATCAGGTACTGAAAATTCATGTTGTTATTGGGTATGCTCTGTTTAGGAGTTCTGTATGCCTTGCATGATTGAATTCAATATGGCTATATGCAACAATTCCTGAAGATTTAGATTATTACTGAGTGACTTCTGGGAGAATTACATATAGTGCATGATCACATCATCTACTGAAAATTTGAGTTGTTTGCTGGGTGTCCTCAGTTTGGGACCCTTATACACAGTGCATGATTGAATTCACATTATTATATCATATCAGCTTCTGAAGATGTGGGTTTGTTATCGGATGCAATTCATTTGGAAATGCTACACACAGTATAAGATTAAATCTAGTTTCAGAGCTTGTATGTTTTCCATAATTGTGTGGCAAACAAGTGTAAAAGTCATCAGAAGCCAGAGCATTGTGTTTGCTTTCTCAGTTTGTTATCCATTACTGTCATGCCTAACAGTAAGGTAAAGACATTTAAGCAGAGTTGTGAGACTGAACATCAAGTCATTTCTGTGCACATTATATGTGTAGTAGTATTTTGCTGTAAAACATACCATGTTGCAAAATTATTACACAGTATCAGCATGCGTGATCAGCATTTGGTACCAGAGAACTGCAGCTGATTAGTTCAGGAACAATGTAATTGCAAACAGGCAGTTATCTGTAAATGTCAGAAGGCTGCAGTTTGTGGGTAGCTTAGTAAAGTGGGAAGTAGAATTGGTCCAAAAGGAAGATGTAGGGGGAGAATATTGACTTAAACTAAACACTTTTCGCATGTTCTGTATCTATTTGCTAGACAGCTTTACTAATTTTGAGATCTCATATTTGTATGTGTATAAATTATGAATAGCGCAGGTATAGGTGATATGTGGTGGTATGATGTCTTGTCAAGGAAGAGGGTGAAACAGACAAGAAAAATAATCCAGTTAAAGTAGTACCCAAGAAGAAAGTAAGTTGCCCACTCTTATTTTGCATATTTATTCTGTATATAGAGGTGAGCAGAATTTATCAGTTAATAATTATACAATTTACTGTTCTATCATTGTACAATTATATTTCCATTACCTGAAAGTTGTACTATATAATTTCCAAAGTTTGCACCTGTGCCATGTTTATAATTTTTCAACATACTCAAGTGTCTCAAAAGCAGTTGTTAGACCTTGTTAGGGTTTATAATCATGCAAGATTTCATTTTCCTAGGTAGAGTATTTTAAGCATTGTCAGTCTGTAAAACTGAAGAGCAGCTGTACAGTTCATGCAGTGTTGCAACTGGTATTTCATGGTGGTGGCAGTGGCAGTGGTTGGGGGGGGGGGGGGTGTTTAATGTACTTTTCAAAAACCTACCAGCAGCCAAGACTTCAGTGTCACATCAAATTTTGCTGTTGTCACTCCCGTGTCAGAAGTTTGCATGCTGTCCTGATGGGAAATTATAAAATATGAAAGTTGGTTATCTTATAATAACCAACTGAATGCACAATATGTCAATATAAGTTTATATTTAAAATTTAAAACATATCGCCAACATGTGTAGACTCTTTATGAGTCATCATCAGGGAGAATATACATCATTTAGATATGTATAAAACATGAAGTAAAACCGAGGTTTTTTTTAATTATTTTAGTAAGCTGTAGTGAATCTTGGTGTCTTGAGCAGCATACAGTAGCATACATTCTACATTTTATGCAATTTCATGCTGTTCAAGACACCAAGATTCACTACAGCTTAGTAGTATAATGTTTAAAAAAAACATTGTATGTCATTCGTGATGATGACTTGTAAAGAGTTGAAACATGTTGGAGATATTGTTTGTTAAATTTTAAGTGTATAGTTACATTGAAATATTGTGTATTTGGTTGGTTATTATAGGATAATTTATTAAATAATGCACAGAATGAATAATATTATAATTTTATAGTGAAAGTTGGTGGTTGGCCACTAGTGATGTTAGAAGTTAATTTTTGTTTATCAGTTAGTTAAAATATTCCTGGGAGGAATTGTAGTGCGAAAGATTTACTGCTGTCTGTAATGCATTTCAAACCTTCATTGCCACCTGAAACATGTCTAGGAAAAGTGACTTCCAGTACTAATGGTACACGGTCCATGGTACGGAAATATAAGGGCTTTGTTCATTTGTGTAAGAATGATGAAATGTTACCATCGTTTTCTAACTACCATTGAATCTTGCAACATCATGCAATATGCAGAAAGGTTAGGTAAAATGGTGACCGTTGTGAGCAATGTTGTACAGCTTGTGAATTTAGGTCACACAAAACACTGTGGAGAAGATATAACACTGCTGGACAAAATGGAGTCTTATGGTGCTTACTGCTGCACCCCAAGTCCAACAGTTCAGTTGAGGCAGAGCTCTGCCCAGGTGTAGAGAGTGTCTGCCACATATGAAGACATTTTTAGCTGAAGTGCATGAAGAATATCCTCAATTGAAGGATGTAAAATGGTTATTGGATGTCTGTTCTCTAACTGATGTCACAGCAAAACTAAATGATTTGAACTGGGAACTTCCAAGGCAGGGTAAGAAGTATAACGTATGTTGTCATGTACATGTGGATCACATAATACAAAAGTGTAATCTGAAACATTTTACTCAAGTGCCCAGAACTGGAAATTTGTCATCTTTGGTCCGAGAGTGACAAGTATGCAGCTCAGATTTTCGGATGGTGTCTTTTCATGTTCTACCCTTTTTGCCAGTGGATGTTAAAGAGACAGCAAGCAAAATGTGCTTTAATTATGTTTGCAGTGTGGCTGAACTAAAAAATTATTTAATAGAATTTCAAAAATGCATTCCTTTAAAATTGTAAAGAAGCTGAACAATTTTGGAGTTAGTGCACAAAACAGTCAAATATTTAAAAAGTATCATTGCTTGTCCATTTTTTGCTTCTGTTTATTTGAATTGACGTTCTGCTGTGAACATTATAAAATCAAAGGACAGAAACAAACTTGCTGAACTCATATTTGTGACTCTGTAAGGTTGTGTGTGACTAATTATATGCCTTTCTGTCAAATGTTAGCAGATGAAATACAGCATGAGCTGTCCCACGAAGTTTCTTTGAGTCTCAGTTTCATCTGAATGTATATTCACTTTTCAAGAATATTGTGTTATTGAGTGACTTACTTTCATCCAACTTTCAGTTGCTGGTAATGTTTTGTAGTTTCCAAAGGGAATGGTTTTTATTATAACATACGTGTCTGTACAGTGTTTATGTCTTCATTTCTTGTTATTTCAATTTTGTGCACCTATTACAAGACCCACTTATTAAAGTGTGAATATTCCCATGTTTGAGTACAGGTGTGTGTGTGTGTGAACAATTATGTATAGTAATCCTGAGTTTTGTAATTGTTACCACTAGTTGGTCTTGAGTTAATTTAAATTTTAGGAAAGTGATCTGTTAGGCTTTGAAAGGTTGAGCACCCCTGTTTCAATATGCTCACTGCCACACGATTAAAATGTCAGTTTAAACCTGTTGTCCAAGTAGCTGCCACAGTTGTCAAAAGACTAACAGGCTTCCTTTAACTGTACATAAAAATCAGTTTGTTGCATATATCAGTTCAGTATTTAATTTGGAAAAGGGGTAGTGGTTCTGTTAAATGTATGTAAGAAAATCTGTACCTTTCATCAGTTCCACACAGTTTGTTCTATCTCATTTTTGTGTTACAGGCTATTGATATATGTCTTGAGCTTTCATGTTAACTAAATTCAGTAGATATGCCATGTGTCTAAAACGGTTTCTGGAATCATGTGATGTGGTCGTCATTACAAGAAGGTTTACTGACATGCTACTGATATGTGTTGTGCACTTCTGGCAGTTTGGTTATATCTGTGACAAAATATTGCAATGAAATGATTTAGCTGTGATGTTGCAACTGTCTTTTGTGATGAGAGAATGTGTTCACATTAGTAACAGTGTCCTTTATTGGCAGTGGTTGTGTTAAACATATAGTAGCAGTAATTATTTGCTGCCCATTTGGTGATGAAACTAGACTGTGCTGAAATCAGACAACACTTCTTTTCCAGGTGTGTTTGCATGGGCAGATCTAAGACACAAATGTTGTTATATGTACCCTTTTGCATCATTTGTTCCTAATGTGGGGTATCACATGTTGGTGAAGTAATGGCATCAAATTATCTTAATGCATTGCATTGCAATTTTGTTACCTGAAACTTCTAGTAAACATTAATGTTGTATATAGTAAATGTTTTTCCTGTATATTTATTTATAACCAGATTGCTAGGTATGTCTTATCTCTGATATCATTTTTCGGTGATTTATATATCAGTATCATTTTTGAAGAAACTTTGATATTTGTGATAAATTATCTGATATATTACAGAATGAAATGGTTGTGTGAAGCCATTCTGTTGTTGTTCCTTTAAGCTTAGTGAGGTGGTATGAATATTGTTATATAATGTGTGAGGTGGGGGAAGGAGCTGGAAAGGAATTGTGGGCTGGGGGTAGGAGGGGGCACTCCATGCATCCTTTGATTAACCCTAAGGGTGTGGAAACGGGAATTTTTGTAATGGCATTTCATATGAGAGAAAGTGTCGGTTTAGCTGAAATAATAGTAAAATCGGGGGTTGGATTCTGTATGATTGCAACCAGGGGAAAGTTCTTTCATCCATTATTTTTATTTTTACCCATCACTGATGCCTACTCTTATATTGTCCCTTTTAAAGCATTTTATGTTCATGAATGCAACTAATTACCCTATCACTTGATGTATTAACATGATTAGCCTTCTTATTTTTCTTCATGTCTGGACTGGACCAACTTTAAAATCCACTTCCCAGTATCTTTTCTTACTCTCTCCCTCAAGGGTTACAATTTCATGCTGTTCTTAGTCTTTTGTCTTCATGTTTTATATCTGCTTGCTTCCTTGTTGATTCATCTTGACCTTTGCCAGCTGTGTATCGTGTGCATTCGAGCTGGCTTAATGTTGCATTTGCAGTGTAGTAGCTTATATTTCTGCTTTGTAATTGTGTGATCCACAGCTGGAATTTTTTCTGGGAGACTAGCTATCCTATCCAAGTTTTTGTGATACTTAGGTGTGTCCTCTTTCCTGTAGGCAAATAAGTTGCTGTCTACAACAGACTACAGCACTTTCCTCCCACATGCTTTCAATATCACCATTCAGAATTATCTTGTCATTCTTCATGTGGCACTATGTAACTTATTGTCATTAAGTAAACAGAGAACAGTAGTTTTTCTTCAGTTTGCTCTTGTCACCTCACTGAAAGTGATCATAATTTTGCTTTGTTAATGTTTTGTGTGATGGTTTGTTTCAAATGTACATTCTTTTATTGTATCTTACATTATTTAACAATATCTTTTGAACTTTATGGGTTACCATTATCACTGTCGTCATCATCGTTGTCATCATCATCATCTTCATCTTACTTCATCATCATCATCATCATACTTCTCCATCACAAACTTGGGCCATTCAAGCACTGTGTGTTTTGGTCTCAGATTTCACAAAGCCTAGTGATCTTTCCAGTAAGTGTGTATCAAGGTCATTGTCTTCAGCGAAATGTTAATAGGTTATATACGAGTATCATTGATGGGACGATGTGTGTAAAGAATGTGGAATGGAATAATTATGGTCTTTATTGTAGTACTGTCCCAGTATTTGCTTTTAAAAAACTGGGGAAATGTGTGAAAAAAAACCCATGGTGCTGGTGTTAGGGCAGAATTTCTATCCGTATACCTACCAAATATGAAGTGGAAAGTCTAAACCCTACACTATAATGTTCAGTATACATTCTCATCAATTGATTTTTACTGTGAAACAAATCAGTGTTGTGGAGTGTTGTTACTGTTGTGTGTAGGAGGTCTGCCTTCCCCTACCACATGATGAAACTAAAAGTAGTAAGAGAGGTATTGCAAGTAATATATGTTATATCAGAAAAGTTGCAGAGGCCTATACAATTTATTTGTTAGTTTGTAAAAAGAAGAAGCGATGAAATATTGTATATAATACTTTCTTGTTGCACATGTGTGTTTGTTCAGACATATCAGTCTGAACTGAGAGCAAATGTTCGACTTTGAATTTCAGTTAATTTCCTTCAGAGTGTCTTTGTATATACGTACACAACAACATGTGTGTAATGACCACTGGAATTGCTTGGTTTGTCGTGTTAACTTTTTAGTGGAGAATGACTTATTTGTAATGCAGTTTCTCTAGAGGGGTTATGAGTTACAAATTTTTGAACTGTGAGGGTGGGATATTCACATGCACATGTCCAGTCTGCTGTTTAATCTTCACCATTTGGTACAGTGTAATGGAACTGTAGTGGACTAATTGAATTTTGAAATAATTCTTGATATAAGTAATTTCAAAATTACAACACTTTAGTTTAAACGTGTCTTTTATTTTCAAATACTGGTAGAAACATCAGAGTAATGAAACGAACAATCTAACCTCTTCTGGGCCACTTGTAATTAAAACTGTGTGCTATTACATGGTTAATTAAAATTGAAATTAAAACCAACTTGATGCACACTCACTATTAAAAAACTTTAATAGTAGATTAATTAACCCGACATGTTTCGGTCAGGTACCTGACCATCTTCAGGGGCATACTACATTTAGTTGCACAGACCATATGTTAAAACACACATAAAATATGAGCCTATAAGGTCTCGTCGTATATAAAGTTTTCACAAATCACTAAAAATCACTAAAACTTTTTTAAAATAGTCAACACTTGTAATCCTGCAATAGTTCCACCTTTTGTAAAACTTATAGCACTGTTATTGTATAATACTTTGTCATATTCACTTATGCGTCCTGTTTTTCATATCGGAGTATGTCTTGTAGAGAAGCTGTGTAGTGTACCTTTTATTGTAGATCTGCTATGATCTGAAGTCTGGGATATTATGTCTGCGCGTTATTATTGGCGTATTGTTATTTTCATATGCATGGTTTTGCATTGCTGTTTTTTGTGTTTCCTGTTGGAGAATATGAAATATTATTCTCGTATAATAATTTTCTATACTATGGCAATATTGTTAAATTATTTTGATCAGACGTACCTGTTACGTGGACTGTGTTTTATGCGTGTTTTGAGGTGTATCAGTTGCTTGCTGTCGGTCAACAGCTTCTCTACGAGACATACTCCGATATGAAAAACAGGACGCATAAGTGAATATGACAAAGTATTATACAATAACAGTGCTATAAGTTTTACAAAAGGTGGAACTATTGCAGGATTACAAGTGTTGACTATTTTAAAAAAGTTTTAGTGATTTTTAGTGATTTGTGAAAACTTTATATACGACGAGACCTTATAGGCTCATATTTTATGTGTGTTTTAACATATGGTCTGTGCAACTAAATGTAGTATGCCCCTGAAGATGGTCAGGTACCTGACCGAAACATGTCGGGTTAATTAATCTACTATTAAAGTTTTTTAATAGTGAGTGTGCATCAAGTTGGTTTTAATTTCAATTTTAATTTATACAAGATGCACGGTGAATACAATATTAAATACATGGTTAATATTTGACACCTGGTCTCTGTAGTGGTTATTCTAGCATCTTGCTGCAGTGTGACAGGTGGCAACTAATTTAAATTTGTGTACTAGTTCAGTATCTGCTTATACCCAGCTAAAATTTGAGACCAAACCAAACTGCTGTTAAGACCATTTATTTAGAGTATTTTGATACTGTCCATGGTGGAAAGCAATCCTTCAACAGTATCCAGAATGAGCAAATTTAAACACTGATATGGAGCTGCAGTGTATGGAAATAACATGGTCTGTTACACATAAAACACTTGAAGGACATGAAAGAAAAATAAATTAAAAATTAGTGAGAGAAAGGTATATGTTTTTAAGGAACTGCTTGGTTAATAATATATTTAATAACTGAATGAGTGACAATTTAATGATGGCTGGTTCAGACATATTTGTTATGTGTATAATGACCGAATAACAAAGTAACTAACTTCATGGAATGGAGTCCTTCCTGAGAAGCCAGTAGTTCCTTGGCTAATCAAGAAATACTCCACATTTTATGAAATCTGACGGTTCATTATCATATTCACAAGATCCCACCACTTGTCCCTATCCTCAGCCAGATGAATCCAGTTCACACCTTCCCAGCCTATATCTTTATGATTTATTTTAACATTGTCCTCCCATCTATGCTCCAGTCTTCCAAGTCGTCTCATTCCTTCAGGTTTCTCCACCAAAACAGTGTATGCATGTCTTTTCTCCACAATATGTGCCAAATGTCCTGTCAATCTCATACTTTTGATGTGGTCAACCGAATAATACTTTATGAGGAGTACAAAACAACAGTGGCATAGCTAGGTTTTATGGTGCCTGGGGCGAGTGATCACAATGGCCACTCTTAACAAAAATTACAGACTTTAAAACAATCACATTTATGTATTAAGTTTACTTTTATTTGCCTCAATAATTTACAATTTGTTGAGCGCATAAAATCGAATTTTGTCAATACAAATATTTATTTTGCTGCCCCTTGGACTCTGCTACCCTGGGCGGCTGCACCACTCCCCCACCATCTACGCCCTTGCAAATCAAGAAGCTTCTCATTATGCAATTTTCTTGAAGCTCCTATTACTTTGTCCATCTTAGACCCACATATTTTCCTCAGCACCCTATTCATGAACACCAAAAGTTTGTTTTTCTTAAAATGACAGGGGCCAAGTTTCACACCCATACAAAACTATAGGCAAAATTATAGTTCTTATGTTAATCTTTGTATTCTTAGATAGCAAATGTGAAGACAAAAGATTCTGGTTGAATGTTGACAAGAATTTCCTGAATTTATTCTGCTCTTAATTTCTTCATGTATGCAGTTTTCATTTGTTAGTATCATTCCCAAGTATTTGAACTTTGCCACAGTTTCAGAGGATTTAACATGGATATTTGTGTTGCAATTTTGACCTGCATTTTGTACATAAGATATGAGTATGTCAGTTAGTTTTCTCAGATTTTACTGTATGTTTAATCCCAACACATTTAATTAACCTAACTACTTGCAGTTTCATGGGTTTACCAAACTCAATAAGGATATTATATAAACCTCCCTCCTAACTGAATCATACTTTCTTGAAGCCTCCAAATATCTGATATAGTGCCCCATTTTATTCCCATTTTTTTGTCAATTATTTGATAAATACAGAATATGTGACTGGTAGTTGATCTGTTGTGTTGAAATGCATGCAGATGATCCACAATAATATCTTATACTTATGGAGTTAACTTTGACATAAGGATGTTTTATGGATAATGCTGTAGTCTTATACAGTTACAATAGATCAGTTTTGGAGACATCTCTGTTCAGGGTAAGATGGGCTGGATATTGGAATTTCTCCAAAACATCAACATAGCAGCCTGCCATAACATAGGGTGATAATTCTAAAAATTAATACTTAAAATATCTGATTTGTGTGTGGTCATCGTTTTTGTGTGTATGTTTTGTCTTGTTGAATATAAAGCAGGAGAGGCCTGAGCATTGTCTTTGGTGCTGACATTTGGAGCAGCAGCTGGATGAGTTCATAGCTTGATTTCTGCAAGTGAAGATAAAGGATATCTGATGACAAGCTGTAGTTTTGAGGGCAGTTCAAGCCTTGCTTAAGATCTTGCATTTTGTTTCTTCTGCTTTTTCAATAGGTAGACTTCCTTGTGTTGTTAATATGTTTCCTGATTAATGCAGAAAACACAAACTTTTTCAAGCATTTTTCTGTTACAGATGA
Source organism: Reticulitermes speratus (assembly GCA_021186555.1). NCBI lineage: Eukaryota > Metazoa > Arthropoda > Insecta > Blattodea > Rhinotermitidae > Reticulitermes > Reticulitermes speratus. Next base: position 19,055,631 of record JAJKFL010000009.1, on the reverse strand, counting down.
CATTTCTCACGTAGTAATTGACACTGTCTCCATTTTTTTTCTGAATAAATCTGATATTGAACTGCCAATGAAAAGATATGTACTGTGCATGTACTTTCTTTTTAAAATTATTTGTAGTATGTCTTTATGGACATTATGTCTTAAGTTCCCATGATTACTGTACAAAAATGAAACAAAACATTTTTGTTAAGTAGAATACAGACATGTTTTGAGCAATTTTAAACATATTCATAAATTACTGAATACCAGATAATTAACAATGTAGAAAATAAATACCATGAGTTGTACACGTACAAGTTTGGTAATATGACTACCAGTGGCAGATAGATAAGGATTGGAAATGGGGCAGTCATGGCCTATTTTAAAGAACTGTTCTGGTATTCACCTGGAGAGATGTGTTGAAATCTGAGCACCTAGTATTATTCATATTCTGTGCATTAAAGATATTATTCATACAAGTTCAAAAGAATGCATTTGCAATTGGCAGATACGTAAATCATAAGTTAAGCCAAGCCAATAATAAGTTAAGTCAAGCCAAAACATGTAGAGAGTACATAATTATAAGTTAATACATTTTAAATGTCTCTAAACTGTAAGTGCATTTTTTTTGGAGTTGTGTGAAGAATGTGAGCACCTAATTTGGCATACCCCTTTGAGATTTGATTTAGTGTGTTACTGCTGCACCAGCCGGCTTTGTCGAAGTAACTGTTAAGTTACCAGGGGTATAAAGAAAGTGGTGGGCCGTTTTGGTGAGATTTTATATGGAATATAAGCAGATAATATTTCGTTGGTGTGTAGATTATTTAATAACTATATCTACTGAGAGGAGTGGCTCATTATGTCCTAGAAAGGGCAAGATTGAAGTGAACCCATAGTTGTATAGAGTATTATGATCACATACTAATGATACCGATGATAATTTATATTTCAGCAAAATACTGTAATGTACTCGAACCCACATATAATGAGGCCAAATGTAATAATATGTATTTTTATGACTGTAAATGACAAAGCATTCCTTGTAAAAAGTATACAGATTTGTCTCGGCTCTTCCAGGTGAAGGTCAAAGTAGTACATTAAAACTGACCACAATCACTGTGTGGTCAGTTTCATAACTCATTATATGTGGGTTCGAGTACATTACAGTATTTTGCTGAAATATAAATTATCATCGGTATCATTAGTATGTGATCATAATACTCTATACAACTATGGGTTCACTCCACAACATGTAAAATTTTTGTTGACTGTCGGGGATGTACGTTGTGACTCAGTTTCTCAGCTGGATACTTTATGAAATGTTCAATAATCCAGACATAACATTGCCTCAATAACTGTAACATGCAACCAAGCCAAATGTGCAGAAAGAAGCAGGATTTTCAGATGTTTGAATACCTTATCATTAATCTTCTCTATGAGTGTACAAGAGGGAAACATTAAGATGTGAACAGGATTTCCAGCAGCAGAATAAGTAAGTACTAGTGCATACTTAATGTAGAATGCTTTTAACTTTTTAACTCTTTTACTGTTATGGGAAGAACTGTTGGACTATATAGAAACGCTAGGAGTAACTGTTGTGTAGAATTCAGACAGAACTATCAAAATTGGCAGACTGCTATATTTTTCTGTATTAGTCGAAGAAGGGGGTTATTGTAGTAAAAATGTTCCACTTTGGATAAAATCAATGAACTTAAAATTATCTTTTTTACATATTTGGAACATCTCAAGCGTACTTCATTCTGAAGTAATTCGCGTGTTACGTGATATGACAAAGGGTGTTTGATATTCAGGCCTCAGAATGTATATTGCAGCTGCTGAATAGACTTACAGTTGCTGGCAACCCTGTGTGTGACTCATTAATAAGTGCATTTTCAGCAGATGGATGTAATTGTTGATATTGTGTAAGATGATTCTCTACTGTCTCTAATATTTTGTTATTGGTGCTTTTCATTTCCTCTTCACAAGTGTGCATTAAAGATTTCGATGATTCTCAGCACAATTGTATAAGCAGTAATTCCACTTTTATCGTCTAATAACTTCCAAATTGAACACATTACAACACAATGACATATATAAATAATTCAGTTGATTGTGGTACACACTAAAAGCAAGAGGGGAATTGAGGTAATACATAACAAGGAATTTCATAAGTTAACACTGTTCGTCTATTATAGCCTGGTGAGTATATGTTACACTGCACTCCTAGTATAGCCTGGTGAGCATGTTATACTGCTCATCTAGTATAGCCTGGTTAGTATAAGGTACACTGCTTCACTAGTATAGCCTGGGTAGTATAATCAAATAAAGGAAGTTATGGTGGGTTTGTCCATCCCATTTTCCTTTATCTTTTAAGGGGAGGTGGTAGGGAGCGTTTAAGCCTGTGCAAGTAATGTTAAATTGAGCTTCATTTAGGTACACATTCTGAAGAAACTACTGGAGATAAAAATTTGAAATTTTTACCACCTGTAGTTTAATGTTACCACAATCAGATAAATTAGCTGTTCTCAAGAAATACACTTTCCATAATATTTTGTTTTGTATTTTTATGTATTTTTACTTTTAAAGTTCTTTTTTAATATTCACTTACATCTATACAGTCTCTTGCTATAACTACAAACCCAAATCTTTATCTGATTGACTATCATGATGTTTTCAAGGGATGGTGAAATTTCAAGACTTCCATCTCATATACTTTATGAGATAATGGTACTGGAAGTTAGGAAAATGTAGTTTTGAGAAAAGTTGATTTAATGTTTAACATCACCCAAAATGATGGTAAATAATGAAACAGACTCACACTTAATGCTTTCCAGCACCATATTCTGGATTATCTGGACCGTATTGATCTTCTTTTCTTCTTTGTTGTGCCCTTTTTTTCTTTCTTTCTTTTTGTTTCTATTGAGATGCTCAGTGTGGCTATTTCTGCCTTCTGAATCCTTTCCAATCTATCTGCTTCAGAGCATTCACTGTGTTTGAGCCAGATCTCACACCTAATATGTTTAGGACGTCACTGTTTTTTGCTGCACCATCTTTAAAACACAATACTGCATCGTATACCCCAAACTTGGGCACGTCAAGCCTTATAAAAACAGTTTTGGATATCCTTGTCCAAATGAAAGAGGTCAAACTTTCATTATGATTCTGAGTTTTCCCATGAAGACATCTCTTTAGAAGATCTACACTAGCAAGATCCCTGAACAGTGGTTTAATTGCATCCATAACAGCAGCTGGTAAAGAATGTTTATGTTCATGTGCAACCCTGAACTGGCACTGTTCTTGAATTTACACCAACTGTCATCACCACTTGGGCAAAGGCCATGCTGGGGTTTCACATTTGTTGACAGCTTGTGAAAAAAGATAGCCCACACAGCTCTCTTCATGACTTCCAAATTGTTGACATTCCTCCTGATGGCCAAACCATAATAATTTTGTAATTTGTCTATTTCAGACTGAGTACTACTCTGTTTATTCTCATTCATTAATATTTACACCAATACTGCTCTCTGTGTCTCATATTTCTCTTGTATAGGACACTCACTTACAACAGTGTATAAGAATTCTCCTAAATTTTGTACTTCTGTAATCTTTGTGCAAAGGTAAAGTTCACCCTATAACCTGCCATGAAGGCACAGGAAAGTAGAGGTATAGCTCTACTCCTTCTTTAAACTTGGCGCTAGATGAGGATGGGTGGTTAACTCCATGCCCCTGCCGCTTTACCCGCGGGAATGACCCTGTACCCATTGTATAGGAGGCTGGGTGGGCCCCAGGGCTGGTCTTGACAGATGTGGAAAACCTCTCGCCTACCGGGATTCGATCCCCATACCATTCAGCCCTACTGAGTCGCTATACCGACTATGCTGTCCTGGCCCTTGTAATCTTTGTGCATTCAACAGATATTTTAAAAACTGTCTCATCCTTTATGTCCAGCCACTTCCTCCTCAAGAACTTCTCTCTCCATCTCTTTGGCTCTGAACAATTTAAGAGTATGTGACTGGCAGTCTCCTCAACTCTGCATAGTGAATATCTTCCCCTGTACCCAACTCCTTAACCCCTTCAATCTCCCAAGCACCCCAGTTCTAAACCATGTGAAACCATTTCTGCTATCATGTATTGCATAACCCTCCCCCACCCCAATTTAAGTTCCTATGACAAAACAAACGAATGTTTAACCATAGTATTTACCTTGGTATGTCATTATGACTTAAGTTTCAGCATATTATGTATAGCGGTTACAATACTGTCATGCAGGTTGTCAGATAGATCCCAAACCAATTTTATCCAGCTCCTCCTTTAAATCTCTGTCCCAACTTCCAAATCGAATATTCTGCATCTGCCATTTATTGCAGCCCCTTACAAGTTCATTTTCCCAATGTGCCTGACCCTGCACCAAGACATAATAAGCGAATACAGTCCCTATCCACTTCCAGTTCTGCTACTCCATTTACCGTATTTCCAGGTATCCTTACAACATCTTGCAAGATCTCCCCTGGAACCCATCAGCTACTCTCCATCCCTTTTCTAGCCCCATATTTCCACCTTGTAAAACAATCTAAATTCACATATCATCTCATATATGTTCTGACAAAATCCTGATCATATTTGGTGTTTTTGCTAGGCACTTGTTCAAAACATTTTGATTTGAATAGACACGGTTTTTAAAATATGTACAGTAAAACTCAGATTTAATGTTCCCGCATTTAGTGAATCCTGGATTTAGTGATGATTTTTTCATGTCCCGACAATAGCTCCATATAAACAGTGTACCTCCATTTAATGAAAACCTTGATTTAGTGAAATATATTCTAATCCTCCAGCAATTCATTAAATAGGGGTATTACTGTAGTTCTTTGTCATTTTTAAAAGAAACTGTTCTTATGAAGTTTCTGTGAAACGCGATGGAATAACTGTTAAGAAATGGTATGTCTATATCTTGTGCCATGCTGTCATGTTCATTATGTTTATTCAAACCCTTCATGACACATCACAGGAATGACTCTTGCAAACACTGTAATGTTTCCTGTTATTTCATGTCATTTTGTTATTTTTATTCATTACTATCTCATTTGCTTTTATTTGTGCAGACTTATTGAACAACATAGAAATAAGTCTTGGGTTGCTGTAATGTCAGCCTCTAATTTTTTTTCACTATATTTGTGCTTATTTCCAACTGAAATATCACAGGAAATCTTGTTCCAGGTGCTATAATGTTATCCTGTCGCTGTGTGCCATGTCTTTCTCTTGTTCATTTGGATGGTGTTCACTGTGTACATCCTGCCAGTCCCTGAGACCCAGATGACCAGATGCAACCTCTTCAAACATATGATAACTCTGCTCCTGAACTTTAGCTCCAAAGTACTTGTCACTTACTTTCTCTGTGTGGAATTCTGATCTCCTTGAACTGTCTTCTTCATACTTGCCATATCCATTGTAACTTCTGTCTTCTGGTATTTTATCTCCAGACATTTCTGCATCTTTTTCTATTGTGAAAGTGTCATTTGGTCTTGGAGTCTGCAATCTTGTGTTTTCCAGTTTTGGAGAACTTGTTATTGGCAGACTAGTCATCGAGTGTAATGGGATGAAAAACTGCAGTGTATTGTGAGATATCTCATCAGTGTCCTCACATGTCTTGAATATTGCATCTGCGCTGTACACTCGCCTCTTCCTAAATCCTGGTTGGGCTCTGTAATCATATACCAGTTTTTCATATCGCTCATTGTTTTCAGCTTCATGTCCCATGTCACAAGATTTATCTAAATCAGGAGGAGCTTGGTCACATTTTTCTCCAGGAAATAATGTTTTCTTGATTTTTCTTATTATCCAGACTACAGTCTCGATAAATAGAACAAAAGCTGCAATTCCAAATCCAGCACCAAGAAGAAGAAACATCCCTGTTACATCTTCCAGAGTCAATTTTCTTTCCTCTACTCTTGCAGCTCGCAGTGATTGTCCACTAGAAGCCTGCAGAGAAAGGCAACACATTTTTAACATGGAATGTAAGTCACTTGGGAAGTCTGGGCATTTGTGGGAGGATAATATTAAAAGGAAAATTTATAGAACAATAGTGGTGTTTCAGCTAATGGTTCAGAAGTGTTGACCATGCATAAAACCATTGATAGAAGATGAGCAGTGCTCCAATGTAATTTTGTCCTAAGTTCTAATTCATCTGCAACATATCACAAACACTGATCTTGGTAAGATATAGTTCTTATTTCAAGAAGTATAAAGTACTGATAGGTACCAGGATTTTGGGAGGTATGAGTATGAGAGTGGATCAAGATTATTCCATATAAATAAGAACTAGAAGAAACGTGTTTTTATGTATGATGGATGATAGGAACAGAGGCTTTTTAAGAGGTGATGAGTTGGTGGTGGATTGGGAAAGCTTTTACACTGAATTATCTTTGGGAAAACTTCACGTGGGAGTTGAAGTTCTGGCTAGATGCTGCTTGCATATATATGTGACATGAATTGGCAAAGGAAATACAACACCAGAGACAAGGAGTGGAGATTGAGGTGCAAGTAGTGCAGGGGGAGGTATATATGAGTTGTAACATCACAGAGGGACCTTATATGTGGCTAGGTCAAGGAGACGCTGATACAGTGAATGAGTTACTTTCTGGCTGAAAAAAAAAAGACTGGTCTACCAGTTGAGAAAGGATAGGTCAGGATGAAGACTGGGTAGTAGCAGGTGATGAATGGAAGAAACTTGAAAAGTGTTTAGCCAGGAGAGGCTTATCAGCTGACTGAGAGGGCAGCTGTATGGTTTCATCTGTGACATGGCATATAAGTGAAGTAGTGGGCCAGCATGATGACCTGAGAAGTTGGTTAGTCTGAATGGAAGAGGAGGAAAATCAGGATGGATGGGGGCCACCTTGGAGTGGCTTTGAAATAAAGGAGTGGAACAAATCAAGAATGAAGGATTGTGGGAGATTTATTAATTCCATTGAACAGCTCTGTTAAAATCCTGTTATCATTTGTTTTACAAAATTTTCCCATATTTCCACTGGAGCATTGATGTGTTCAAACCCATTATAACTCTTCTTCTTCATAGGTAAAATCTGCAATTCATCTGCATACTGAGGGCACAGTATTTTCTATTCATAGAGTACACAGGTGTTTTCCAGCTTCAAGAGTACTCTTACTCTTATGAAACATTTAACTCATTCTTGTGGTTTATTTAGGAGCCTTCTTCCTTTCTAAATTACAAACATTGTCCCTCCTGACTCCTCTCTTACAGGAATCAAATTTTACCCCCTCATCATCTAAGTAAAAGTCATGGATTTGTTCCAGATTTACTTGTCATCTTACTCATCATATCCCATATCAACAACCACTGGCATAGATAACCGGTTGGTAGCCCCCCTGTAATTACTAGCAAAGGTAGTCCCAGATCCCATAACAAGGGTCCAGAGTACTGCCATCTGTTAGAACAGAATCCAGTCCAAAATAACCTCTGCAACAAATTTTAGTATGCTGTACATCCCCCCCCCCCCCATGCCATGGGATCTGCGGAGGCCTTATGTACACCAACGTCAACAACATAACAGTAGTATATAGATCATACAAAGCATTAATCTTCTCCTTCAGTTCCAACATAGAATTTAGATGCTCCCCTTAATATTCCCTAAGTGAGTATGAAAAATCTTCAGTTATTCCTTAAATATTTAAAACAAAAACATCTATAAGTGATTTGGGAGATTAAATATGTAACTGACAAGGTGTTAACTTTATACAACTACTGACCGCAAGCAGTTTTCCAGATGCTGAACGCCGCAAGTCCCACTCTAAGTCTCGCGTCAGCTTCCTGGAGAGGCCACTTTGTATGATGCGCAACAGCATCTGACTCATCACGTTGCTGTGTGGTGATCGGGGCTTGAATATGAGTGCCACATTGAAGGGCACAAAACAGTCTGTCCCTAGGTGCAGGTATGATCGCTTGCTTTCAGACCTGCGGCATTGATATAATACATCTTGTAGATCCTTAGCCTACAAAAATGATGCCTCATCTAACCTCAACGATCATATGCATAAATCTTGTACAAACTAAATTGTAATTGAATATTTAAGTAAGTGATTATCTAATTACAGTAAAACCTCGCTGTTTGTGGGTTTGTGTTCTTGAAAAATCCGAAAAAGTGTGAAATTGTGATGCACTAATTTAAGACACTATGGGAAAAATGGGGTTAGGGGAACCAAAAACTCGAGATATGATAATATGTAAATTAATGATAAATATACATGAAAATATTTGTGTTGGTGTTCATTGGAATGATGTTGGTGTTCCTGGCTGATAGTTCTCAGGGTGATAAAACAACAAAGAGTGCATGGTGAAGGGGGAGACAGAAGACTTAGTTCTGCATGTCCTTATACACCTCCTTTTATAGTGCCATGACAGTGTCCATCTTTTACTTACATTTCAGGCACCTGTCCATGAAATGGTTGACCTGAAAGAAATTATAAACCATATCTTTCATCATCAGGAGGATGTTCATAATATGTTGGTAGTCAACTGAGGCCTCTCCACAATATCAGAATGTACTTCAGGTTCTGATTTACTGAGTGCTGTCAGCTGTTCAAGGTCCTCCTCAGTTAACTCAGCAGTATAGAGTCAAGATATCCTAGATATCAGCCTCTAGCAAATCTGGGAATACTTCTTATGGAACCTATGTACTAACATGGAGATGTTTCTTATTTTGTTCTGCTGTTGGGTGAATCGCCAGAAGTCATTAACTGCTGCAGGCCGAAGCTTCTTCCAGCTGGCATTCAGATTTATGGCCTTCTGCTTGTCCAGAGACCCCTTTGTATTTATTGTGCAGTTAGCTATGCTGTATGATTTCCAGCATTAGTGACACCAACAAAGGTTTCCTTGTCACTCATCCAAGATATTGCAGAAGGTGTGGTGAGTGTAACGGCTCTTGAATGTTGTGATGATTTCCTCATCAAGTGGCTGTGGGAGTGAAGTGGTAATGTTGGAGAGATACTCAACTGGAATATTTGGATGAGCAAGACCAAGATCCTGCAGATAGCCTGGGGCAGACCTTGAATGCCAGATTCTTGGCCCACAGATTCAGTTTTCAAATCAGCCTTTACTGGCATTACCTTCTTCTCCACAGCTCCACTGCCTAACAACCTTTTCTGTGTCTCATCTTACAGCCATACACACAAGGCCCTTTCCACCTTTTTAGATGAAGGGGTCAGAATTACTTCCACAAGAAATTTTTCACGGGATGGAGCACTGGCCTTAACACTTCTGCTGATCTTTGTCTTCATTTTTCTTGATGCAAAGAATCATTGATTCATTTGCCAGTTTGTTTTTTTCATCATAATAGTGTCTGACTGCAACACTGTTCATTCCCCTCTACAACTTAACCAACAGTGCCACTTTCTGTGATGGAGACATCATTTTCCTTTTGTTTTTATCCCTATTCTTTTTATCACATGTACATCACACTTTCCAGACATAATTAAAACATGAGGGTAACAATTAGTTCTAAAAATTGTGACAAGTACAGTCTAGGTACATTCTGTTTCAAACAGTATCTAGGAAGCTATTGAGTGAAACAGGTGGGCGGGTGCAGTCTCCTGTATATTACTCTGTAAATGTGACTGTGAATGAGTTAGGGACCTACACAGCAATACACAAGGGTTGCTACATTAATTCTTCCACATATAAGCAAAACTGTAAACCTGCAAACGAGGAGGATCTGCTGTACCCAGGTACAGAATCTGAATGTTCATTGTCAGTTCTATTGACCCAACATCCTCTTTCTCTAAGGTCCATCATAATGTTAATCCTCTGTTTTATGTAACCACTAATCATGAGGTTTTCCCACCAAATTTCAGTAAATACTTCTCATCTCTGTCCTTTGAGATTTTGAGATTTGACTGCTCTAAGTGGCCTGCATCAATTACAAAGTTCAGAGTTAAGTAAACTGCACACTTGCCATCTTAACTCCAGGTACTGTCCTGACCACTTAGTTTTCAAATACTTGTAATTTGTTAAAATTAATATAGCAACCAACATATGCACTTAATAAAATACAATTCAAGACAAGCATAAAACTCCAACATGTTTCGGCACTGGGGTGCCATTATCAGGGATTTATTTAGAACAAAGGAGTACAAGCCCAACATGCTAATCTAGGTAGTGTATCACCTGTAATGGAATGATTAAAATATTAAAATTCTAAAATGAATAAAGTTGATAAGCATAAAATACAATGTTGTGATATTAAAAGTAAGCCATTCCAGGTATAAGTTCATAGTTGTTTATATTCTGTGTGGAGTGTGCATACAAACATGTCTCGATCTTACGTGATCTGAAGAGATCTCCTCCACATGGAACATGTGAATTGTGTCATGTTGGGCGGTGTGGTATACTGAATATTTTAATCCTAGATTAGTGTGTTGGGCTTGTACTCCTTTGTGCAAAATAACTCCCTGATGATGGTACCTTGGTGCCAAAACATGTAGGAATTTTATACTTGTCTTGAATTGTATTTTATTAAGTTCATATGTTGGTTGATGTATTAATTGTAAGAATATGCACAGAATGAATAATATAAAACATGTAATTTGTGTTCTTTGTTTTACAGTCACATAAAACAAATGATCAAACTATCGTACCTTGAACTTAAGTGTTTTGGGAAGCAAACAGCATGATAACAGCCTCTGACCTGAAGCATTTCCTTGATTTATTTCTAATGTTAAGTTACTGAGGGACTCAAGAAAAGTCATGTAAACTTCAGTCAGCATAGCTGGTTTTCTGGCTAAGATTCAAATTCACAGTCTCCTGAAATAATGCCAACCAATTAACTGTAACTTTTCTCATGATGAGTGTGTACCAACTTCTTTGTGTAATTTATCCGGATGATGTAGTCCAGGAGGGAGCTGGAACCCAGGAAGGCATAGTCACGATAATAAGCTGTGGTGATGTTATGCAGTGCAGACTCCAGGTCAGGCAGGTATTCCATCTTCTCAAACAACTTGGTGGTAACAGGATCAGCAGAGTCATTGAACCAGTGGCGCCACCCTCCATCACCTTCATGCACAAAATGTGTTGTTGTTCATTAGAAAGGTAGAGAGCTTTTTCTGAATATATAGGGAGCTCTCGAGGAATGTGATCACTTGGAAGACTGAGAAGGAGATGAGGATGGTAGATGGATGCAACTATCTCAGAATCATGTACTGGCAGTATTGAACTTCAGATGTTATTATTAAGGAGTTTATATGCATGCATCCACACTGACATGCTAGGTTGAGTAAAGCTGAGTAATAATGATACATAGCTTGTGAACAGCATAAGGTGCAGTACTGAGATTATCTTCCTGGGTACAAAATTGGATCAATTGACTAACACAAGGGGATACTAAGATGCTACTTGTTTAGCTGCAAGACTTACTGAGAGTTCCAACTTTGAAGCCGTGATACAACACTTCATAACCATTGTCCACATAGGATGGGTAGACAGGTAGAGTCACGAATGCAATGATGCATCCAGTGTAGCATGCAGATATGATGATGCTGAAGATCCAGTACCATCCTAACACACATAAATATACAGTAATTGGTGTTCTAACACAGTCTGCGCTTACATTTGAAGGACATATTGTTAATGGCATATGCCCTGCCTGCAATAATTCAGTTTGGAGTATTTTATCCTCCCATCTTCTCTTGAACAAAACACTATGTGCACTTCAGTGGAGTGCATGTAGTTTCAAAAGTTTATTCTTTCTAATTTTGCTTACATTACTGATCTCTGCCCACTTATTTTGCATTACCATAAGTTATATTCCCTGTTGTTTTTTTTAGAATAAACCATGGTGTATGATGTTTCAAATATCATTCGTAGAATTCATTGAGCTCTATGTTGCATTTTATGTAACAGTTTTTTTTTACAATAAGCATGTTTTTGAGAAAATTTTATTATATTTAATTTGCACTTACAATTGAAATTACCAGTAACTTCGTCTAACAAAGTTTTTATGTACACCCAGTACCAAATCATAAAAATCTGTTCAGTAATTTTGAAGATTATATAGGTGAATGGACAGACATATCCTCTCCAACAAAAATGAACAGGAATGCATAAGAACCTGAAAGTTAAGGGAATTGTACAGAATTGTAATTTTATGTGTGAGCTTATGCTGAAGTGGCACTTGGTTTCTGATTTGAGAGAAAAAGTTGTAGATTGAAGGAAAATGGGAACAAGCTGCCGAAAGAAGATTTGGCTCTAAGAGAGCCGAAGTAGTGGAAGAGAGAGGAAAGCGATATTATTAGGAGCTCAGAACTTACTACAGTTACCCTAATATAAGATGATACCTTTTTCCTAATTCATCATCTGAAAAGTGGAGGCCGCCTATAATTGCGCAGAAAGATCAGAGTCTCAAATAGCTAATTTTGCACTCGAGGAAAGAACATGAATTTGGCAGCTACCCCCCCCCCCCATTCATATTGATAGTTGTTTAGGTAAAAAGTCGAATATGCAAATAACAAAAAACAATAATGTTAGTAATACAGAATTTGTTTTAGTCATGATATCTCGCACATACACAGCAAACTAATGTATAAGTCAAGGAGCATTTAACTTACTATTTATGAATACAAAATTAAACTACATTAGGAAGGACCAGTTTTTAAAGTAGCACTTTTCATGCTGCCAGTGAGGTAGATTCATCAGTAAGTGCATCAAAATTAGTATTATTCACTACCTCGTGTTATAGGCCTGCTGACGAGGTAAACATGTTTGTTAACCTCTCCTGACCAATGGACGCTCCAAGGTAGTTTTTAATTATTAAGCGCACTGAAAATTCCTTCGCAAGAAACTACAGTTACTGGCAAGCACAGAACTAATCGAAGTGTAATTCCAAAATTGGAATACATTCAATAGGGTCGTATTAATGACTGAACTGGAGAAGGTCCAAACTAGCTGCAGATGAGACGTCTGGACAAAGGCTGAAAGTCTGATGTTTACAATTCTGAATTTCTTACGAAGTTTCGATCATTCAAATCGCTGTCACTTTAAGGTTTAACTTCTCTGCTGGTTTTTGAAGAATATCAGTATCCATTTTAACAAACGGATCTCCCGTAAGAAAATCAGAATTTAGAAGATATCTCATTTAAAGTTTCACATCTCGCGTTTTTAAATCGAATGTTGTGCTGTCAAATGCCAGCTTTCAGTTTCATTTTGAACGACTTTTCAGCTGATAAATTACAACTTTCGGCTTCCGACCCATAAGTCTGCTGTCTTCTTGTTTTCACTTTCTGGATTCCATCATAAAATCCGCTGCTATTTATATATTCTGAGCCCCATTTCTACAACCAGTAAAAATATTGAACTTATCGCTATCGCTTCCACGCATGTCTTGTAAATTATTTCGTAAACCGTAGGTCATCTTAGAAGCCTGACTACCAATAATGCTTTTTGATTGCAGGGCTTTATTCACTCTTGCAATATATGTTCACAAAAACTCACAATCAGTTTTCTTAATAGGGCTGTTTTTTTTAAATTCTTTCTGCACATTTTGATACAACAGAAATACATTTTAGGACCTTGGTATCTTTGAAATCTGCGAGTTTTAGGCTGCAATTTAATTTGATTTTAATGACCGTCCACTTCCCATTTTTATTGGTTTCAATGAAGTCTATGAAACTTTCTTCTAGAGACACAGTTCCGTTGTCGATTTTTACGTATCTCGCAATCTGGGACATTTACTTATGATGAGATGTGCCAGCTGTGCAATGCAGAAAGCTGAATAATATTTTGCTTTTTTATATAATTTCATTCCGGGACCTTGTTTTGTAGAAGGCGAATAAGTGAATTTTATATGGCCGGTGAAAAATTGCTCACTGAACCTTTCTTTTTTGTAATGATATACTGTTTTATTTCAAACTATTAGACTTAAAAGTTCCAGCAGATTAATAAATATTCCCAAAGGTTTTTGTAAAGGCACACGATCTGAGTGGTAAATTGTTTTTGGCACAATTTATTACAGCAACAAGAATTATTTTTACAATATGTCTCTATTTTCATTCATCAGTTTTAATAGCTTCCTGTAGTGCATTTCCGATATATTTTCCGCACAATAGAAATTGTCACAATAATTAGTTGAATTTTCATATTCTGTAATACGATTTATATGTTTACAGCGTTTAAATTGTTTTATCATTTGCAATATTCAGTGTGGAAAGGCACTGATTGTGTAATATGCATGGAAAAAAGAAAATGGACCAGTTGCCTCTGCTGTTTCACCATTAGAAGATATTTAAAAAGACCTCTTTCCTTTTATCTGTCGATGTTGATCCACGAAAATCTGTAGCTTTTCCCTGGTCAGGTCCATATTACATATCGTGCCGTCTAATGTTGTCGTTTATGCAGGTCCAGGATGCTGGATCGTCAAAGTAGATTTGCTTCACAGTTTAATCTTATTGCCATTCACAAGCACTTTCTATGTCAACATTCGTAATCGGTGACAAAGTTGAGAGGCAAAGTTTGAAGTGCTCTTTCTTTTCTTCTTGTAGCATGACGTGCTTGGGATAGATGCATATTGTGTACGAGTATGGTTTTTGTTGCTCCCCTCTGCTTTGACAGTCCTAGGCAAGTGTCTCCCTCTTCTCACCCTTGTTATGGCTGCGACAAAGATATATTTTCCTGAAAATTGGTAAAGGGGTTGATTTTACTCTGATAAATAGTGTATTTCATCCCATTGTGTTGTTTGGGCAATGAAATATAACTCGGGCACGTTATTTCGTTTATCAAACACACACACACAAATTAACCAGAAGGAAGTTACAAGTTTTCCTGAATGTGTCATTTTTGGAGCCTGTAACTTCATCTGAGTACTTAGTTATCTAAAACATTGTGGACGAAAGTGTTTTCCACGAATTCACATACCAATAAGCATCCTCGTGGCTGCTTTGTCAGAATTGCTCCAGCTGCGCTCTCCTTTGAATGTGAAGCAGTTGGTGAACGTTCCAAATACATACCAAAACATGTTCTCCACCTGCCAGGGGTCCTTTAGTAAGGATGTCAGTGAATGGCTGTAGGAGAATGAGATGGGAAAAATGGCAAGCAAGTAAGTGAGGGTGAGAGCAAGCCAAACTGTCCAGTGGAATGGCCCCATTATGGCACGGTACCTGCAAGAAGAAGAAGAAGAAGAAGAAGAAGAAGAAGCAGAGTGGGACAAACTGACTAGAGTTTCTCAATCGACATTCTGATTGGTGACTAAATGCGTCAAACTAACCTGCAAGTGTCTGAAAGAGACATATGGACTAGTGAATATGTGATTGAGACTGTTAAGTGCCTGCGTGGGAAAAACTCACGATACCACACTTTACCTTGGCAATGCTGTAGAAGCAAGTGTCATGAAAGTGACACAGTCCTGGGTGTGTGGCGAGGATATAGTGAGTGCCCTCACTCGTGATGGAGTAGTGTAAATGCCAGCTGCTCCGATGTCAGCCCGGCCTGCCAGGACCTCTTTCACGACAGCGTTAGATGCCTCGGGTCTGCAATATTGGCAACATCCTTACAACTGAACTAATACCTGAACCTAAGCAACGTAAACACATCTTGGATACGAGAAACCTACACTAACAGACTATTAAGGAGTTGACTATTAATTTATAAACTTATTCGGCAGATCAATATTACAAGGTCATCTTTAATTTGTTGACAGATTAATGATACGCTTTATCAGGAAATTGCGTATTGGCGTGGAAAATTTATCCCTGCGATAAGAAAGATTCACCATTGAAACTCATCCTATGGGGGCTCAGTCCAATTCGTATCTTGGTAACCCCTTTATCTATGATCTCTTTTCGGGGTTTGAAAAAATTTTGAGGTCTTTTAGCCAGACATGTTTTAATTATCAGAAAAAGTGGATCAATGTAACTACTTGCGTTCCAATTACAAAGGAAATGAAAAGACTTCAATTATGAATCGAGGTTAAATTTTTTGACTTAATACCAATTTTGTTGATCTTAATATCCTTGAGTGTGATCTGTCATTTCCTGTGTGTCGTAAATGACTGAATAATTTTTCCAGAAATCCAGAACCAGCTCCCGAGAGTCGAGTGGAAAATTATTCGTCAGTCAAAAATTTTCACATGCCACTGGCAACCAGATGATCATAATTTTTCACCCCTGTCTCTTTTAACCTTACTTTCTTGTCTACATCTTAGCCTCTGAACTTATTTCACATCTTGAACTGACATATTGAAAAATGAATGTCTTTATTACTTTTTCTGTGGTGCTATATTTCTGGCCCAGTTCATACGTTTTCTTCAAAAAACCTTTCTGCTAGATGTAATTAGGGTCAGCCTAATCCAGTTTACGTCTTCAGAATCTGCTTCTCCAAGATGTATATTAATGTTGTTCTCCCATATGTAACTGTGTTTGTCTCTTTTTCACTCTCTTTACGTTTTACAGCTATTTTTAAGGCTCATTTGACGTTTCCAAACAAGTTTTGTATTTAATTGTTTCTGAATTAGAGTATGATGTTCCACTTAAACTTCTTGATGTAATCGTCTTGAAGTGTAAGAAATGTGAAGCTCCTCATTATGAAGATTTGTCAATTCTCCATTCTTTCATATGGTAAGGTCTAAATATTCTGCACAATATTATTTTTGCAGACGCTCTTAACTTTCAAAAATTTAAAGATATTTTTCAATGATATGGTTTTCGAATTATATATATTATAAGGTTTGCAATTCTTACGGTGGTGAATAGTCAGGTATGGTCCTACGGTTTATGACGTCGTGTAGTTTCCTTAACGGATACCAGCTTTATTCCGAAACATTGGTATCTACTGACTTTAAGAAATCTTAATCATTTCGACCCTGACGATGGAGACTGCACGTATTCCTCTTAGGAATTCATGGTATTACAAAGAAAATGACTCGAATTGTATATGTCTGTGTCCATTGTAACTCACAGGAAGAGGGCTTCGGCAGGTTCTTCAACGATGAAGGTAAAATTCAGCATCTCGGCCATGAGCCATAGAAGCCGGATCTCTGTTCCGTCCCACGAGGTAACAATACGCTGTCCATCGAAGTACTGCCCCCTGCAATGCAATGCCAATTTGAACATAATTGGCCGTGGTATTTCATAGAAGGAAGTGGAACAATCGACCTCCATAACAGGTAGTGAATTTTTTGGCTAGCTGAGGAACTGTTAGGTTGCCAGTGCTGATGTTTTCACGGCGTACAGTGGGTCAAATTAAGCGAAAGCTGGCCAAAATTCAAATTCTTCAACTTTCACGAAATGCTTAAAAATGTACCTGAGGGGCAAAAGAAAGTTCCCAGGATAAGGAAAATGTAAGTTTAATGAAACTGGGGGATTGAATTGTTGTCGGTACAGGCAAACAAACAGAGCCTTTTTAGTAGCAGTGTTTCGGAAAGTGGTTTGTACACAAATTCCGGTAGTGGTTTTGTTAATTATTTTTACGGTGACAGTTTAATTTATTAAGAGAATTGATTATGGAGCAGAGAAATAAGGGTAAGTAATGTGTAAACTAATTAAAACATAATATTTAATGTGAAATAATTTCTATATTAATTTATATATTACGTTAATTTCTTGTTCCATAAAATTTGAATTTAATTGTTTACATAGCGCTGAAAAATTGATATGAGCCGATCCAGCTCCTTTTGTTGCAGTGTTTTATAGCTTTAAACTTTACTATTATACAAAACAATTTTCTGCCAATACGTGCTAATCTGGAAGTTATTAACGATTGCAAAATTTGATAATGCGGTTTGATATGTAATCTAAAATTTTGAATGACCACGGTCAATTTTAATAAATAGTTAGTAGAGTATAGATAACTAACCAAGCTTACATATTATGTATGTTATGTTTATACATATATGTTTTATATTCCAGTACTTACACATATGTATTTATTTTTCGATATTTTATAATAAAATATGAAAATAATTCGCACAATTATTACACATGAATACATAATTAAAGAGCAAAGAATTGTTTAAACTTTGGACACAAAGGAAAGGCGACCACAATAACATCAAGAGTGAATCATTTCAAAATACTGTCATAGGTATGTAAAGTAAATTTCGCCCTATAACAGGCCATAAAGGCCCAGAGGGGGAGTAGAGGTATAGCTCCACTCTTTCTTTAACCCTGGCACTAGATGGGGGTGGGTGGTCAACTCCACACCCCGGCCGCTTTACCCCTATGGAAAGAGACCCGGTACCCATTTTATAGGAGGCTGGGTGGGCCCCAGGGCCGGTCTGGATGGCTGCAAAAAATCTCGCCCCCACCGGAATTCGATCCCTGGACCCTCCAGCCCGTAGCGAGTGGCTACACCGACTACGCTATCCCGTCATATGTACGTACAGACTTTTTTAAAATCACTTGAAGATTTATTTGATGAAAATTAAACTAATATTAATTTAAAAGCAATTGATTTATTTTCAGTTTTCAATTAAGTTTTTTATTTTCATTTTTAATATTATAATTTTTATTTTCTAGCTCGTTTTGGACTTGAAGAAAATTCTCCGAATGCATTAAAGGAAATACGTCGGAATATATCTCGTGTTCGTAGTGAATTTTTGAAAAGATGGATTGATGCAAGAAGAAACCAACAACATTTTGCATCACAGAACGCATAATGGTTGGAAAAAGAAATCAATTTACACATTAAAGTTATTGCCAAAACATAAGAAACAGATACGAAATGCAATCCACTTCAGGTACACGTGGTCGTCGAAAAGAGGCGTTTGAAGAAAGTAGCAAAGGAGCAACAGCAGAAAATCAAAAAACTTCGAAAAACTCCTTGTTTTCCTGAACTGTCTCATGTCACTGATATTAATCTACTATTTGCTGATAAAAGGAATGCCGCTAAACTTATCAATGAAGCTTTAGAAACATCTACAAAGGGAGCGTTAAGAAGCAGGAAAGTTTGAGCTGCTTATGCTAACGATGTTGTGTACCATATACTCCTAAAGAAGCACTCTCTTTGTTCTTTGAAGCTCATTTGACAGAAAGTCAATATACAAAATTTCGAAGTCAAGCAAAAATTAAGAACTGCATTATCTACCAATATTGTTGCTGAAGCCGTTTTGCCTATTGGGAAATTGTCCGAGGAAACCCAGAAACTAGAAACAAGGATCTCAAGTACTTCAGAAGACGTCATCGAAGGAAAACATCTCGGTCATCAACGAATTAATACGTTTTTAATTTACTTCGGGGTTCCTCTGGTCATAGAATTTGAGAAAAAGGCTACAAAAGCATATTTGCGAGAAGCATTAAAAATATTAACCGCTCCGAAAGAATTGGAAGGTCAGAGTCGTGCTGGCCCTACTAGCACAGAAGGTGACTCTGACGACATTAGCAAAGACATTTCTAATTAATTTGATTGAAAGTAAAGCTTTTTGTTATTTTTATACATTTTTATGGTAACATTTTAAAAATAAAAAATTGTGTTTTTCCTGCAATAGTCAGAATTTTGGCCAGCTTTTTTGCACTTTTATCCACAGTAAGGCGGTGTGGTTGAAGACTCCTCTCTTCTGGAATATGACGCTGTGTCACTGGGTAATGGTTTTCGACGTCTCCTTCGAAACGTCGGCAACGGATTACCCAGTGACACGGCGTCATATCCCGGAAGAAAGAAGTCCTCTATTATTAGCTTCTCAAGAAAGAATCTGTTCTGTGCAGTTGGTTGTTAGTTAATTGGTTAGTTGCTTCTGAAAATTGCTCAAAACTCTCATTTCAGTACATTAATTTGCAAATTATTAAAATGTTTACATGAATGTGTGTGGCCTTACAACTCAGTTAGCCTCCAATTGTATATTTTATCTGGTGGTACAATTTTAACAGAGGAATGGTTAATGCTATGATTTTTTTCACTAACAAGACGCGAGATCCAGTCGCTTAGTACCTTGTCGTTCTCATGAAGACAGAACCGTAAGTTAGAATTTAAAACAGTAGGCACACATTCCTTAAAAAACAGAATTCGCGATTTCCATAATAATAAGGCCTAAAAATCTGTACCTGTGTATGCCACGAAGGCATGTAGAGGAAGTACACGTGTTCCATGCATTCTTAACCTTGACACCAGATGGAGGTGAATGGTCATCTTCACGTCCCAACCGCTTTACTCCTGGAGAAAGCGCCTCCAGTAACCATTGAATAGAAGGCTGGGTGGGCCGCAGAGCCTGTCTGGACGTTTTGGAGAAGAGAAAAGTCTCTTGCCCCTGTCGGGATTCGAACCCCGGATTTTTCAGCCCATAGCCTAGTCATTATATCGAGTGCGCTACTCTTCCATTTGGCCTATATAATTTATTTGTAATTAAAAACAATAAGACTGAATCCAATTGTGTAAATTACAAGTAGAAGTGAGCAGAATGCACATGACTGCAGCTGCAAATGATGCATTCTTTCGAAACGTGGGGATTCGCTCATTCCAGAAGGCCTGAATTCTCGTGACTGTCTTTCACAGCATCTAAAGCAAAAGGCAGTTCTACTAGTTTCATATTTACTGCTTTTATTGCAAGGAGGTTAGCCGTTTTCAGTAATTTCTAACGTATGCAGGCTTCCTTGTGTGTATTATTCCGTGTCTTTCCTAGAATAGGAACAATTCTGCTGCCTTCCTAATTAATATCTATAAATTTTATATGCGTGATTCCAGGCTTCCGCGGCGATGTAAATGAGATCTTCACTCTTCTGGAATGTTATGCAGCGTAGATTGATAGTTAGTTACCGATGTTTCGGGAAAACGTATCCGTTCCATCCTTAAGGGTCAAGCAGTTCAAGAAGAAGATTATTTTTGGACTGATAGGTTGTTCCGAAACCTCGGTAACTAGGTATTAATCTTCGCTGCGTAACATCCCAGAAGAGCAAGATCTCAACTTTTATATACACTCTTTTTTCGACGTGACGAATAGTTAAGGAGGGCACGAGAAAATAATTTACAATTATGTGCAATGTATTTCTCTAGAGCGATTATCTTTCCAACGATAGAGTTTTATCTGCAGTAAAGGATCGTGAAGGTCAGTGAACAGTTCATTGTGCACAATATCAAATAATACACAATTTGGGCTAGCTACACTTATACACTTTAGTTAAATTATGGTTTGATTTATTTCACAATAGTCTCTGGACTTCAGGAATTTAAACTCACGGTTAAGCAGTCAGTGAAGCAATAAGTCAAGCAGATACTCGCCTCTTCACTATAAATGGTGGTTGATGGCCCGCAGCCACCACGAACTGGTGTCCCATGAAGCCAGTAAGCATCTTGTCGGGGAAAAGGTTAATTGTGGGACGGGTAAGGGCGCCGCACCTCCAAGCAGTCAGGATCCGTAAGGAGCTCGAACCCAGGCCGTTGATAAAGAGGTCATGTGTGTACAAGTTGATGTCTACGTTTTGTCGCTTGACAGAATCTGACTGGAACAAGACTCGAACTAGTCAAAACTGACACAAATGCAAAGTTTCTTAGTATTTTGTTATTCTACGTTCTTTATCAAGATTTGAGGTCATTTAACGCAGAATTAATGGCGTTGGAATGATTATGAATGATTAATAAAGATTTTGCTGTCTGCTCTGATTCTAAAATTGTATGTTTAGAATTGATGGTATTTTGGCGTCGGTATTGGCGATTACTAACAGCAGAAAATTTGGGGATGACAGTAACACTAGGCGCACCCCTCAGTATTAGGGGAAGTTACCAGGCATTACATTATGCAGGATGAGAAGGAAGTCCCTCTGCACCTGTCTGAAATAGGATATAGTTTATAGTGGAAGCCACAGTGTATGAATGGATACCAGGAACTTTTTTCCGTGGAGTTACAGAAAAGTTTGAACTTGCAGATGGAGCAGTAGAAAATGGCACACTTCTTGGACATATCTGACTTTTTCAATTTTAGCCCAATGCAGCGCTCTTCTTGCACAAGTGACCTCTGCACCCTCACCT
The DNA here is from genome assembly GCA_021186555.1 of Reticulitermes speratus. NCBI lineage: Eukaryota > Metazoa > Arthropoda > Insecta > Blattodea > Rhinotermitidae > Reticulitermes > Reticulitermes speratus. The sequence continues at coordinate 19,033,703 of JAJKFL010000009.1, read as the reverse complement.
TTGACGGCTTTGGCCCTTCGGTCTGCTCCGATTCTGAACTAATTCTGGAACCGTGTGTCCTTTAGCTGGGCCCATTTTTAGGACAATGATTCTGCCTACGCAGGACATTAAAACGCAAAGAAGTGCAGACCTACCTTTCATGTGTTATGGCGCTAATAGACTTTTCCCGTGTATGAGTAGTCCACAACCGTAGCTTATTCGCCAGCTACGGTGCGGCCTCTGTGGATTCTCATGATAAAATGTACGCTGGTAAATCGTGTATGATATAATTATTCGTAATTTTCTGGTCCTGTTACCTTCCACAGTTCGATGGGCAATTCGCTGAATATCGGAGCCAGTATCGTCACACTGTGCGTTATATGGCGGGGGAGAGTGGACATTTCGAGTTGGAAGCAATTTTGAAATGATTAGGACAAAATAAAGAGAAATCACCTTTTATCAGTCTCAGGCCAGTACATGTGGAGTTAGTGGTTGACACAGTGGGACTGGGATGGGCTTTCTTCGAGTACTTCGTTTTTCGCCTGTCAGTATCAATCTTCCAGTGCTCCTCAGTAATTTATTCATCTAACCTAGAAGCTGTATAACCGTATCAATTGACAGCGTCCTGAAATAAACACTTAACATATGGAACAATGTCAACTGCGGCTTACAAGTAATGATTTTTGCGATGACATTTTGGTGGCAGAATAACAAGCAGCGGATTGTAGCCATCTCGATCACAAGATCTAAACCCATGCACATTTTTACTTATGGGGCATGTTACTGGATAAGAATTACAGTAATAATCCTCGCATTGAAGAAGATCTGAAAGAAAGCATCCTGAATGTAGTGTTACTAACTTTACCAGTAGAACTTGACATACAATAAAAAACGTATTATTTATGCGTGATGCCTGTCTGTGAGCCGGAGGACAGCATTCCCAGCACATTTTTTTTATTGTGAGTAGAATAGTAATAGCTGGAACACACTGAAGTAAAACGCTTGAACACTTATTCACCGCAAATGGGAATAATACTGGCGAGCGCTGCTCAACGGTCTGAGTGAAAAGTGATGCGGATTTCTAGGAAGTACAAGATCTCTTTATACCCTAACCAGGGTATGTGGGATTATTATAATGTTGCTTTTGAATATGCCGGTATGTCTGTCTAATCGTAATGTGTCACTAAATACGCTTTGTTGTAAATTCCGTAAAACTTTATAACTTTGCTGGGATTCTGTGTTTTTTTAGGTAATTTCTTAGTTTTGGCCGGGGAAGAACGTAGCATATTTGGCAGATGGGCCTCCTCTGTGCTTGAGGTGGCAAGGGCACGATATATATGCTTTGCTTTGTCCTCCAATCCGCTATCGCTATCACTGTGCAAGCCTTCCGCCTGAAAATCTTTCTGGCCAGAAACTACCAAATGACCCATGTCAGTGAATTGTGTCGGGATTGGATTTATTGATGTACTCACGTACCCATGGTTCTGCTGTACTTGTGCTGATGTAGTAATAGAATAAATGACTATGTTGTTTTTCTGACACTAGATTTTAATTGTGGTTTTATATGTACCTTGATAGAAGTATGTTTTAATTAGTTATGTTTCCAAATTTGTCATGATAATGACATCGTAATAGGTTAAAACACGTCGAGTCGGATAATGTATTAATTCGACTAGTATATTTTATGATGAAGAACTGAAAGTACCTAACCGTCTTTCTACCCTTGTCAACAAAAGAATGCTCCAGTTCTTCGGACATGTTGTAAGGAGAGACGGAGAAAACCTTGAGAAGATTATCATGGAGGGGAAGGTTGAAGGCAGAAGAGCACGAGGAAGGACTGCTAATAGATGGGTAGATCAGGTGAAGAGGATCACTGATCTGCCTCTCCAACGATCCTTGAGGAAAGCCGAGGACCGTCCAGGATGGCGACACTACATACAGTATGTGCTAATATAGACGTTACCAGTGGGGTCACGACACTCAGCAATGAGTAAAACGACTAGAAAATAAATTTTATGATGCTGTGTTGTAGTAGCTGTTATGTGTACGTACTTGTTATAAAACTGTAAGACAGTAACACAAAGATATAAATATTAATTTGAAGCTTCAAGAAATTGTTGGGCAGCTGAAGCCTACGGCTCGACATGTGTTGTTCCTTATTGACTTTTTGATAGAAAGGATAGAGAGTTTTTGTAGCCAGCGACAGTGCTCTACACTTGTATTTTGGAGGAATTTGCGATTTTCCGCATTTCCTTCAGGAAAATGACGGCCAAAATCTCGGGCAGGCAACAACTGCTTCCTTCCAAAACACTTTCAATTTATCATTTAACAGCCGTCCTACCATCCACGCTATCTAGTCTCAGACACTGACAGCATCGCAAAGTACTCCACAGCGACAACTGAGAGTAAGAATGACGGCGATCAGACGCACAACCTTTCCAGAATAGGAGCGAGGTTGTGTTTAGTTTGCGTTTAAGTGTCCGTATTGGAGAACACGCCCTTATTTTCTTGCGGTTTTAGTTTGTTTTTCATTTAAAACCGAATTTATAATTAGCATAACCCAGTTTTATAAAGCGAGGACCTGGCTTCGACTCATAACTGATTCTACAGTGATGGAAATTCCGATACCAAAGAGAGATCGATTTAATTTTATACTTTGGTTTGAAATGATGCCAGATACGCTACTCACCTGGTTCTGGTTACCGATCACCAGGATGTTCACCAAGTTCCTAGAGAGTTTGGAGCTAAGGAATTCGCGTATGCGCCACGTGGACGCCTGTGACACCACGATGACCCTGCTCATACTGTGACTTCCAACCACGGTTTCTGCCGTTTTTAGGTCCCTGATGAAAAGCAGGAAGTCTCTACATCTCATGTCCGGCGGGTCCATCAGCTCCTGTTTCGAGATCTTTCCGTGGATGTACGTCAGTGGGTATGTACTAAGGAGGGCCTGCAGGAGATGATACTGTTCCTCATAGAAGTCATCGTACAGGATTAAGGATATGCATTGAAACAGGTATCGCTTTGCGATGTAGTTGAGTAACTCGATGACGGGGGGTACCTGGACGCTATTCAAGGCGTTATTGCAATTGCTGGCTAGTCTGTGCTCCGATGTAAGTTTCATCTTGTCTATCAGGATCTTCACTAACACTGGCTCTTGTGCAACAGTGACTTCGGTTGGCAGCACTGCTGTAGTTTCTTGTGTTTTGCTGTTTGATGGCTTCTCATGTTTGTCAGTATGTCCTCCGTGATTAAATAAGTAAAATGTTTTTTGTGGAATTGCCAACACGGCGGTTGATTTCTGCTCATTTTGGGCTGCCACATTTCTTGGTGCTCTGTGACTGTGTTTATAGGCAATTACATATTCTTTCCATATTTGAATGCGTTTAGCTTCACGTTTCTGTGTAAAAACATGTTCACTTGTATTAATTAAGCTCCTAGTGGCAGTGTATATGGGACCACTTTTTGACGTATCACTATAATGCTCAAAAATATTATTTTCATTGGAAATATTTTTTGACCCGACAATAATACTCGAATCATTATTTTGTGGTTTGGCTGAAACTAGAGTTATAATGGCATAAATCACAATTACTCTTTGGAACGAAATTGTTGAAGGTGCCATTTGAAACCCACTGTGGATACTGGTAAAAGTGTGAGTAGCAGTATTTCGTCATAAGAGTGTGGCAAGTCATTCTGCTTTGTTCCACATATCGAGCATGCGATGTTTTAACTGAAATTAATTCCTGAATATTTCATAACATCATTTTCTATTTCGTGCTTCACCTCGATCAACATTAACTCTGGAATGGAATCCTTAATTATTACTGAGATTTGTGAAAGCAAGCAACATACCTCTATTACTAATTCTTGTATTCTTTATCGTCATCATGTACTCTATAGCATTAGGATCTTCAGACCTGTTCTTATGAATCCAAAAATTACCTTGGTCGCTCCATTATCCTTTTAGCCTTCCGAGTTATCGTCGTCTCCTCGGTAGGTAACGGAGTGCCAACTGTGGAAAACGGCGTCTTTCCATTCTTTCTACATGATTATTTTCAAATTTTTGTTATCAATTCATCTCATCAATTAAAGTTACAGATTTCAGTATTTCTATGAAGTCATAATTCAGAAGTATTGATTCTATAACGTCAGAAGTTTGGTGGTCTGACGTATTGAAACCTTAAGGATATCAAAATGTTCACTTATGAAGTACATTTATTGAGTTTACCTGAATTGTGCGATCCTTCATACCTCACAGAGAAGACAGGCCACATTCATTGTAAGAACCACTCAGTTAGAGCTCTTAGGGAAATTATCGGTATCTATTTTTGAATCACATGAAACATATAAATGCACTGTATGAGAAGCTACAAAGTTTCTTATTATTTCAGAATATGTATATATATATATTTATCTATGGGCTTTAAGTAATTAAGTTTACTTTTATTAAAACTGGTTTGACGTAATATTGGTAAGTGGAAAAATAATGACGCCTTACGAAGACCTGTAGGTAGTATTGTTAAGTATTATGCACAATGTTTTGTTGACCATCTTTGTTTTTGTTTTTTGTATATCCTTAGGAAAATGGGCAAGTTTCGGGTACAGTAACCATATTATTCTATTTCCCCTTTAATGTTATCACCAAACGAGGGAGACGAACATAGGAAGCTGCTGGATTTCTCTTGATACTTGAAATGTCTTCATTATCAAATCCGAGTAATTTGCAGTCTCTCCTGCCGTCCCATCCTATTCCTCTAAAGCGGCGTGTCGTAGAAAAATGACCAACACAGAGTCCAGGGATAATTATTATTTTTTTTAATTTTATGTAAGGAATGCCCACAAAACTTATCTGAAGTCCATACACGTTTGAGGGAACGCAAATAGTGCTATTGTTAGGACAAGGGAAAAGCTGCAATACTGTGTTTGCCAGGATATGAGAAATGCTCGCACAGGCAATTCCTGTCTCTTTCTGGGTAAACCTAACGCTCCATTATAAATTCATTGCAAGGATGCGGAAAGACAGAGATTTTCAGTTCCAGTGAAACGGTGTTTTCAAAATACCCCTCAAGGGCTAAAAAGGATGTCGAAACCCAAACAAATTCATGTTCGAGTTTCAACAGGTTCTATGGTAGTTAAACAACCGAAACACAGAGTATAATCTACGTTACTGAATAATAGTGAAAACTGGACCATTAGTGCTTCTGATGTTAGCGGTCCGTCTCTATTCTGTCCATGAAGACAATTTACAATTCTCAGGGCCTGTCAGCGCCGTACTGAACTACACTCTCTGTTAGTGTCTGTGTACTTCTAGGTTTTAAATATACTGTTTCCCCTTGAAGAACTAGCTGTTGTAGCTTAATTGCTGGATGAAGAATAAGACGCTATTAAGGGACAACACAAATGGGTTTATAAAACTTGAAAAAGTGAAATTTGCTCACAAAAAATTTGCTGCTTGATTTTAAAGGGCTTTTAAATTATGAGACTAGCTTTTACGAATACAATAGTCCCTTAGTAATCCGGATTCTGAAGTAGTCCGTAAAATTTTGGACCAAATATAGCCCAGTATTTCCGATTGAAATTATTATTACACTATACTATATATTATTATTATTATTATTATTGTTGTTGTTATGTTAGGTAAAGTTTTTCGGCTTTAAGGAGTTTTACTTTAGCACTGAGTGGTAATTAATTTATGTTACCTATACCACGGAGGAGTTTACCCACGGTGGTCCGGATTCCCGGGTATTCCCGGTCACCCGTCCCCCCATATTCCGGATCATAGAGGAACTACTATATTTTGTAAAGCCTCAGCATTTTTAAATGTTTTCGGTAAGCATTTATATGTTCATATTGTTTACAATCAATTGTCACTATGTCACAACCCGAAGCACAAACACTGTCACTGCAGACTGCTTGAGATCGCATATCAAATTTTCGTGAGAAAACATGGCGGTTTGCGAGACTGAAGTTTTCACAGCTGCGTTGCTGAAGATTCAAGTCTTCTGGAACGTAATTAGGCGTATTTAAATATTTAATCAACATTAACACAGACTTTTATTTATAATGTAAAGTTCTTTGTTTTCTTTTCCTTCTTGAATTCAAATTTCACCCCTTACAAGTACAATGGGTAACGTGGGTCTTTCCTGGGGAAAAAGCTGCCGGGGTGTGGCGTTGACCACCCACCTCCATCTAGCGCCGTGGTTAAAGATAGTGTAGAGTTGTACCTCTACTCCGTCTCTGGGCCTTCATGGCCTGTTCTAGGGTAAATTTTACCTTTTACCTTTATCGCTGACAAATAGCGTCATGATCTAACGCAGGTAATGTTAACTGTGGGATTGTACTTAATATTACTGATACCGAAAACCCAAATTCATAAAATGTGGCTTCTCCCTATTATTCCCAAATTTATATTTTGTGGCTTTCAGTTGTTATCATTCATACAGATGTGTCAGGTTTTATTATCTTTCAGAATGTTTGTAACGATATGATTTGCTGTTTTAATGACATTTCGACGTAGCTATATATAGTAGCCTATATATTTTTATGGGTTAGTGATATTTTATTTAAAAGAATACATATAACATTTCATATTCTCTTCTAATTACATAGTCGGGTTGTACGTAAACCCATCTTACAGGTGCATTATTTTTCTTTTTTTTTCAGAAAGGAAATGTGCGTATTTTATGTGTACATTACCATGCAACAATGTGAGATTTTCATGATGGGCCAGATCAAGAGAGTAGGAAGCAGACATTTAAATAACTGAAACTTCGAAATATACGTGACTTAATTATACTGTGTGGCCTAATTCAGTTAATCTGAATTTTTATAAAAGTTGTTTCCGGATCGGCTTAGTTTGGGAACGGCTACAATAAGAGCATAACAAAACAAAGTTTTGGGTAGAATATTTCACAAATCATCCGTGCACCTGCCCCGTGAGTTCTGTATGTACTGTAAGGAACGTCTCAGAAGAAAAAACGAAGTCTTCTTGGAGCGACAACAATTCAGGGCATTTATCTTGAAAGCCTTGAATCTAAGAATTCGGAGGCTGAGTTTCGTGTAGTGCGAGAATTTGGTAAGTATTATTACTTTTCTAAAGGCATTTTTTTACAAACTGCGGAAAAAGTACAGAACTCTAGTCCAAATTAATGGAGGCTCATCCCACCTTGGAATCCCAATATTTTACTCATTTTCGGCCACTGCACGCCAAGAGACAATCGCGGCACGCATCCAGTTGACATAGTAGACCAAGTCCTGTTGATGTCGTCATGTTCCCTATTTTTGCTGTCACAAAAGTGAAAATAAGTGACACAAAGTCTGTGACTGTCCCAGAGAAAATTGGCCGAGACTTGGAGTTGCCAATGTAATGAAACTTCTGAAATAATAATTAGCCGAAAAATTCTAAAGCAACACACCAATAACTGGGTAAGAGAAGTGACAAATTTAAGTGTAACATCCCGCTGTGACATAAATATACAGAGTTAAGGACAGTGCCGTCGATTACAAAAACCTTCGCATATTAATTAAGTTGAAATTTATTAAGTTACATGTTCCGGCTCACCTACAAAACAACCACAATCAGACAGTAAGATACAAAGGGAAAATTCTACTGGGAATCACCAATTTTAATAATTTTAATAATTCTTACAATTTTAATAATTTCTAATTTATACTATTTTTATGATTATAACTACTAATATTCTCAACCTTTTAACTGATTGCCATTGAATACACATATCCCGTACCCAATAAATTTTGGGTCATAATGTATTATATATATATATATATCTCTTATGATATACAAGTTGAGATTTCAACGCAATTAATACTAAAACTAGAGGAGGCGTTACACACGTAAATTTTCCCTTTATATCTTACAGTCTGATGATGACTTTTTATACGTTAGCCGAAACATGTAGCTTAATCAATTTCAGTTTATTTAATATAAGAAAGTTGTTGTGATTGACGGCACTCTCCCTACCTTTGTAAAGAAAAGTGAATTTTGGTAGCCAAAAATTTTGTAATTTCTTTAAATTTTGCAGCACTGGATGGCCTGTCCTTAATCGAATTATTCCTTGTACACATCCTGGAGTATTCTAATAAACTGTGTCTGTATAGCGAATCATTCTAAGCAGCGGCATAGAACATTACAAATACGGATATCAAAGTTTATCTTTGTCAGTGGTCTATTCGTGTTCATTATGGGTACCCGTTGTAAGTTCGATGTTCCGTAAGACAAACTGTTAATGAGTTTCCATATTGTTGCAGACGCTTATGATTATAATGGTAGTGTTTCGCTAGCTACAGTATAAGTTTTTGGAATATAATGTGTCATAAATAGTAGTGTCAGTGAGAACATTTTAATTATAAGCAAAGCAGGTCTATATACAACGTTTGCACAAGTACTTGTATGTACATGCCTACATACAGCGCTTTTCTTCAGCCGGTGCGCATGCCAGCAAACTTGTCGAAAGTTGCCTATCCGATCCGCCGGTGCATTGTGTTTCGACCTAGAGGCATATTTTCATTAGACTATCACCGAACAAGTTTTTAGGGAAGAAAGCGCTGTGCATACTTGTGTGTGTGTGTGTGTGCATGTGTGTGCGTGTGCGCGCGTGGTGTGTCGTGTATATATGTCTTTCACTAACCATGTTCTTTTTCTAAATTACTGACCTATCTTTCTCACGCTTTTTGTCTCGGCTCTACATTGTACGTCACCCTGTTCCCGAATACGAAGATAATCAGTTATTACAGCGTAGTCGCTATAGTGACTAGGCTACAGACTACACCACCGTGGCACCGTAGTTCGATTCCCGCAAGGGGAAAGATTCTTTTCTCGTCCATATCTCCCAGACCATCTCTGGGGCCCGACCAGCCTCCTATTTGATGAGTAACGGTAGAAATTTTGAAGAAGCAAGCTGCTGGATCGTGAACCTAATCACTCACCTTCTTCTAGTTCTGGAGTTACAAATTAGTGGAGCTATATCCTCCGCCCTCCATATGTCTCTACGGCGTGCACAGAGAAACTTTATATCTGCTCTGGAATTCTTAATTCTCCACCCTCTTTCACTTTGAACACAGTAACCTCCACCTCCACTGTTTCGCCACTTTAAAAGATTCAAGTATCGGTATTTTAGAGTACGTCACTTTGTGTTCATTTGCTCAGTTAAAACAAAGGAATATTTTTCCATTATGAATTCAAGCATAATTTTATACTTAAATCAATAACCCTATGAAGAAGGCAACAAACGTATTGCTAGAGGTTACATTAACTTATGACTATCATACAGTGAAACCGGCTAAACATTCAGCACAGGAGAGAATAAAGTCAGAAACTTGCTCATTGGCTGGTAAAGTCAGGCATCCGTCCCATCGACTTGATATTTACTCGCAGAAGTATGACCGAGCAAACACAATAGTTGTCTCTTCACTTATGACTGTACATCGACTAAAATTTCCAGTCTGCTGAGATTTTAATAAGATAGTTAGAATGGCTGTCAGAGAAAGCTTTAGCCTCTATGTAGGAGCAATGCTGGCATTCGTCTGTAGCCAAACACAAATTTTGCATTTTGGGAGGAAAACTTCAGTTTTTTATATGCCTTGCAAGTTAAAATAGGATGAAGTACTTCAACATTGTGTGACACTTCACTACGCTTTGTTTTCAAAATATTTAAATTCGCGACTTATTGCTTCCAGACAGAGGAAAAGGAAAAAAGAAAGTGCAAAAGTATGGAAGAAAGAAAACATTTAATTCTGCATAGTAATGCAAACGGTGCCACAACATATCTATTATATTAACAATTGCTCAAATTCAGTATTTTCTGGATGCAAGTTATTCCTTGAAGCAGATTATATTGATGTGTAGAACAGGCTTTATTTAAATCTGTATGGCAGAACCCACTGAAGCAAACCTCTCATCCTGCTGTTACTGGTTTTCGTTAAGGGCAGTGAATCCCAGAAGTCCATGCGATCCTTGAATTTATCAGGAACCACACTGATACGTAGTGGCCTGACACCATAAATGGGTTCGGCTGGGGGTGGTAAATGATCGAACACGTAGTAGGTTATGGCATCTTTGTTGGCTCCGGCCGTGGGCCACACGACGCCTTGCGGAGTTGGAGTTTCTGCTTCAGGCGTCGGGTTTCTGACGGAGGAGTGAAATGATGAATACAATAACAGTCAGTAATAATAATAATAATAATAATTCGAAAGGTACTACATCCGTGGGTGGGACTTTACCTCTTCTTTTTTCGATGCTTCACGATCACACTCATTTAGACACACAACACTCGGTAGGACTCCTCTGGACGAGTGATCAGCCCGACACAGAGATCTCTACCTGACAACACACAACACTCACAAGAGACCGACATCCGTAGCCCCGACGGGATTCGAACCCACAATCCCAGCAAACAAGAGGCCGCAAAACCATGCCCTTAGACCGCGCGGCCACTGGGATCGGCAATAATAATAATAATAATTATTATTATTATTACTAGATACATAATTACAACGAAGGAAAAATGGGTGGGACATAGATCACAAATGGGCAAGTTGACAGATCCTTTAGGAATTTTAAAGGGAAAACGTGAAAAGGGAAGACACCACTCGACAGGCCTAGCCATAGATGGAAGGATACTATTAAAATTGATTTAAAAGGAAAAGGGAGGGACATTGCAGGTCTTATTCACGTGACTGTAGTTGTGAATAAATGAAAGTTCTGTTTTCATAAAATGCGTGGAAGTTTTTGATTAGCTAAGTGACATGTAACTTCTCAAGTGGAATATGCGCCAAGTAGCTAGTTAATATATATGAAATCAAAAGAAGTCCAAGAAATTTAAGAGAAATTACAATGACGCATCCACATGTAGTGAAGTATATATATATATATATACATACATATATCCGTCTTTTTTCAGCCTATTAATTTCGAAACAATTTGATTACTGTGTTGAGATTAAGAACTAACTAATGCAGCTCAGTCGACGTCTACCAGCTAAACTAGACAGGAGAGCATTTTAAGTTTGTCACATCTCACCAGGCTTTTCCTCTCACTAAGTAACAACGACTTCGCTTTGAGGACGAATCCTAGATTGCCTTACCCGTGTGTAGCAAAATTTGTCCACAAGGTGACCAAGTCTTCAACCGTCTCTAGATCAGGATGTCCAGGCTCCCATCTGTCGGCCGTGAAAGCGGACGATAAGATAAATTCCAATTCATCTACATGGGCAACGCCTGGAATGTTGAAAGGTGCGTTGTAGGCAAGTTTACATCACTAGAACGCAGTATCATAGCACTATCCAACATTCAAATCACGGGTCAGGGATGCTCTAAGAAAAAGACGCAAGGAAATGAATTAAGCCCAACACTTTTACACTTTGAAAAAAAAAAGTTAAAGAATGTTGGTGAAAATAAGACCTACAGCCCAGCAGAAGTCGGAGGTTTCTCTATAATCTGTGCTTAATTGCAATTGATACTCTTAGATTCAAGAGTGAAGAGTATTGCAGCTGGGTTTACGTACTTTACGTGTCAGTCAGGACATACTGATTTTTGAGTGTCTGCATGCATACGAAGTAGCAGTGCCACAGAGCTGTCCTGAAGAGCCGACAATTTATTTTACAGTACAGGAAGTAATTTTGCGTATTATAATCACGTAAGTCATCCTGTTATTTTAGTTTATAATAAACTAATAGTTATATCAGTCAAAAACAAATATATTATGTTGAAAAACCAAACGCTACATGTTTCGGCTTTTTAGAAAGCCATCATCAGTGTGTAGAAATGCGTAGAAAGTGTAATGTGTAAGAACAGAATCAAATTATTCAAGATTGAGATTTCACTCTTGTCACAACCATTAATCTTAAACGCCACTAATAATATTCCACCTTAAATGCCCGCAAATAGAATATCATTAGTTATTTTGACGATTTTAGACTCATATCAATATATGATGTGCAGCCACAGCGTCACACACATTCTTAAAAATATTGTGTTTTAGGGTTTTTAAGATATTGTGCTATTAAAGAGCTTTTTGAATAACCACTGTGACAAGCTGAGATCTCACTGTTTTTATAATTTGATTATTCTGTACTGCATTACACTTTTATATTCTTGTGCAGCCTGATGATGGCTTACTAAAAAGACGTGACATGTATCTGTTGTTTTTTGTTACAATATGTAGTTGTGTCTGGTGTATATACTTCATTCATTCATTCTGTAGTCTTGTCTTACGACAGGTCCGTAGTCTCTTCCAAAGCGAGTTCTCCACATGGTGCGATCTAGTGCTTCCTCTTTCAATTTCCAGTAGCTTATCTTTTCCTTAAGGTCATCCAGTAGCTGCTTACGTCTTCTCCCTCGTATTCTCGTCATTTCTATCTTTCCTTCTAACTTTCCTTCAATCACGTGTTTTAGAAGACAGTTGCTACGCAAGATGTGACCAATCCAATTAGCCTTTCTTCTTTGTGTTGTGTGTAGGATATTCCTCTCCTCCTTGACTCTGTGTAATACGTCTTCATTTCTTACACGATCGGTCCAACTGATCTTCTCCATTCTTCTCCAGCACCACATTTCAAAACTTTCCAGATACTTCTGATCTACTTTCCGAATTGTCCACGTTTCAGCACCATATAAAGCTATGCTCTAAATGTAGCACTTCACTAGTTTCTTTCGTAAATTTAGGTCCAGTTTGCTGGTCTTCTTCTTCTTGAATGGTACGAGTATACACTTATTGGTTTAATATTCTTACGTGTCATGGTGTCGCGGTTAGGTATGTTGCGCTAGGCGCCTTTGTTGACTGTGTGATGTTTTTATCACCACCACCACTAACATCACCACCATCATAATCGTCATTATCATCAGTTTGTGAAGAACTCATTACGTATGTGGAGGTTTCATCCACCTTAAATTTGTCTAACATAACATCAAAGTTTCACACCATCTCCATGTTGTTAATTGTTGACGTTTAAATAACGTTGTCTATCAACTTTGTATATATGTTTACATTTTATCTCCACGCCAAACTTGAAGTGCCTAACTCCAATGGTTTCTTGCTTAATGCAGCCCCCACATTATTGCTTTATAATGCACAAAGCATTCCTTATTGAAAGTTGTATATTTTCTGAATTTCTGTTGCTATATACAATTTCAGAATTCGGGTTTGCATGCAAATAGAGTCGCTTCCACACCACAGATCTTGAAGTCAAAATGTTGGTATTATTGATTTGTAAGAAAAAAGACCTGCACTTTGTGTAGTCTGTAATGGAAGAAGGTTCGTGAAAAAGTCTTTATTTATTCTACACGTGAACGTGGAAACACACACTACAAAGGGCTGCTTTCGTTCCGTATGAAATAAAAGCAAAATAATACAGAAAGGTAAAATTTGCAAGATAAAAATAAGGCTATGGCAGCCATGTTTAAGGACTAATTAATTAATTAATTAATTAATTAATTTGTAACTTGTAAGTGGTCATAACGGCTTCAAGAGCGTCTCAGAAGGAGAAATACATAGAGTGGCATGTCATGTAATTTTACACAGCTAAAAGAATGAACCGTTTGAATGAAATGAAACGTCGTGTTCCTCCGATTACTTTTTGTACACATATTATTCTCTACTTCGAAATACGTTAATGGCCATAACATGGGCACCCGGAGGCTTTATGTGCAAAGATAAGGGCCTGCATTTTCTCTCACACATCATCAAAAGTAATAGTGGTATTCCTCGGGGTCTGAAACGTCTGTCCTTAACACAATCAACTATTTCTGATGCGGTACATACCGAGATCATACCGGGTGTTCCCATACCGTGCCTTTGGCAGTAAGCTGTATTTACCACGGTAGCCCAGGTTGTAGAGATATACTGTGTCGTGGCCTGACTGGAGGTGTAGTTCCACAGACTTCTGTATATTATGCTGCATGAACCGGTCCGTTGCTGCCTGTTGTCATCAGAGAAACAGCCACAATACAACAGTATATAAGTGACAGAAGTTCAACAGGACACTTTTTCAAACTTAAAGTGAATAGGCGGCGGGCTGGTCGACCAAGGAAATATGGATCTATTCACCGCAGGGGTGAGAGATTTCTCTTCTCCGAAAATTCCAGACGGGCCCTGGCGTTCCTTCATTTTCACACTTAATGGGTATTGGAGGCTCTTTCTCTGCGGAGGAAAGCGGCATGGACTTGAATCTGACCACTATTTTGCATTGAGTGCCGACGTCAAGAATGCGTGGAGGTAAGCCTCCTCTCTCCTATAGGCTTTCATGGAATGTACAGGACAACGTAACGTTTTGCACCACTTGTCCTTTCAAATCGGCGATTTCCTAGAGAACAAACAATTTATAACTACTCTCCCTCGCACACACATACACATGTGATTGTGAAAATGCGGATTCCGGCCAACTGATTCAGAATGGAGGGCGATGGGGAGATTTTGTGAATATGGTGGGGCCTACTGTGATTTGCCTCCGCAGGAATATTGGATAACTGAATGACGTGAAAAAGGGAAGGACGTGTACTTCGGACTTTTTTACTGACCCAAAATATTTTCTTGGTAGAGAGTAAATGCAAGAAAATATAAGGAAGTCAAAATCTGTTCATCTGTATCTAAATATGTGTAAAGGATGTTAAAATGCATAATATTCATTCCTTAATATCAGTCTGTTCTGATAATTAATCAGTTTTTATTTCCGCGGAAACCAAGTTTTTTTTTTACCACACAACTTATTTCAAGCACGCGTTCTCTTACATTACAGTCGCATTCTGTTATTTCGTTACAGGACAGAAGGGATAAAAAGAACCAGGGCCAGGCTGCCTAATGTTTTTTTTAGAATGATTATTTTAAATTTATGTCTCGATGTACAATAATCGCGCTACAGTACTGCCCATATCTGGCAGGGACCAGTCTGAATATCAAAATCTTTGTTTAGGGTTCCTTCTTGATGGCATGAAGACCTAGCGTAACAAGTGTTTCATCGACTTTTTTTGAAACGCCATTATGTGGCTCGTTTCGTTTAATGTATGCCATATCTAAAATATATACTGTTTTTAAAGTTTAACTATCCTTATAATGACTGTCATTTAAGTTATAATCCAATTTACTGGACGGTGAGACTTTCTTGAGAAAAGCGATGAAGTATGTTGGGGTTTGTGTAAATAAGGTTTTAAGTTTGATTTATGTGGATTGGAATGAAATATCCAGACATCTTTTAATTTGGTTAAATTTTGGTTGCTTCTAGTTTGTAAGCTAGGTATAACAACGTTCCCTGGAAAATACATAAATAAATATATTTGAAACCAATGAAAACCTAACAATAGCTGTGAACTTAACCATGCTAATAATAAATGAATCATAAAGTTTATACCTCCTAGGAGTTATTTGGAACGACGCATGGGGACAGAAAACGATGTACGCATTTGACCCATTTTCACACTTGATTTGCTACAGACTTGATGGTCATTCATCCGTGCTACTTAAAATTAATTATTTCAAAATTAATGTTGCTTCTATCGTAAATTGTTCTACGCAATAGGGAGCTATCTGTAATCCTGAAACTTGATGCTCTAATCCGGCATGGAATAGTTGAAACGTGTAGCCAGGATTTACATTGCCTGACAATTTGGTGTAGTAGCAACATTCTAGACAAGAAATCGGCCCTGTCATCGGCGTCCTCACTGATGGCTTTTCTGATTGTATACAAACAAACGTCGGGACACTATCGGAACGTTCACGGTTACCTCCTTTCATATGCGTAATTACACAATGCTTGTGGCAATGTACGTATATATTTCAACAATATATAACTGATGTAGTTGGGGAAGCGTCTTTACATAACAATGAAGATTACAAAGGCAAATATTATAATTTTCATTATTTCTCTGATTTTTAAAGAAAGCTTCTTTAGTGGTAAAGGTTATACAGCGTGAAGTGACATGGAAAAATCGTGGAAATTAAAGCTGTAACGGGATCAAATTTTCAGGCCGGACGTATTTGAGATTCGGTAGTATTCGGAATTCGACAGCACAGATTATCTAGTTCGACAGTATGCTGGAAAGTGTAGGTGCATTTCAAAAAATACAGACAGCCAAAGAAACAGAAATGCACTTGGTACTGTACAATACATGATTAAAATACAATTTCTTGTATCAAAAAGCAGTTTCCATTTTTTAGGTTTCCATCACTTTCTCATAAAAGTTTTACTCCAAAGCCTGTACAATTTTTATGCTCCCTGTTACATTGTGGGGTAGTACTTAGCAACAACAGTTTTCTCTGTCAGACAGGCAGCGAAAAATATACATCCCATGAACCTCATTTTCTTTCACAGTCCGCACATATGACGTTAATATTTCTTTTGGTGTGTGGTGCCATGTGGTCTTGCTAATAGCCGATAAACACACGGCGTTGCATGCCAGTATACCGTAATCTTAACATTTGGACGGTCAAGTGTCTTACATTACAAAGATTTGCATATTTTTTCAATCTTTGTCATCTCACTCATTTGTAGGACACTGAAGTCTGTAATACTAATTTTGTTACCATCTCAGACGTTCATAAGGTTGTTGTGTTGGTACTACCGATAAGAGGGAGATAAAGTACCTGTGCCCATGGTACTCCTGCAAAAACACTGGAAGTTTTGTTCGCACAAAGTTTCATGATTGGTTCTGATGTCATAACAGAGGGAGGAGTACAAGTTTAGACTAACATGCACACAAATATGTGTAGGATCAACTGTCTTTCCTTATAGCATAATAAGACAGGACAAACGTTACTAGTAATCATCATTCTGGAAGAAATATATTCTGGGAATTCTTGCTATTAGGTCAGCAAAGTGTTCAATTCCCACGCCATATACTTTTCATTTTCGAGAACCCCGCCATTACATGACACTCACGTTAATAATGTTGTGCACATTGGTTGTGGTAACGACGCGGTCGCTGCCCAAGTAGAAGTCGCTCACATTATGCCACGTGTCGGAGACGAGATCTTCCGGCACGCTCTCTTTCAAAAAGAAAGAAAGTCTACCGACATCTTCGAAGAAGCTATTGAAATATTCTATGCCTTTATCGGTGCCGATGAAGGCTAAAAAACAAAGAAGCCATGACAGCTCAAATAATAATGAGAATTAGGGTTATCAATTATGCTGCGTTTGGAGCAGTTATGATTTCTGAATGTGTTCTTTGCAGTGTTGAACAATTCATTGGATTAATATTACAGTTATAACTCGTCCTATATTAAATTACACGTATTTTCCCGCTTGCCCCTCTTAACGTTCGCCAAAACTAAACAGAAACTTCAAATAATAATTGCATGTAATGTCCTTTACATTTCATGCCATGGTCTATTTTCTTTGTAGTATAAGCCGTTCGTGAGAAAATCGACACATGTAACAAGGAACTTAATGACAAATAATTGCTCAGTTTCATATAGGCGAAACAGTAGGAAAAGCAGGCGTTTGTTTACAGGAGACCATCACTGGCTCCGTCATATGACGGGGCAACATAACATTATCACGGTAATTCACACTCTCTGCCATCACTTTAGAAAAGCTCTGTTCATATGAAATCGTAACGAAGGAAACAGGTTTTCGTTCAAACTCGTGTCGTGACGTCTGTCACAAGCCACGCTCGTACGTTAACCATGGCAGCCTAGTAGCTGTGGAAACCCCCGTTATGGCGTCGCTCAAAATGAAGGCTCTATCATAGCCATAGTAACAGGCTATCTGCAGCAACCCGGTAAGCATGGTAGCCATGGAACACCAGTCATGACGTAACAAAACACGAAAGCTTTATGTCTATATAGGTAGATGAGGCGGAATAACGTAATTGCTATACAGGCTAGGGTACGAAGCGAACGACCAAGAAACCGTGATTTGATTTCTGGCAGGAAGAAGAAACTTTTCCCTTCTCAAAATCCGCCACATCGGCCCATTAAGTCTCCAATCCAAAGGCTGCCGGGGGCTCTTTACCGGGGATAAAGCGGCCAGTGTTTGAAGCTGAATACTTACCTCTGTCTAGTGCCGAGTTTAAGAATGGGTGGTGCTATACGTCCACTACATCATATGCCTTCAAGCGGTGCAAAGGGCTAACTTTAACTTTCAGTTACATAGGAGCTGATAATATTAAAATTGACTGTAGGTAAAGACATTTTACAAATGTTAATTCGATTTTCTTCCTCTCTTAAATGTATCTGAACATTTATTTTCCCGCCTATGCTTAGGTCTCCCTAAATAATATTTTCCTTAAATTTCCCTGCCGGAAATTTTTTTTATACATTGCACTTTACCCCATGCATGCTCCACACTTAGCTTTGAACTTACGTAATAGGAACAATGATCCCTCCTCAGAATTGGTGCCCAGTACAAAAGGCACGCGGTTGAAGTCCCCGGACCTGATGATGTCCTTAGGATGTGCTGTCAGGAAGGGCTCTGGGTTGGCGGCCGTCTTCACCTCACTCACTGGTCTCCAAAGTATGTCGTACTGCGTAACACAGAGGGAGGTGACTATAACTGTACGAATTGTGAAGGATAGGCGATTGAGTGCGGTGGACTGACAGATCATGTGGTTACAAGTACATATGAACTGAGGTTCTTGCATCAGTGAAGATTCATATTGTGGTCTTCACGGTTATGGCGCTGTGTATCCTGGTTGGTTGGTGCTAGCATTTCGGAAGGTTATACTGCCTCAGAGTAGAGCCAGTATAAGTTTCCGAAGTCCTGCTACCCACCTGTTAAACTCCCCTGTGCCGACACAATAAGATATCTACAATTTCTCTCAGTTACTTATTTTATTCCCATAAAAGCACAATTCTTTTGTGTCCATTTTGGTTTTTCCCTCTAATAAATTTTGAAATAATTTATGGATTTTATGAAAATTTGTATAAAGATAATACCTTGAAATATTGTCCCAGACTTGTAGTTTTTAATTTTCTCCCATAATAATACAATGTGGTACCTGTATGAACTTCTGAGGTGGGAGTGACAGAACAATACTTCATGTAGGAACAGGGCTTCGAAAACTGTGCAACATTTGATAAGACAATTATTTGATAAAATATAAAGTGCCATGAGTTCTGAGCATTCTTCTGTGTTTAGCCCGCATTGAGCTTTTGCTGTGATATGACGTCATGGAAATTTTCGTATAGTTAAGGACGCTTCGGAGGATCTTGCTTCGTCCATCTATGTGAAATTCATGGACCCTGAAAATGGATGCAGCAAGCTACTCCGAAGCTTTAGGAAATATCTACTTAATATACTTATATACATGGCGTCAAGTCACAGATGATTTTAATGTTTGTCAGCACAGCTCTACAAAACTCAATTCTTGTCCGGTCTCTTTAGGGCCAATTATATGAAGAAATAGTAACATAAATGTAAATTCTGTATGGAATGTTTCATGTAGCATGGCTAGAACATGTTGAAGATTGAGGCAGTAACTGACTCGTTTTGTGTAGTGGGAGATTTGCATAGAAATTGACTTATAACATATAAATTATTAGTATATTTATTTTATTATCTTCAGATCGTTTTGACTGAAGCATCTGGAGGAGCGCAGACATCATAATTATTTAAAAAGATCCTCGTTTTTTCACGGCAGGACTAGTCATTACTACATCAGAACACTTAAATGTGTACGAGGTCTGTTCAACAAATGTCCAAACTTTTAAAATAGCGCGCCAATGCAAAAGCGCATCGCTTTCCGGAAAGTGGTTCAGCCTAGCTGTGATCTTCGGGAGTTATCTGCCGTAAGCCGCGTGGTTCTATCTTGCTTAGTCATTGTGCTGGAGTGGTTTGTTTGGCTGCGTGCAAAGTGTCGTCGGCGAATTTTAACATGTCAGAATTTCACGAACAGCGCGTAAACATTGCGTTTTGTGTTAAGCTTGGGAAAACGTTTACCGAGACTCATGAAATGTTGAAAGAAGCTTACGGTGACCAGTGTATGGGCCGTACGCAGTGTTATGAATGGTTCAAACGTTTCAAGGACGGTCGGCAGTCAACTGACAATTTGTCATTGTCGATTTCTTTCGGTTATGTTATAGAAACATAAACCTTTTAAATTACTGATATTGCTTAATTTATTATTGAGATTTTGTCCAGAAACATATCTAAAATCCTATTTCCGCTGTTTCTATTATCTTTTTATCTGCTTTACTCATTGGTCAATTTCCTTAGCCACATAAAAATATGCATAGAATCTGAAGTTATATTTTAAAATTTATGTATGTTTTCTTTCGTGCTTTTATTTCTTAAAATTCTCCTTACTGAGCCACATATACTTTTAAATTTATGTACGTTTGATATTACTTTGTGACATGTTTGAAACCTGTCACGTCCTAAGTAGCTGCTGGGATAGACTTCTTCAACGATTTCACTTTTTGTCCTTTCCTGAATGTAATCTTACTTTTACCACTGAAGACCATAAGTTTCATTTTCTCAGTTTGTATATTCAGATTAGTTTAGTATTACTTTACGGAGTAATGGAGTAATTTTATGACAAGTAAACACATTTTAATATTAGTACAAAAATAAATGTACATGCAACATAACAGCAATTTCATTTTTCTTACCAGGCACGAAAAGAATGAAAAGTCTCCAGGTGGTGCGGAACACTGAAAGAGAATTTATTCCAAACATTAATAAACACGAACTAAATACTGTTTTTATCTTTTATACTTATCATCCCTTTGTTTTTATTGTAACAAAGAAGGATTTGAATAGCGTCAAACACAACTAGTGTGTGTTATAAAATTTATTGTGGTAACATATTTCTACGTCATTCGGTCATATTTAGGCCATTAATATAAAACTCTTAAAAGTATCGTATCAAATTTTATTAGGTGGCTTAAGTAATTGAGATCTCAAGTTTACAATTAAAACAATACATGTTGCAATGTCAGGATTTGTTTTATAATAATTTAAATGTAGATTATGTTAAAATGTTAAACACAATCACGGAATATTTATGAAGAAATTCTTATGTTGTGCATCTATATCCGGTGTCATAGAAGGTTGTGAGGTACGGAGTTTTGGACATATTTATCTTGCATAGTCTCATTGATGCTTTGTACGTAGCTATTTTTCGTATTTTTTGCTTTGGTCTGGAATACGACAATTAGCTACATAAAAATATCAACAAGTCAATGCAAGATGAATATGTCCAAAACTCCTCACCTCACAACCTTCTACGACACCGGATATAGATGAACAACATACGAATTTCTTCATAAATAGTAAGTGATTATTTTTAAGTTTATAACAATTTAAACGTGCTCATCTACGTTTTAACTATTACAAAACAAATCCTGACATTGCAAAATATTTTGATTTAATTGTAGAACTGAGATCTCAGTTATTAAAATCACCTAATGCAATTGTATACCATACATATAAGAGTTTTATATAAAATGGTCGAAACTTGTTGTCACTATAAAGCATTTAACATATATTAGTTGCGTTTGACGTTATTCAAACCCCCTTTTTTTTTACGGTTTTACTTATTCGGAAATGTATTTTGTCTTCTATCTCCCAAGATAAGATGCAGAATTAACTTACAATAAACACTTTTGTCCCATCAGTTAAAATATTTATCAATTATATGCGCAAAAGCCAGCCCCTACGCATCACCTAGATTAGATGGTGCCTAGCCTATCAGCCTTATCGGTTCTATCAATTCAGCGACAGAAAAAGTGTAAAAGCCTTTTCCTTAACTCAAACCTGAAGTAAAACTTCAATCTACAGAAAATTTATGTATTAACTTTTTAATCCAAAAAGCGTCAAACTTGTTGGGTACCAGCTCCGGAATGTGGTTATGGGGTAGTTGAGGCATATGTACTATAGAAAACTTTCTTTAAGCTGCATAAAAAATGGAGTGATTATGATTTATAAAAATTCTTAAATAAAATGTATGAAATAAATGTAACGAAGAAGGAAACAATATGGAAATTGGAATAACTTTCTGCGAGAAGTTAACATTGTTGTTGGCTTTAAAGGAAAAATCTAATAATTATCTGGGAATATAGTGCTGAAGAATGTGGCCAATAGAAAATATTGCTTAAGGGATAACGTAGAGTATATAAATCAGGACCTTCCGATGTAAGTCGGTTACGACAAACACGCAACCGCATTGTTCTGTAAACCAGAGATGTAGCAAAGTGGGACAATATTATGTTATTTTATTAAGTTCATAGTTATGCAAGTGAAAACACTGAGGTAAATCAGATAGTTACCAGTGTCATTCGGAATTCAAAGATCTTGGACATTTATAACTACAGCTCTCCAGTTATAACAAATGGCTTCTACTTACGTCGCTGGGCTGGTTGACTAGAATGGTTTTGACATCCCGTGTTCTCAAACATGCGACAAGTTCCTCGGAGTTTTCTGTGGGGCATCCCACAGCCTGCGCCATCCTTTGTGCCCTTGACAGCTCTCCTTCAGTTCGAAAGAACAGCGGCATCAGTGCGGACCCACTCTCCGAAATGCCCGCGTGGAACAGCCCCTTGCTGAGTGGCGATAGTATGTGGAAATGAACCGACATGCCACCTGCACTTTCTCCGAATATTGTCACTTTGCTCGCATTACCGCCGAATGCTGCGATGTTCTTCTGGATCCAACGCAGCGCTTCAGCCTGGTCTTTCAGACCAAAATTGCCCGGTGCTGCGTCATCTCCAGTGCTCAGGAATCCTTTAGGGAAGTAACTCGTAATTATGTGGAAATGTTTAAGGGGATATATTTTTTTTCTTTCACAGCAAAATTGCTCGGCTCTCTATGCTACTTCCCCCTTCCTCAGTAAAGTTCCAGCTCTTATACAAGCTTCTTCATTTTACAAATCAACGTTTCTTCCCCCTCCCCCCCACACACACCCGAATACAACCAAATTCCGGTCAGAAGTGAAGTGATAGATTGCCACTAAAGTTGCGACAACGCACTGGTTTCAGGGGAGGATGTTTTACAAAGGTACGAAGCCTTAATGAAATGATTACTGCCAAAGACAAGTAGAACTTTTAGGCAGACAACTATACAGTGCCATCACTTTCTCTACAACAAATCCTACAAGGAATGTTCTAGCTTCAAGGTGAAACTTCCGCTATTATTTACGCCGATTTCAACACGGTCACATCCGTGCAAAGTAATACCTGCACCCTGAATTTAGTCTGAAGCTTTTTGTTTCATTTACACACAATTTCCAAATCTTCAATTAATTTTCGGTACTAGGCGTGTCTTTCGTAAGGTTAACTGGACACAGTCCGCTGTTATCAAGCGAACCTACAGGCATGTATATGTAAACTGCATCGTTTGATGTTCCTCTTTCTTACATTAATTACTTCACTCAGGAAAGTTTGCTTCCGTAAAAGACGCATGGTAAATCAAAACAAGAAATTATAAATGCTGTGCTGTTTTGGACATGTTACTGACATATTTTTGGTTATGTTCAATTTTGGTTTTTACTCGTAATGCTTATTACACTCACCTAGAACACTCAGACGATAGTTAATTGTGACCAGCACTATGTCTTTGTCCAGTAAGTAATGGGGACCGTAGTTGCCAGCCGTGTTGTCTCCAAGAACATAGGCTCCTCCGTAGATAAACACCATGACAGGTAGAAGTTCGCCAGCTGGCTGCTTGCGTTGATACATTAACCACATTAGTTAATTTCAACTAAACCTTATAGGTACTTTTTAAACATTATTAATTCTGACACCAGAAATCCCAAAAGAGACAGCATTTCAGACAGTCCACCATAATGCCGGGACCTCTGTTTTCCCTCTCATCCTATTGGTATTGTCAAGCTTAGAGCATGGCACTGGAACTTTCGTTTCTGTATCTATCTAAAGACGTAAGGCGGGACCGAAAAACGGCGAAAAATTTTTCAGATGCAGTAAAAAAATATCAGGCTCATTTGAAGAACGATCCTTACGTATCAAGGAGATCATACGGACGACATTATGCACCACGATGATATCCCGACAAGTTGTTCCTTGCGTTTCTGTTTACTGACTACAAGAAAGGACTGGAATTCTTAAAGTGCTGCTTAAGGCGATCTTATGTGCCACAAATGTGACAGTAACGTGGTCAGCAGATCGACGACCACAATGGAAAAACATTAGAAGGGTGCAACAAAATAACAGGAAAGAAAAATATACATGTAGAAGAAGTGTAAGACACCCATCGTGGTTCACCCAATGAATTCTATTTGTTAACGCTAACCCTTTTATGTAAGATAAAAGAAGAAAGTTTCCACCTCATGCCACAGAACTAGAATATGACCTGAAGTATAAAACTCTCAGATCTTCAGATCTATAGGAAAACATTTGTAATAATTCCTAGTTTACCTATAGGTTAAACTGACCTCTTTCTCTCAGTTCTGATCCGCTTACCCGTTTACAAACTAACAACTTTAAATCCCACTGCCCCCCCCCCCAAATTTAGTGTTTGAAATCCTAAACTTCTACTCTGTAAAACCCTGTACTTTGCCTAAGATGCTGATAAAGACGTGTGCGACTCTTCTGAGGTGTCAAGTATTGAATTTTCTAGGTGCAGAAACATCGAAAATTTACCCTCTTCCTGATATTAACCAGTGGATTCTTCACCCTACGCTTGCTTCTCGCTAGTCGCTTGAGTCCTAATGAGACTTTCGACCTATCTCTAGCTAACCAGCATGCCAGGTAACACCTGTTAAAATTAATAACCCAATAATATAAAAAGATAAAAATTAATCTAAATAGACCCTTCTTGTAACCTAACCTGGAGTCGAGCCTATGACGGTTTGCTACAATAACTAGATGGCATCTATTTCGGTAAAAGAAAACTCCAATAAAGGCCATTATATGAGGAAATATTGGTGGATATTTCCAAGAACTACAATAGGGATAGGTAACGGTGGTCTTCTGAGTTTTTACTCCTCGTAGTTTAATATGATCGTTTGGACGTTTCGGAAGAACACCCTATCCTCATCTTCAGGCTGATTGAATGTGGTTCTGGTGGATGATATGTAATTCAGCATACCACAATCAAATTCAGTCATTGAAATGAAAAGTCATTTTCCGCTACTTCGGTGTTAATATCAGTGGTGGCAAGACTTCGAAGGGCAAAGGAGCGCGATTTCGAAACCAGCACTTTACCTGCTGGAATACCTTTAACTTTCGTTTCAGTCTGTAAGTGCTATTACAGTAAAATCGTCTGTATTTCCTGTGTTTATGGTGCATTAACTGGATTAAAAAATCTTATAATCAGTGTTGAAGACAGAACGAGACGTGGTGCATCCAATATATTGTACACGAGTTTCCGAGTTTTTGAGGTAACGAAACAAGAGGGGGTATTTATGCCTTGTTACCTCGCAACTGAGAGCCGGTACATTGGGGCTGTCCTTGCATGGACGCACCCCCCCCCCCCTTCCACCCCGTTTTTTTTTTGCCTACTTTTAAGAAGTAACTACAATTTACCATTTAAAAACTGAAAATATAGAGAAGAAAACGCCGTAAACTTTACAGTTTCTAAACTGTTTATTTTGAAAATTTAGGGAACAGACTACGTGGGAGACACCATGGAAGAAAATCAGTATAGTGAACGTAGTGATAAAAACAACCCGGGTTTCTAATTACAGGATACTTATTCGCAAGCTGAATAAGCATTCAGGTCTTCTATATATGAATCTATGTTGCTGATAATAATTACCGACTGCTGTTTACCATTCTGCGCAGGGTCATAAACTTGGAACTTCAATCTAATCTCACAAAATATTTCGTACTCTACAGTGCAGACAAGGCGCAGTGGAAGTCAAGACTCTCAACGAAACAATCTTTGATTTTTAAAGGAGTACGAGGTTTCGGAGGCGGACTTCGCATCCATCTTCAGGTGAAATGTGAAAAAGCACCCAATCCGGTACACCCCTTAGGAAGAGCTACTCTCAGTGAATCCGACTAAGCTGTGTATCAAGTGGAAAAAACTAATCATCTTTCTGTTCATCTTTATCACAAGGGTTGCACAATAAGACTTAAGGCTGCGATGCGTCCGTAGCTTCTGTTGCGGGGCCCTTCTAAAAAAAAGCTGTATATCATCGTCAGAGCCCTGAAGAGTCACATTTGTTTTGATATGTAGGAACATCGTTTTGAATAAGTGAACGCACTCACTATCAGTCTCAGGACAACAATTCTTATTAGACAGTGGAGTCTAATTTATCAAATAATCTACATGTTTCAACCTATATTAGGTCATCTGCAGCTTCGAAATATAAAACATATTGAGAAAGACACCATATAATTACATAATTAATTGTTACTGCTTCGTGAAATTTTGAAATGAGTAGAAAAAAATATAAAAATGAGGTAATGTAAAATAGAATAAAACATGTTAATCTGTTATTTTACAAATTACAATCTATTTTGTTCCAAGGTTGATAAAAGTATCGATGTCAATCCAATTGTTTTCTTAGAAATCATGACAAATATGTGAATATAAATATGGTGTCAGAATTCCTTTGTTGCTTGTATAGTTCACGTTCCTAGTGAATATACATCCCACTGGCATGACTCATTATTATACCATTATCGCGAGTGATATTATTACATTTTTTCAGTAATAATTTATGTTGGTCAAACGTCTAACAGAAGGAGGGAAAATTTGAAAATTCTGGCGCAGAACGGATGGTAGTTTGGTATTTAAGTTAAAATCTAGAGTTATTTAGTTATTTGTTCTAAATTATTTTCCTCTGTGTATTGTGTTAGCAAAATCTTACGGATAACATAAATCTTTCGCTTAATTGTAGGTGGTGTGCGTTTTGGTTATAAGAATCTGCCTGTTCTCAGGCGCGAGTGGAGAATTTTGCACAACCAGGCTGAGTAATCTAACTACAGCAAAGGACTGATTTTACGACTCTTCGGATTTTATGAAAGACTAGAAATACTCGTACATTGACTATTCTTTCGGTCGCACTATGGCCTTGGAGTCGACTCAGCCTCTAACAGAAATGATTACCAGGAATATTTCCTGGGGTGGGGGGGGGGGGGGGTAAAGACGGCCGGTATGTAGGGCTGACAACCTTACCACCTTCATGTGCCGACTTTCTAGAATCTGGGAGCCTCAACCTCCTGGAAACCTAAAGTCCTGTCCAGGCTTGTAATGAGATTGCTTTGCCCTTTTACCCCACCGTTTACGAAGAACTTTCCCTGTCGCTTACCTGTGGGGTGTACACATTCAAGTAGAGACAGTCCTCGTTTTCTGAGACAAACGAAAAGAAGCCCTGTGGGCATTCACTGCCATCTACTGTCGCATTCAGTTCTCCTTCCCATGCACTTGCGGATACCGGAGCCTGCAGGAAAAAATATTATTTTAAGATTATAATCCTTTGTAGGATAAGATGCCCCTTAGTGTGGCGGATTTGAAGAACCTGCTGCCTCCATCTTTACAGAAGAACAATACAGCGAAGATGAAGGAAACAAGTTTCTCCGAAATATTGTTACCAGATTACCAAGCTATTCGGCGTGCCATTCCAGAATACATCAATCCTGATACTCGCCGCAGGGATTATCTCGTATCTCACAAAACCTTTTCTAATGCTTCGCCACGTTGCTTTATTTTCAGGCTTTTTTGCATAGTCGCGAAAGCCCCTATTAGCTTCGTCATGTCCTTCCGTCCTTCTGCCTGCCTGTCCGTCCATCCGTTTCTCCTCATGAATCACTGCGGCTCCTACTGGACTGATTCCGGTGAAATCTGATATTGGAAATATTTATGAAAGTCTGTCGAGAAACTGTACTTTTTTAAATGGGACCAAAATATCAGACAATTTACATGAAGACCTAAGTACATTTTATTGGTACCAGCAACATAAGTTCGTACCTAAAAACATTTTTCTGCTACACTCCATGTTTTTATACTGTTGACAGTGACATGTAGCTCAACAGTACACAGAGAAGTCATTGTTGTATTTCCATTGCAATAATTGTTACACGAAAGCACCACAATTTCACGTTATACACATTGCCTAGTTTGTTGCGAGTTTCTGTCGGAATCCTTTTAATAAGCTGCTTGTGTTTATCAAGTGATTAAATTACAGACATTGATATTCTGTGCATATACTTTGGTAGACTCACAGTCGTAAAATTGGGTAGGAACATCACGTCACTGTTCATCCCTCCAGCTTGATAGTCCTTTAGTTCCGTGCTATTAATAACACAAATATGGTGGCCAAGCAAATTTGTGGTCCTAAGATTATTTATGAAAATGAATCCTTAGCAAGAAGTTGCAAGGGGAGTTCATAAAGCGTGCTTTTCTGTTTTATGGGTTTATAGTCATATAGATATATCACTACCTCTTATTTAACCTTTTTACTTTATCTTGTGAAACAATCATTACAGAGTCGGCCGTATTTAAATTTGTCAGATACGAGTATTAACTTTATATATTCCATGAAGGCATACGAGTAAATTAGGAGGCAGTTTACGTAAAATATTCTAGTCCTTTACACCCATAAAACTTGTTGGGTTAATTAAAATGTGTGTTGAATAACACCTCTAAAAGTGCTTATAAGTAAATATGTGTCACACATTTTTCAACCAACAAAATGCACACTTTTTATTATACCATACAACTTCTTTCTACAATAAAATTAATCCAACATATTGCGGTTCTCCAATTGAACCATAATCAGGGATTTAAACCTTGACTTTACACATATTTATAACATAACAAACAATTGGCACATATTAAAAGTTAAAGATGTAAAATGTGGATTTTCTCTGTTGTTATAAGTAGGTCCGCTGAAAGTTGAAATTAGAAATTAGAAATGATGGTTCCATTGGAGAAACAAAACATGTTGGATTAATTTTATTATAGAAAGAAGTTGTACGGTATAATAAAAAGTGTGCATTTTGTTGGTTGAAAAATGTGTGATCAGATGGAAATGCACGGTATGAACAATATAAAGTTTAAATATGTGTCGTGTGTGTTTGCTCTTCAAAATGATCTGAAAAAAGGGGACGCGTTATTGCGATGGATTTTCAAATTTACTTTAGAATAACACACTGGGAAATGGCAAAAGAAAAAGCAGGATGCATTAAAATTTAACAGGACATAACAGCGTCTAGTCTACGGTGATGATGTTAATTGACTGGGCGAAAACATACACAATGTAGAAAGTATCAGAGACGCTCTATTAGCTCTCAGGAAGGAGGTTGATCTAAATTCTACACCAGCCTCTTTTTCAAACTTTTTGTGCCATGGACCCCTTTGAGAGCCTGATGAAACCTATGGACTCCTTCTTAGAAAAATGTATTTAAATTCATAAAACAAAATACATAGATATAAAATTTACATTTATGTATAGACCTATATATTATATTACAAAGAAACCTATTATGCTCAAATACATTTTTCGAAATATTAAAAAACAACAAATATGTAATATGTTAATATATATGCTTCTGTATTAATCAATTAAATCGACAACAAGGCAAAAAGTAAAAAAAAATAGGCAAGTTGAAATTAATCTTCATTAAAAAAAAATATTTTATTGCGAAGGCAAATGTGTTATGGATTCCATTTCTTAGGCTACAATAATTTTAGGTATTCAGATTTATTGAAGTTAACAAATATTTTTGAGGTCTAGAGGCCATAAATTCCTTTGTTGCATACATTCATTATTGAATGAAAAGCTAAATTTAAGTTAGAGGTCAGTGAAAATAAAGCTGTAATTTTTTCCCCATCCAAGATCACGAATCCCTGAAATCTATCCATGCTGCTAACACCTCTAACTGAAACTGAACATATTATTTAGTAGAACTACCAATAAGTGAGCACCAACCACCTCTTCACTTGAAGTTCTCAATTTTTATTTCATTTGTGTGCTTTTTGGCAAAGACAAATTGGACTGCTTCTGATTCTGTGGAAGTAATTAGTCCACGCGTCCGCCACGTTGACTAGAGGAAATTTCTAATTTGCACTTGGGCTGGTCTGTAATGGTTTGACATGTGTATCAATATTTGTGAGAATGGGTTTGAACTAATGCAAAAGTTTAAATTGTGAGAGACAACGGAAACACGCTACACGCACACACACAAACACAAAACACACATACACACACAAAACACACAAAGGCAAAACACATACAAAACACACTCACAGACAACACCGCACTTTCTTAAGTCTGCTTATTTCTTAAGAAATGAATGCAGGCTAAACAAATTTCCAGCTTTATTTATAATAGTCATACTTATTCTAACCGTCCAAATCCACAGCCTCACCCTTAATTGTGTGTTGCAGCAGCACTCATTTGGTTACGAGCTTTTATGTCACAGATAAATGTGACTTGAGTGCATGGGGTAGTTGTTAGCGTGAGTCTCTTCTGAGGGAATGCTTGCAGGAAAATTTTAAGTGGCAGTCGTTATTTACGCAAAGGTAGGTAGATCATATTTGCTTGCTGCAGATGAAATAAATTATATTCCAAAGTAGTTGGTCTGAGATGGATTTACTGAGCTGTAGTTTCGTGTGATAATCCACCCTATTACCACTGAATACTCCCGTAAAAACCCTGTGTCACATCATATTATCACATTCACAAGCTAATCTTTGCGACAGCCACTTTTTTAGTAGATTAATAACCAGTTAGACCAGATACACATTCGTAAATTTTTTCACCCGTATAATTTCTGCATTTTTCTATATAAATAACCAATTTCTTTGTTACCTGCGATGAAGTTTGTGCTCGTCCGTCCAACTGGTCACGTTTATATTGTCCTCAGGACGCTGTTATTTCGAAGTTGGCTCTAAGTATGCGCAGAAATCGAATTTGAATAGAGCTTTCTGATGACGCTGTGTCCTGTCACTGACATGAAAGGGATGCTTGCGAAATAACCCTTTCAAATTCGATTGCGTCTTGTGACGTAAATTGACCGCATTTTCGGAAGAGCCAAACAATATGTAATGGGGAATACATTTTGATAAGTAAAAGGGCAAAACGTTTATGGAAATATGTTTGCTTATTATTGTAGGCCAACTCACTTGTGTCTTGAAAACTAGATGCTCTCATTGTTTCTAAAGAGATTTCGAATACAAAAATGTCACATCGGTTTCAGCAATCATACCAGTTAAATGAAATACCGTGTAACTTAACTAACAGTGTGTAATTATAAGTCTTCCTCACTTTTATACACCAGACTAATTGAAAAACAGTCTAGTTCATCTCAACGGGTTGAGAAGAAATGTCCGAAGTGTGAATTCGGAACCCGGCCTGTCAAACAAGCTGCTTCTTAAGGAGACATTTTATAGTTGCATAAAGTAAATCTGGAGGTAAATGTACCCATTAAAACTGTCTGATACATGTTATCCTTAAAAATGAATTGCGCGAAATGCGCGCCATCAAAATGGGTATGTACAGATAGTTACGCAAGACCTGAAGTTGAGTTGATGAATAGAAAAATATTTTTTGCTTATTACACCAATACGGTTACACGGTGGCGCAGTTGTTTGAAGACTCATTGGAATTTTTCATTGACTTAATCCTTCCGGCCGCACTATGGCAACAGAGATGTCTCCTCGGGGTAAAGGCGGCCAGTACGTAGGGCTGACAACCTTGTGTAGAATTTCGGGGAGCCTCAACCTCCTACAGCTCTAAGGACCTGTCGAGGCCTGTATATGGATAGCTTTATTACACTAATAAGTATGGACGGTGTGTGCTCAGAATTTCTGAGAGTACCCTTAAAAGAACTACAAATAAACTCACGAAGTAATGCGTTCAAGATGACAAGCAGAATATGGAAAAGTACTGCGATCAGTGATTCATCTTTCATTTGTCATATATATAAATTCATAAGGAAGATTGTGTGAGGGCTTCAAGTGTGTTGACAACAGTCTGAATGTTGAAAAGCAAGTGCTACAGTGTAGCAGAGTCATGATTTTACGAATTTGATGGATTTTCTAAGCAAATGCATCGATTAGATAAAGAGACAAATACATGATGTTGTGGTTCGATAAGATTTCCATACTATCAGCTTCGTAAGTACAGGACCAAGTGTGATAATGTCAAATGCATTTGGATAAATGTGGCCAATAAGAATCATAATTCGGTAATTAATGCGGGTTGCATACAGCCTTGCTTCTTAGTGGAGAAATGAAAGCGCTTAATTAACCTCGGTTTCACCTCAGAATTTTTACCGGCCTTCTTCACTGATTTTCTCCTAGTTTCTCTACGTTTCGAATCTGAATTCGCCTTCATGTTTTGTACTAATGTTTTAATATACTCACTACACTTTTTCTGTAGAAAATGCAAACATCAAATAATAGGATAAAGGAAGTTTAGATTTTACTATACTTTTTTTCCTTAAAATTAAAACAAGTATGCTTATGCGAATATCATGCGCGGTGTGTGTTTTCCCTTTCCCAATATATGACATAATTGGCCGCTTCTTCAAATCTTGATACAAAATGTATTTATACCACAGAAAACACCAGAGCGCAATTTTTAATTTCTTGAAATCAGCAACAACAGCATGGCAGACTTGAGAACTTGCGGTATGGGAGCGATGCCAGGGACACTTCAGTTTCCAGAAATGATGGATGGTGACATGTTGGGAAAAGTTTGGGCCTTGCGTAAAGTAAGGCTTCAGTGGTTTTAGAATAACATGACGACAGCCTTTAGAAAGTTTTGTGGTTTCGGGTTTGGTGGCCAAAATTGTTGAATTATAGGTTTAAGTTACAATAAGGTATGACAGTACATACGTTCAGAATTCTGCTTATGTCTGTTTTACTCTCCTCCTATTCTGCAAGCTTGCGACCATCATCCTGAACGTAATACGATATTTCCCTTACATTATCAACAATCTCGCTTGTGCAAATCTTATTTCTGCACAGATTTTTCCTGCACAAGACGAAATGAATAAATATCTATAGACTTCACACGTACTGATGTACTGCTCATTTAATGACGAATGACTTCGTTCTTCTACACATTTTCGTAGGAACTTACCCGACGTCCTAGGAGAAGATCGCAGTAGTGTGTCTGACTTCCTCACGTTCTTCTAGAACACGGCATATTCCACGCATCTCATACTGATATTATTTTGTGCTATTTTAAACCTTGAAAATTTTATGCATTTTTTCTGCTGAATTGCAAAAATTTCTTTATCCGGTTTGTAAGTCTGTGGTACTTCCTAAGGCTCTTATGGCAGGCCTGGCTTTCTGTAATTATTCTAACAATTCATCACTCGTGTAACGTAGAAACGTCGCCTCCGATTTAAGGGTATTGCCTGTTTTACAGTCCAAAACGCAGGCGCAGTGTAATCTTTCCATTTCTTGCAATTTAATCAGAATCTGAAAATCGTGTAAGCTACTCCCGCCCCTCAACATACAATCCATGTACAACACTACAACAGTAATCCGAGCATACTGACCCGAAACCGGAGTTCTCCAACTGGTGGTTCGGCATAAGGAATGCCTCTGTATGAACAGAAATCTCTCCCGTGAAATGACGTCATCACGGAACCCCTGGCTGTACCCTGATCGATGGTCACCTGGCAGTCTGCATGTGCTTGTGGCACCGCAAATACCACCAGCAGCAAGGCGAAGGGCCAGAAGACAAGGGGAATTGATGGTGCCATTATATCTGGTCCCGTTTCTGTAAGTTAATGGAAGACATAATAGCATTTAGTACAGAGTAAATTCGTTGATATGGTTAGACGTTTCGGATTAACCTTTGTCTACTTCTTAAGATCTTCCTTGTTTTGGGAACTGGCGTCGCGTCGAATGTGCAAAGAAAATTTCCTTCCTTGCACATCTGACATTTCGGTATGAGACCATGAACCTGGGTCGGTTATTCGGTCACCAATCACCAACTGAGGCAGTGCCATACTGCAGAAGAAGGGATACTACATCTGTACCGCTACGAATGTTATGTTATGTCTGTCCAACCATTTATCAATTCAATTATCTTATTACCAGCGAAGGTTTGCCCTCTTCTACCCTTATAATAGACGCAAACGTTTACTCCGAAAAATTATTGAATATCTACAAAAATGCACTGTCTCGCTTGACAGAAAACCTCAATCATCTCTCAATATAGTTTTCTCGGGCGCACAGCCGCGTCAATTCGTTTGAATACAACGTTTCGGGGACTAGCTCCGTCCCCATCCTCAGGCAAACTGAAATCAGTTTTGCCTGAGGATGGGGACGGAGCTAGTCCCCGAAATGTTGTATTCAAACGAATTGACGCGGCTGTGCGCCCGAGAAAACTATATTGAATCATGTCGCCGCGAAAGTTTTAAAACTTATAATAATCATCTCTACTTTCAGTTTCCTGAAATCTGTAATTACAACATGGCCTTTGCGCGAATTTGTATCTTGGGAATATCAATGGTGTGTCAGTTAGTTTGGATCTGTGTAATGATGAATGAATGTAACAGATCTTGGTAAAGCATGCAAATTTGTCGATGCAATATTTGCGTCGAAATAACAAAGTGGTGGCAGTGCGAAAATTGTTTATAGCTTATGAGTTGATGTCCTTATCTAAAATCTCGCTGAAACTAATTTTTTGAGTTTGGCGTGGAACTGGTTACGTCATGAACGCACCCAGATACTCTTTACGAAATATGGTTTATAAGTGAAAACGTAAAAAGAATGAACTTTTGCCAACCTTCATGCTGTATGAGACAAATTTGACTGATACAGATTTTGTACTAAGTGATAAGTTGTTTAAAAATAGCAAACAAAAATACAATAACATTAATATTAACAGATGTGTCGGACTGAAAATTTGTGCTGTAGGGAAGTATGTTTTATGATTTCTGGCTAGAACTCTTCGTTGATAATAAAAACGAAAAAGACATTCACTTACAGTCCTTTAGCTGCTGCGATTCTTTGTGGTTTTGCAGTCGTAGAAATCATGAACCGGCTTCGAAATACACAAAAGTTTCGGAAGAACTTCTTTGAGCAAAAAAACACAGTACAGGAAATGATAATAGACACGTTGTTGCGTTTTTTATACTATAATCTTTATGAGTTAAACACGTTCGACGACCTGGTGTTCGGATCCCGCCAGGGATAAGAGATTTCCCTGTTCACGAAAACATTCAGTCCGGCTCTGGTTCTCACTTCTTACTCAATATTCGCCGGAGAGTTGTAACCAGGAGATAAGTAGCCGGGCGTGAGGCTGACCTCTTACATCCGTTTAGTGCAGGTTTTAAGAATGTTTGTAGCTATACCTCCACTCCTCCTCCATGCCTTAATGATTTGTGCAGTTAAAATTTCATGCGTTAAACATTTATATCTCCTTCAGCGCCTGCTATTTTATCACTTTTACATCTGTTTGGCATGCAGCGTGGCGGACGTGTCAGATGTGGGGATCTGTGTAAGCGGTACTGTGATCTTACGGCCTGTGTTTTGTCTTCTTTGTAGAAGAATAATGGGGAATACTTCCAAGGATGAATTGTTTTTATAGGAAACGAGTAATACAAGAATTTTGATATCTCACAAATTAAGGCAGGAAACACGCAACACTTGATACTCCAAAGATGTTTTCTACCCTAATAGGACATAATTTTCAAATCTGCCAATACCTCGTACATAATATTGGCCTTGGTAGATAGTTTTACCTGTATATTTGATAATATTCCGATCCTTATGATTCGTATTAAAATTTCCAAATTTTTTTGTTTAAGTTGAGTATTTAATGAAAATTTTTAGAACTTTTTTATAAATCGAAAACTTTGGAACTGCCTTCACGTTACATTTGTTCTTCTCTGCACAATTGAACTCCAATTATATAGTACCTGTAGAATGTAATGGATTCAAATCAAGTTCTAAAATTTACCTGAAATATTAAATGTAAGCATTCGGCCTTATATCCATGCACCAATCTATCCACTTTAACATAATCGTTTACGCATAAAAGCAGGAAAAAAATAGTAATCACGGTATAAGGTTGCGGTCATGTAAACTAAAAACTCTGAAGGGAAAGCTGAACTGGCGTTAAAACAAATCACCGGATACAATTTAAGTTTCACAAAAAAATAGATCTGTGTTCAGAGAAATGTTGATTACTTTCTTACCTTCTGAAAGAGGATCGCTGCAGAACAGGTGTTCGTTTGTATGCGCAAGAAACTTTGTTTGCAGATAAGTTTCGGTCGTCACACTGGCCCGTCATCCACAGCAGCATCAATCTTGAGGGCTGAGATAATTGTCACCTACGCGATTACTTAAATACTTCCTTTGATAAAGTGTGATTTGGGAATATCAGGCTTGTATATACTTAAAAGAATAACTAGTAAAATAGATTTGAAATTGTAGATGGGTATGTAGATCGAACTGTCTCAATATATGATCAAATATGTCTTTTGAATCCAGCACAGGTTTGAATTTTGTTATTTATAGTATAATTATCTCGCTTTCGTCATATTATTTACATATCTAGAAAAGCGTGCCAAATGAACTTAACACTTCACTTTGTATATTCTCTTACCAGCCATTTTCACGATTATTCAATATAATTTTTCTCTTATCTTTGTTCATGAATCATTGTATAATTTTATAATGTCCTGTGTTCTCCCTTGTTCACAGAGAGAGAAATTTGTGTACATAAAACACACATAGTCGAAGGACTCAAAATTAATTTTGGTTGCTTACTCCGCCCGAGTGCAAGTAATGCGTTGCTTATTTCTCCTCTCAGGAAAATTCAGTTAACACGAAGGTATGCGTAATGCTTACGGAAAAACGTATAAGGGTTTATCACTGGTGGGTGTAGAAAGGACGTGTTCAATTATATGCATCACAACGTAGGCACAAGGAATTAAGAATGGGAGCATACATTAAATGATAATCGGCAACAATGTCGTACTACAATAATCAGGAACAAGGCCGTACTACAATAATCAGGAACAAGACCGTACTACAATAATCAGGAACAAGGCTGTACTACAATAATCAGGAACAAGGCCGTACTACAATAATCAGGAAGTCGTACTACAATAATCAGCAACAAGGTCGCTCTACAAAATGAGGCCCATCTTCTTAATTTTTGGCACACAAAGTTTTCATACAGAATTTGTAGACCACTGTCGGTTGTATTTCCCTACAAAATGTCAAACGATGTCACGTGATGTACGATTAAAAGGAACTGTTGTTGAAATGGAAACAGAGGGTTCAACAGTCAAAATGGGAGACACAAAATATCGGAAAATAGAAAGCATGGTATAATTGCCTACTTAAACCTAGTTTTTAAGCGCCTTCGCTTAGTCGCGAAAAGCGCCTATTAGCTTCGTCATATCCGTCCGTCCATCTTTCTGTCCTTCTGTCCGCACGTATCAATGCAGCTCCGAAAAAAGAGATTTCGGTGAAATTTGATATTGGGGATTAAATTAATTTATAAACCAACTTATGCACACTAAAACCACTTTTTTAAGTAGCTTTATTATAAAATTGTTAAAATTTTACCCCTACACGTGTTTCGATCCTAGGATCATCGTCAGGGGGTTTTTTGCTAAAAGCTACAGTTACTTCAACCACATAATTTAAAATATTTTATCGGCACTTTAAAACATAAGTTAAAATCTTGTAAAAAGATTCGTTAAAAGTTGTAAAATTATAAAAGCACTGTAGATGGTAGATTGCGGAACTGCTGGCGTGTGGGATCGTGGTATTAAAAGCATGTGAACTGTTTTTGTGTGGAGCGAAGTGTACTGCGTGTTGTGTGGTGAAGAGTACTACGGTGGAGTGTCTGGGACCAGAAAAACCCCCTGACGATGATCCTAGGATCGAAACACGTGTAGGGGTACAATTTTAACAATTTTATAATAAAGCTACTTAGAAAAGTGGTTTTAGTGTGCATCAGTTGGTTTATGAATTAATTTAATATGACGAAGATGCACGGTGTCAACAGTGTGAAAATTGATATTGGGGACTTTTACGAAAATCTTTCGAGAAACTCCAAATTTTGTTAAAATCGGGCAAAAATGTCGGCATTTTACGTGAAGGCCCAAGGACTTTTTAATGTAGCCAGTGTCACAAATTCGCCATGAAATCATTGTTGTGCAAAACTCAAAATTTTTATATATTTGACAGTGACATGTAGCTCAACAATACACACAGAACGCATTCTTGCCTTTCCATTGTAAGAGTGGTTAGGCAGGCAAAGGCGCCACAATGATACGTTGTATCGACATTGTCTTTTTCCCTTTATTTACGCAATTATTCGGCTATTCTAGGAATTCCTATACTTAGCAATTCCGAATTCACAAAATAAATTTTGCGATTAACTTAGATAACTCGATCCATTTAACCACCTGTAAATTCATATTCCTTACCGTTTATTCTCGTGCAAAAACAACGCCTGGTTTTCCAGCATCACGTTTTATCAAAGAGAATATTTAAGTAAGCGAGTATGTGACAATGATCTTAGGCCTCAAGATAAGCTATGGTGGAACGAAGGTCAAGTGTGGCAAATATACCTTATCTGCAAATAAAACTTCTTTTGTTTACCCAAAGCAAAATCAGTTCTACAACGGTCCGGTTTCGGAAGGTAAGCAAATAATCAATATTTTCTGAGCGCAAATCCATTTTTGTGAAGCTGAAATCATATCATGTGTTTCGCTTCAGCGTCGCCTTTGCCTTTCATTAATAGTTTTTAGTTTATATTACCGCAAGCTCATGAAGCAATTAATATTTTATTTCTTACGCCATTATACACAAATAATAAAATAAAAGCAGATGGTTTGTTTAAGGTTGGACGACTGAATGCTTAGATGGGTACTTTAAGGTAAAGGTAAAGCAATCCCACTACAGGCCTTGGCAGGCCCTTAGGGCTCGAGGAGGTTGAGGCTCCCAGGTTTTTAGACAATCGGCACATGAAGGTGGTAAGGTTGTCAGCTCTACGCACCGGCCACCTTTACCCCCCAGGAAAGACTCCCGGTACTCATTTCTGTTAGAGACTGAATCGACATAGTGCGACCGAAACGATCATGTCAGTGAAACATTCCAATGACACCATCGGGATTCGAACCCGCGACGTTCCGGTTTGTAACGCAGTGCCTCAACCAACAAACTGTGTTTAATTCATAAAGATTATAGTCAACAACGTGTCTATTATCATTTCCTGTGCTGTGTTTTATTTGCTCAAAGAAGTTCTTCCGGAATGTTTGTGTATTTCGACGCTGGTTCATGATTTCTGCGACAGCAGAGACACAAAAAATCGCAGCAGCTAAAGGACCGTAAGTGAAAGTCTCTTTCGTTTTTATTACCAACGAAGATTTCTGGCCATAAGACATACTTCTCTTCTCTACAGCACAAAATTCCTGTCCTACACATCTGTTAGTAATAATGTTATTGTATTTTTGTTTGATAATTTTTAAACAACTTATCACTTAGAAAAATTCTCTCTTTCACTCTTTCACTTTTAAACTATATTTCGCACAGGGTATCTGGGTGCGTTCATGACGTATCCAGTTCCGCGCCAAACTCAAAAACTTTGTTCCAGCGATATTTTAGATAAGGACATCAACTCATAAGCTACAAACAATTATCGCACTGCCACCACTTTGTTATTTCGAAGCAAATATAGCATCGACCAATCTGCATGCTTTGCCAAGATCTGTTACATTCATTCATCATTACACAAATCCAAACTAACTGACACACCATTGATATTCCCAAGATACAAATTCGCGCAAAGGCCATGTTGTAATTACAGATTTCAGGAAACTGAAAGTAAGAGATGATTGAGGTTTTCTGTCAAGCGAGGCAGTGCATTTTTGTAGATATTAAATAATGTTTCGGGTAAACTATTGCGTCCATTATCAGGGTAAAGAGGGCAAACCTTCACTAGTAATAAGATAATTGAACTGATAAATGGTTGGACAGACATAACATAACATTCGTAGCGGTACAGATGTAGTATCCCTTCTTCTGCAACATGGCACTGCCTCAGTTGGTGATTGGTGACCGAATATCCGACCCAGCTTCATGGTCTCATATTGAAGTGTCAGATGTGCAATGAAGGAAATTTTCATTGTATATTCGACGCGGCGCCAGTTCCCAAAGCAAGGAAGATCTTAAGAAGCAGACAAAGGTTAATCTGGAACGTCTAACCATATCAACGAATTTACTCTCTACTAAATGCTATTATGTCTTCCATTAACTTACAGAAACGGGACCAGAAATAATGGCACCATCAATTCCCCTTGTCTTCTGGCCCTTCGCCTTGCTGCTGGTGGTATTTGCGGTGCCACAAGCACATGCAGACTGCCAGGTGACCATCGATCAAGGTACAGCCAGGGGTTCCGTGATGACGTCATTTCACGGGAGAGATTTCTGTTCTTACAGAGGCATTCCTTATGCCGAACCACCAGTTGGAGAACTCCGGTTTCGGGTCAGTATGCTCGGACTACTGTTGTAGTGTTGTACATGGATTGTGTGTTGAGGGGTGGGAGTAGCTTACACGATTTTCAGATTCTGACTAAATTGCAAGAAATGGAAAGATTACACTGCGCCTGCGTTTTGGACTATAAAACAGAAAATACCCTTAAATCGGAGGTGACGTTTCTACGTTACACGAGTGATGCATTGTTAGAATAATTACAGAACGCCAGGCTATATAAGAGCCTGCCATAAAAGCCTTAGGAAGTACCACAGACTTACAAACCGGATAAAGAAATTTTTGCAATTCAGCAGAAAAAAAAAATGCATAAAATTTTCAAGGTTTAAAATAGCACAAAATAACATCAGTATGAGATGCGTGGAATATGCCGTGTTCTAGAAGAACGTGAGTAAGTCAGACACACTACTGCGATCTTCTCCTAGGACGTCGGGTAAGTTCCTACGAAAATGTGTAAAAGAACAAAGTCATTCATCATGAAATGAGCAGTCCATCAGTACGTGTGAAGTCTATAGTCAGTTTCTGGATTTGTGTAACTGAGATACTATTGCAAAAAGAATCTTTCAATCTGCGTAATTTCAT
Organism: Reticulitermes speratus; assembly: GCA_021186555.1. Taxonomy (NCBI): domain Eukaryota; kingdom Metazoa; phylum Arthropoda; class Insecta; order Blattodea; family Rhinotermitidae; genus Reticulitermes; species Reticulitermes speratus. Next base: position 18,992,807 of record JAJKFL010000009.1, on the reverse strand, counting down.
CTACACAACTACTGGAGAATTGCAGTGATGTTTTATTTTGAAGTCCAGAAAGTAGTTGTACTGAGAAAATTTAATTTTTTTCAGTGTCGTTTCAATGTAAGCGCTATATTACACATCTTAAACACTTAACTTCATCGATGTGTTAAAAACAACTTATTTTAGAATGACAATGGTGCACTATATAAAATATAGTTCATATTAAGCTTAGTATATCTTATTTGCAAAGCTTCGTACTTGATGTTACGAATGTTTGTTTCAATGTAAGGAAGAACATCTTAAGCATTTACAATGCTACTTCATTTGCGGCAGTACGTATGATGTGGTGCTTTGTGCAATAACTGAAGGTCAAAGTCAATGAGGTAAGAAAGCAACAAATAACGCGTGTGGGACGTATGTGTTGTATATCGGAGTACATAATTCTTCTCCTGTATCAACACAATAAAAGCTGAAAGATAAATGGTGGAGTTTTACCCGTGCGCGACATACAACGCTTATGGAGGATTGGAGGTAAAGCACCCGAAGGTCCACAAATTCGGAACCTGGGCACTAGGTGTAGGTGAGCGGTAAGACTTATATTCTTTCTGCTTTAAGCCTGTGTTATAAGACCATAGCTGCCTATTCAATTAGAACTCGGGGAGGGGGCTTCATATTAGGACTGGTAGCCTTGGAGAAGAGAAATTTCTTGCCTTTACCGGAAAACCGGCACCAAAACACGATTCTACTCTCGTCCATTCCATAGCCTAATTTCTATACTTACTGTTCTATGCCGTCTTCTCTTATCATCGTAATTTTCATAAACATCTTACATCGTTTTACATGTACAGTCATTAATTTTGCCTCAGATTTTTCAGAAATCTCTTAATAAGACAGTCAGTAAAAGGCACGGCCTTTAACATGAACCTGGCCTTACAACAGTCGAACACTTCTTTGATTGCGAACATAGGAAGGTAAAAGTAAAGTTCACCCTAGAACAGGCCATGAAGGCCCAGAGGGGGAGTACAGGTATAGCTCTACTTTTTCCTAAAGACCAAAAACAAGGGTGACAACTGAGTGACGTAAAGATCAAGCAGCTTATCTTCCCTCACACTAACGGTACTTTTAAGTACACATATCTTATCTTTTTAAAAATTTTCATTGGTTTTATTATGCTTTTATTCGGTACGTGTGTACTGCCATATCTTATCGTATCTCGAGCAGTATGAACTGACTCGTTCCTGTCAATAGTGTGCCACGTTTATGACTGATTGTTTCAGAAGAGTGAGCAATAAAGAAAGGAGCTATTATTTTGAGGTACACACAGAACGTATCAGAAGGGGGCCTTTGTTAAAGAGCCAGCAGAGTTCTACTTCGTAACTGCAGTCACAAACACAAAATAGTGTCGAAATGTGACAAGCACTCCCGTCCGAAACTCTTAAAGGCTACTTCTCTGTTGAACATATTTCAAGTCCTGCATTTATGTTGACAATGTCAAAGTTGTTTCATTTTACTGCTTTAGAATCAATACTTTAAATACAGTAAATTAAAGTAAAGTTTACCCCATAGCTTCCAAAACTAGACACATAGGGGGAGTAGATGTATAGCCGTAGTAATTCTTAATCTCGGCGCCCGATAAGGGTTGGTGTTCAACACCACGCTGCTGCCGCTTTATTTCCGGGAAATTGCATCGATACCCATTGCAGAGGTGTCTGGATGGGTCCCAAGGCCGGTCTTGACGGGAATGGAGAAGAGAGTGTCTCAATCTCCCAGCTGGGTTTGGAACCCAAACCTTCCAGCCCGTAGCGAGACCCCATATTAACTACCATGTTTCTGCCTCCTATTATTTCAGTGCACCATACATAAATATATCGCACAAAACCGCCCAAACAAGCCTCTTTACCGTGGTTGTAATTAGTGACTTACAAACCACATTTCATTTACAAGGTGTAGGTAGGTTTATGAGCTATCTGCACTTCAATTTCACAAGCCTATCTCGTATGATTCAACAGTTGTGGCAACCAAACTCGAAACCAGAGAATGTTCTAACGGCTGTCGTCTTGCTACTCTAAAACTTACTTTACGCAAGGCCCAAACATTTCCCAACATGTCACCATCCATCATTTCTGGAAATTCAAGTGTCCCTGGATTCGCTCCCATACCGCAAGTTCTCAAGTCTGCCATGCTGTTGTTGCTGATTTCAAGAAATTAAAAATTGCGCTCTGGTGTTTTCTGTGGTATAAAATACATTTTGTATCAAGATTCGAAGAAGCGGCCAATTATGTCATATATTGGGAAAGGGAAAACACATACCGCGCATGATATTCGCATAAGCATACTTGTTTTAATTTTAAGGAAATAAAGTATAGTGAAATCTAAACTTTCTTTATCCTATTATTTGATGTTTTCATTTTCTACAGAAAAAGTGTAGTGAGTATATTAAAACATTAGTACAAAACATGAAGGCGAATTCAGATTCGAAACGTAGAGAAACCAGGAGAAAATCAGTGAAGAAAGCCGGTAACAATCCTGAGGTGAAACCGAGGTTAATTAAGCGCTTTCATTTCTCCACTAAGAAGCAAGGCTCTATGCAACCCGCATTAATTACCGAATTATGATTCTTATTGGCCACATTTATCCAAATGCATTTGACATTATCACACCTGGCCCTGTGCTTACGAAGCTGATAGTATGTAAATCCTATCGAATCACAACATCATGTATTTGTCTCTTTATCTAATCGATGCATTTGCTTAGAAAATCCATTAAAGTTGTAAGATCATGAATCCGCTACACTGTAGCACTTAGTTTTCAATAATCAGACAGTCCTCAACACACTTGAAGCCTTCACACAATCTTCCTTATGAATTTATATATATGACAAACGAAAGATGAGTCACTGATCGCAGTATTTTTCCATATTCTGCTTGTCATCATGAACTCGTTACTTCGTGTGTATATTTGTAGTTCATTTAAGGGCACTCTCAGAAATTCTGAGCACACACCGTCCATACTTATTAGTGTAATAAGCAATAAATGTTTTCTTATTCTTTAATTCAACTTGATACTTTGCGTAACTATCTGTACATTCCCATTTTGATGGCGCGCATTTTGCGCAATTCATTTTTAGGGATAACATGTTTCAGACAGTTTTAGTGGGTACATTTACCTCCAGATTTACTTTATGCAACTATGAAATGTCTCCTTACGAAGCAGCTTGTCTGACAGGCCGGGTTCCGTATTCCCACTTCGGACATTTCTTCTCAACCCGCTGAGATGAACTAGACTGTTTTTCAATTAGTCAGGTGTATTATAAAGAGAGGAAGACTTATAATTACACACTGTTAGTTAAGTTACACGGTATTTCATTGACGTAGTATGATTGCTGAAACCGATGTGATATTTTTGTATTCGAAATCTCTTTAGAAACCATGAAAACTTCTAGTTTTCTAGACACAATTGAGTTGGCCTACACTAATCAGCAAACATATTTCCTTCAACGTTTTGCCCTTTCACTTATCAAAATTTATTCACCGTTACAATTTGTTTGGATATTCCAAAAATATGGTTAATTTACGTCATAAAATGCAATCTAAATTGAAAAGGTTGTTTCGCACGGGTCTCTTCCACGTCAGTAACAGAACACAGCATCACTGAAAACCTCTTTTCAAATTCAAATTCTGCGCATACTTAGAGCCAAGGTTTGAAATAACAATGTCGTGGGGGGCAAGAGAAACATTTTGGACTGAGCATCGGAACCGTCCGCATCAACACTGAATGCAGCCCCTGTGTACTATACTGCTTACTAGTTTCGACTTGTGAAATTTTAACATCACCATTTGGACGGACGAGCACAAAGTTAATTGCAGTTAGCAAAGAAAGTTGTTATTTACGTAGAAATAATGCAGAAGTTATAAGAGTGAATAAAATTTATGAACTACTTGCCTGGTCTGAATGGTTATCTACTAAGAAATTTGTCAGTTGCAACGATTAACATGTGAATCTGAAAATACGTTTTGTCACAGACATTTTACGGGGGCATTCAGTGGAAAGAGGATGGATTATCATACGAAAATACAGCTCAGTATATCTATCTCAGACCAAATCCTAGCTCACATGAATTACTTTGCCTGCAGCAAACAAATATGTACTACCTACCTGTGTGTAAACAACGACTGCCCCTTAAAATTTCCTTGTAAACATTCCCTCACAAATATCCAATGTTGCCAAGTCACATTTATCTGTTTTTCTGTGACGTAAAAAAATCGTACCAAAATGAGAGCAGCTGCAACAAACCATCAGTGGGGAGACTGTGATTTTGGACGGTTAGAAAACGTATGATTATTATAAGTAAATCTCGAATGTTTTTAGCCTACATACCTTTCTTACGTAAGAAAGCAGGTATAGGAAACACGGTTCTGCCTTTGTATGTGTGTGTGAGTCAGTGTGTGTGCGTGCGTTTTGTGTTTGTTTCTTCCAATTGCAACTTTTGAATCAGCTCACCGATTTTCACAAACTTTGGTACACATTTCACACTGACACCGTGCATCTTCGTCATATTAAATTAAGTTACAGACCAACTGATGCACACTAAAACCACTTTTTATGTAGCTTTATTATTAAAATTGTTAAAATTATACCCCTAATAATTTTAACAATTTTAATAATAAAGCTACATAAAAAGTGGTTTTAGTGTGCATCAGTTGGACTGTAACTTAATTTAATTTGGTACACATGTTAAACCATTATAGACCAACCCAACTACAAATTACAATTTCCTTTCATCGTTAATAGCAACAAGGCGGACGCACGGACTAATCAGTTCCACAGAATCAGTAGAAGTCCAATTGGTTTCCACCAAAAAGCACACCAATTAAATAAAGAATAAAGAACAAATAATCGCAAATAAACATAAAACCTTCGACGGTCACATGTAACGGTGAATGGGGTGTTAATTTATTAATAATAATTACTTCTAAATAGAGAGTCGAGGAGGAAAGGAACAAGTTATTGAAGGAAAGATAGAAAAAAAAACCTAGAAGTTACGAGAATACGCGCAAGAGAACGTACACATCAGCTACTGTGCGACCTTAAGGAAACGAGAAGATGCTGGAAACTGAATAAGGTAGCACTAAATCGTACTCTTTGGAGAACTCGCTTTGGAAGAATCTGTGGACCTCTCCTAAGACGGCCGACATCATGATGATGATGATGATGATGATGATGATGATGACGATGATGATGACGATGATGGTGATGATGATGATGATGATGAATGTGTGCAGAATCAGTTAGACGCGTTAACGAACTTAGCAACATTTGTTTTATGATTTTCAGTTAGTGTATAGCAATACATCTTCGAGAAATATGAACCTTATGGTTAGGTACCATGACTTGATTTGTATGTAGAATGTAAAATAACTACATGCTGGCAGTATAAAAATTGTTTTATATATCGCTTTGATGACGATAACTAATTGGCCTTGCTACTAGACATGCGAAATACTCATATGTTAGAGAGCAAACATGCACTCTCTGTTGGAAATATGTTTCTTTAAGTCAGCAACTAGAAACTTTGCAAGCCTTAGAGTTTGTAGCACTGTAACTACATAAGTAACATTTTGCAGCTGAATTTCTCGTAAGACGCTACTAGTTGTTCAACCAGTCGATAAATTCATCATATTTTATAGAATCAGAGGATTCACTGCTTTATTCAAATGACCCAGTCATGATTCAAAAAAATAAAGTCTATTCCCTGCCATCATATTCACTTCATACCCGTATTAATGGGAAGGGAATGTTCCCTTCAGATCTTCCCACCAAAACCATGAAAGCCCTTCTATTTTTTATAATGCATGCCATATTCCCCGCCCATCTTATCCTCCTTTATTTGATCATCCTTATAGCACCAGGTCAACAACCAGGATTCGTGAAGCTCCTCACTATGTAATTGTCTCCAACCTCATGTTACTTCTTCCCTCATAGTTCCAAAGGATGATCAGTGAGGTGATGTTCCTACCCAATTTTACGATTGTGAGTCTACCAAAGTATATGCACGTAATATTAATGTCTGTAACTTAATCAATAGACAACACAAGCAGCTCAGTAAGATGACTCCGAGAGAAACTCGAAAAAATATGCATCGGAGTGGAGCACTAAAAAGAGGTTTTGTGAGGTATGAGATACTCCCTGTGGCGAGAATCAGGATTGGTGTTTTCAGGGATATGACGCCATTTAGCTTGGTATACTGGTACCAAAATTTCTGAGGAATCTGCTGCTTGCATCTTCACTGTATTCTTCTTCCCTGAAGATGGAGGCAGCAAGTTTTTCAAATCTACCACACAAAGCAGCGTCATATTTTATATATATCTAATATTAAAACAAGATTTTTTTTCTGCAGGCTCCGGTATCCGCAGGTGCATGGGAAGGAGAACTGAATGCGACAGTAGATGGCAGTGCATGCCCACAGGGTTTCTCTCCATTTTACACTGATAATGAGGATTGTCTCTATTTGAATGTGTACACCCCACAGGTAAGGGAGCGATATAAGTACGTTTTATTCCCTCAGGTAGTCAATGTATTTCTAACCTTTCATGGAACACGAAGGGTCATTAAAAGAAATTCTTGGCTCTATTAGATCTCTCAGCCTAATTGTGGAAAATTCTCTCTCCCACTGTTGAAAACAGGCAGTTTCTTATCTCCAAAATACACATCACCGAAAATTAAGCCAGAAGTTTTTTGTTTTCCACAATATTTTACTACAATAATATTGATACAAAAATACCTGAGAAAAAACAACTCTATTTAATACTTCACCTTAATAAAAAAATACAATCAGATAAGCGCCACAATTTCTCCTTCTTCATACCAAATGAGATTTTTAATTTCCGTTGCGTCTTGTCTAAAGCGCAAAGTAAGAAATTTTGCGAGAATTTAAGTTCTCACAGAGGGGTTTTTTTTCCCCTATGGTTCGACAGCCCTTTTGGGCCTGGGCCACCTCGTTTCGTCGTGGTTTCATGATCACACACATTTGAGACACACCACAGTCGGTAGGACTCCTCTGGACGAGGGACCAGCTCGTCGCAGAGACCTCTACCTCACAACACACAACACACACAAGAGACAGACATCCATGCCCCCGGTGGGATTCGAACCCACGATCCTAGTAAGCGAGCGGCCGAAGACCCACGCCTTAGACCGCACGGCCACTGGGATCGGCCACAGCGATGTTTATGGAGACTGAAATCAACTGGGATCTGAAGCTTTTTTCGAAAGGTATACAGTGACCCATCGATAAATATTACATGCAGTATTTAGAAGTTGGTGTGTTATCATAACAAGTCCTTATTCAAGTTGTTAAGAAACATCCTGCCTTTAGAAGATATGATTGTTTGCATCAGACTGATTACTATCCTCTTTCACAAAATTCAATTTTTATATTTTCCCCCCAATATCAATTTTTTTTATTCTTTTGAAGTGAATCCAGGTGTTCTGTTTCCCTAAAGATTTCGAAATGAAAACTTAGGAGAAGTCACAACGTGTTCACCTCTAGATTTTCTGTTTATAAGTGGAACCTTTGTTGATATCTTATAAATAGGTAAAAAAAGGAGGTGCTCCCATTCAAGGAATGGTCCCATATAAGACACCTCGAAATCAGTCCGATTGGTACGTGGCGATCCTTCTGCACCCGGCCTGATATTTCTCACTGCATCTGCAAAACTTTCTGCGGTGTCTGATCTTGTTTATTACGTCTGTATAAATCACAGAATCGAACATAGTCTAAGCTTGCCAGTGCTGATAGCAAGAGGAGGACTGTTTCGCAATTCGTATATTTGTTGGGTATTTGGATGTCAGGATTAAAAATTTGAAGAAAGTGCCAATAAATATCAGTTAAATTGATCTACATTTGTTAATGTATCAATTAAAGTCGACAGCTGGTGAACTTCTGCCTGTCATGGTGTTCATCTACGGAGGATCATTTACTTCGGGAGACAACACGGCTGACAACTACGGTCCCCATTACTTCCTGGACAAAGACATAGTGCTGGTCACAATTAACTATCGTCTGAGTGTTCTAGGTGAGTGTAATAGAAATGAACTAAACATAGTCTTCTCGGGCGCACAGCCGCGTGCGCTGTGCGCCCGAGAAGACTATATTGAATCATGTCGCCGCTTGAAATTAACCTAAATTGTGGTGGCGACATATACGCCACCACACACCATTTGTAATTAATGTTTTTGTTAATAAAGCATTGTTTATGGTAAGAAACCGAAGGGAGTGAAGTCAATATTGTCAGAAGGGAGACCATAAAACGATTTAATTTACATTTACATCCCTGTATGTTGGCTTGATAACAGCGGACTCTGTCCAGTATACCTTACGGAAGACACGCCCATTACCGAAAATTAATTGAAGAGTTGGAAATTTTCTGTAACTGAAGCAAAATGCATTAGACTAAATTCACAGTGCAAGTGTTCATTTGCACATACGTGAACGTGTTGAAATCGGCGCGAATAATAGCGAAAGTTTCACTATGATGGTAGAAACCCCTTTCCTGAAATTCCATGTGGGATCTGTTGTAGAGAAAGTGGTGGCACTGTGTAGTTGTCTGCCTAAAAGTTCTACTTGTCTTTGCCAGTAATCATTTCATTAAGGCTTCGTACCTTTGTAACACATTCTCCCCCTGAAGCCAGTACATTGTCGCAACTTTAGTGGCAAATTAGGGCTTCTCTTCTGACTGGTATTTGGCTATACTCGTGGGGGAAAAAAAGAAATGCTGGCTTGAAAATGAAGAAGCTTTTATAAGAGCTCGGTTTACTGAGGCGGGGGGGGGGGGGGGGGAGCAGAGAAAGCCAGGCAATTTAGCTCTGAACAAAAATATATCCCCCTAAACATTTCCACATAATTACGAGTTACTTCCCTAAAGGATTCCTGAGCACTGGAGATGACGCAGCACCGGGCAATTTTGGTCTGAAAGACCAAGTTGAAGCGCTGCGTTGGATCCAGAAGAACATCGCAGCATTCGGCGGTAATGCGAGCAAAGTGACAATATTCGGAGAAAGTGCAGGTGGCATGTCCGTTCATTTCCACATACTATCGCCACTCAGCAAGGGGCTGTTCCACGCGGGCATCTCGGAGAGTGGGTCCGCACTGATGCCGCTGTTCTTTCGAACTGAAGGAGCTCTGTCAAAGGCACAAAGGATGGCGGAGGCTGTGGGGTGCCCCACGGACAAATCAGAGGAACTCGTCGAGTGTCTTAGAACGCGGGACGTCAAAACCATTCTAGCCAACCAGCCCAGCGACGTAAGTAAGAGGCGTGTGTTATAACTGTAGGGCCCTAATTATGAATGCCTGGAATCTTTAAGAGTTCCGGATGATATTGGTTAGTATCTGAGTTGTCTCAGGGTTTTCAGCTACATAACTGCAAACTTTACAAAACAGAGTAATTGTTATGGTTTAACTTCCCTTCCCCTGTGCATTATATAACACTTCGGTTGATGATTTGTGTAATTTATTCATATTTTAGGGGTCTTTTTCACTTACTTACATTATTCCTTGCCTAATATTCTCCATTCTCTACAACTCCTGACTTCCTATTTTTATAGATTTGTAATATATATGTTTCCTTTAATGGAAATATCAACATTGACTGCCCGCAGAAAAATAATGTAATACCTTAATTATATTCCACTTCGAAATAAATGTTTTTGTACTTCAAATATTAAAACGCGCCAAATTCTCTCCACTCATTGTTTAATGCGTCTTAAAGCAGAGGGTCAAATATGTGCAGCACAGATGTCTCGACTGCCTCACAACCAAGTTTATGAACTGAAGATACACGTGTTTTACGCCACTTTGGATTACACAAATTAATACACGTATCTATATTTTCCATAAACTGAAATTGTTTTACTTTAGTTTCAAGTTTAGGACGAGACGTTAACCCATATACAGCAGAAATGGTAGAGGAGACGAGTCTGAAAGGCTAGCCGCCATCTTAGGGTTGTCATTCTGTTCGTACAAGTGATACGTATTTTAAGAGACAGCACGAAACGTGATTTATTTTAACTTCATTCTACATCTCTTTCTGGGAAATAGAGGGAAGAAAGAACTTTCGAAACAAAAATAACAATGCTAACTTCTTGTTTATTAATATCTGGAATTATTCTCTTTCAGTGTAACCCACCTCCTGGAGACTTTTCGTTCCTTTTCTGCTTGGTAAGAGAAATATAATCATTTTTATGTTGCTTGCATATTTAATTTTTTTCTTTTAAAATGTGCATAGTTCTCATAAAATCCACGTAAATACTGAAAAAACTGTAGTAAACAATCTTGGATACATCAACTGAGAAAATTAAACTTGTTGTCTTCATTGGTAAACATCAGATTACACACAACAAGCGAGGATGAAAGATAAAATGGTTCAACAAGTTCATGACTTCAGCTACATAGGCTTTAATATTTCTCAGAAATATGACAAAACTGATAAGGACAATAAGAGTGGAGGCGAATTGTCGAGGAAGCTAAGGCCCACCTCGGGCTGTGATGCTAAGGAAGAAAAAGAAGATAAGGACAATACATAATTGTAAGTGTATATGTGGCTAAATAAAAATAATTTTGAGAAATAAAGGTGCAAATGGTAAACTAGTTAAATATTTTGCATTGGTAGCTGTACTTACGCATATTTTTATATATGGTTCTGAAAGTAAAGGACTTGTGAATACTATAAAGAGCGAAAGGGCATTTTGCATAAGTTCCCTGGCACATTTTCAATGAGCAACTGAGCAGTACAAATAGTCAGCCACTTTTATGTCTGTATTACTACTAAAAGGAATCGGAAATATAAATTATTTTATCTAGTCCACTCGCCCACTAAAAGAAGTCAAATAATGAGCTTCATTTTCTTCAGACTCTTCAGGCTCTATGGTCTAAATCTGACAAAAATATGAACTAATTTTTACACCTTATAGATCCATTTAATTACATATTCCCACTACATAAGACGTGTCGGATAATGCTTAAGTTTTCAGCACCCTCTCCGTAATGTATGAAATCTTCCGTACAGAATATACAGCTATGTTATTATCTATTCCCATACAAAATTTCACTTGACCGGCCTAAATGGGGCAGGGTGAGGTTTTAGTTTCTGACAGCGATGTTGACACACATTTAAGTTTCCTTGGACAAGGCAACTTGAGGATTGGTATATATTTACCAACGCTTTAGAGACGTCCAGGAAGACGTAAGCAGCAAGCTCCTCCAAGCGTCCTTAAATATAACAATCTACACGGCGTCACATTCTAGAAGCCTTAAATCCTTAAGAAAGTAGAATATTTTTGAAGACATAGAGACCCCATATAGGCTAAATAGGGATATGTGCTCTGTTTTCATGTTGTGTTACATTCTATGAAAGAATTACCTTCTATTGACCTGCACATTTTCAAAGCTCTACTTCCACACCCAATTTAAAAAAGGTATTTTTAAGTATTGCTCTGCCACTCCCATCTCATAATTTCGTATAGGTGCTACACGGTAGGCTACTGTTTATGTCAGGAAATTAAAAATTACGAGTATGGGATAGTATTTGAGGGCTTTTCCATCATACAAATTTACACTGGCTCTACTCTGAGGCAGTATAACCTTCCGAAATGCTAGCACCAACCAACCAGAATACACAACGCCATAAGCGTGAAGGCCACAATATGAATCTTCACTGATGCAAGAACCTCAGTTCGTATGTACTTGTAACCACATGATCTGTCAGTCCCCACTCTCAATCGCCTATCCTTCACAATTCGTACAGTTATAGCCACCTCCCTCTGTGTTACGCAGTACGACATAGTCTGGAGACCAGTGAGTGAGGTGAAGACGGCCGCCAACCCAGAGCCCTTCCTGACAGCCCATCCTAAGGATATCATCAGGTCCGGGGACTTCAACCGCGTGCCTTACATACTGGGCACCAATTCCGAAGAGGGATCATTCTTTCTTCTCCGTAAGTTGAGAGTAAAATATGGAGCGCATATGGGCGCAACAAATGTGTAAAAAGTTTGTGTAGGAAGATTTAAGAAAAGAGTCATTTTGGGAGACCTGGGATAGGTGGGATAGTAATGTTCAGTTGGATCTCAGAGAAGATAACATTCGAGTTTACAGTTTTAAAACATGTTTGACTAAATCCGCTTTAATATTGTCATCCCTTCTCTAAGTAAAGCGTAAAGAGATGAGTAGGGGCAGTCAATTACAATTATACTTTGCAGTGATTTACTATAAATTATGCAACATGTTTCGACTTTAACTGGACACCATAGTCACGAAGTATAGAAATATTTATATAAAGATCAGTTGCATACAACACCATACAATTTCAAGAATACTCCTTTGCACCTCTTAAAAGCATATAGGGATTGGGTGTACAGGACCACTCATTCATGTTCTTGGCACTAGATGGAGATCAGTCGTTAGGTTCACGCTCCGGCCTCTTTATAAATAGGGAAAGATCTCCCGGTGTGCTTTGGACAGGCGGCTGGGCTGACCCCGTAAATGGTGTGGATGCTTTATAAAAGTGGAAACATCCTAGCCCTATCAGGAATGGAGCCACGATTCCTTGGTCGTCCAGACCGTAGCCTGGTCTCTCTAACGATTACGATTTCCTGGCCCATATACCTACAAATAGTGCCCTAGGTGTGAGTGACTGAGTGATTGAGTCACTCACAAGTTTCCACATTTACCCAATTGCCATTTTTAAACTAGAGCTTGGTTTGTGATTGGCGAAACAAACACGGTTTTCCTGTTTATGTTAGAGCTTGGCTTTTGGTACACATCACTGCCTGGTTTTGAATGGGGACCTGGTTTCCAAGGTTACGATATTATATTAAGAAAGAAGTCACGCTGATGGCAGAGGGAAAGTATTATCGCATGAATATTACGTATCCCCGTCATATGACAGGCATTGCTAATCTCCTATAATAAAGTTTCGAAAACATCTTCATTTTAGTTTCGAGAAACTTCTTCTCTACCGGCAGTTTCGTCACTTACTTATTGAGAAGTGAAAAGTTATCTCTTTCATTAATTCTTTATCTAAATTTAGCAACTTGATCATAAATAGCTTATCGTAAAAAATGGGTACACGACGTCACGTTTAAGGTAAACATGTAATTTGTATTTAATAGCTCTTCTTCTGTTTGGAAAATATTAAACAGAATGCAGGGTAATGACTTAATCTGAGCAGAGTGATAACTGTAGAATTAAGAAAACGAATTGTTTAAAACTTCGAAAAACACATTTCTTAAACTTACGTGTTTCAAATACAGCAAACTTGGCTAACCTTGTTTTACGTTGCGCTTTGAGATGTCATTATTTTTTTCGTTCCACAGCTTTCGTCTGCACCCTAGCAGGCATAGACTATTTCAATAGCCACTTTGAAGATGTGGGTAGACTTTCTTTCTTCTTGAACGAGAGCGTGCCGGAAGATCTCGTCTCCGACACGTGGCATAATGTGAGCGACTTCTACTTGGGCAGCGACCGCGTCGTTACCACAACCAATGTGCACAACATTATTAACGTGAGTGTCATGTAATGGCGGGGTTCTCGAAAATGAAAAGTATATGGCGTGGGAATTGAACATTTTGCTGACCTAATAGCAAGAATTCCCAGAATATATTTCTTCCAGAATGATGATTACTAGTAACGTTTGTCCTGTCTTATTATGCTATAAAGAAAGACAGTTGATCCTACACATATTTGTGTGCATGTTAGTCTAAACTTGTACTGCTCCCTCTGTTATGACATCAGAACCAATCATGAAAGTTTATGCGAACAAAACTTCCAGTGTTTTTGCAGGAGTACCATGGGCACAGGTACTTTATCTCCCTCTTATCGGTAGTACCAACACAACAACCTTATGAACGTCTGAGATGGTAACAAAATTAGTATTACAGACTTCAGTGTCCTACAAATGAGTGAGATGACAAAGATTGAAAAAATATGCAAATTTTTGTAATGTAAGACACTTTACCGTCCAAATGTTAAGATTACGGTATACTGGCATGCAACGCCGTGTGTTTATCGGCTATTAGCAAGACCACATGGCACCACACACCAAAAGAAATATTAACGTCATATGTGCGGACTGTGAAAGAAAATGAGGTTCATGGGATGTATATTTTTCGCTGCCTGTCTGAAAAAGAAAACTGTTGCTGCTAAGTATCTGTAATATAGTATGGGACTACCCCACAATGTAACAGGGAGCATAAAAATTGTACAGGCTTTGGAGTAAAACTTTTATGAGAGAGTGATGGAAACCTAAAAATGGAAACTGCTTTTTGATACAAAAAATTGTATTTTAATAATTTCTTGTACAGTACCAAGTGCATTTCTGTTTCTTTGGCTGTCTGTGTTTACTGAAATGCACCTACACTTTCCAGCACACTGTCGAATTCCGAATACTACCGAATCTCAAATACGCCCGGCCTGAACATTTGATCCCGTTACAGCTTTAATATCCACGATTGTTCCATGTCACATCACGCTGTATAACCTTTACCACTAAAGCAGCTTGAAGCCTTAAAATATATATATATTTTTTTCAGGGGTGACATACATTGAAAGCAACAAAAGGAATTATTTTATACTTCTTACTATAGTGTGATTCCCAGCAGTGGAGAGAGACAGAAAGGGTGGGGATTAAAAATCGTGTGAAGATTGCATTTTGAAAACAATATGCAGTTCACGCAGTACAACATTACTTTTTTCCTCTAGCCTAAGGATATTCAGGATAACGATTTATCCTGAATATTTTTCTTAAACCAGGAATGTATCTTTTCGAAACCGGGGCATGACAACGTTTCCTTTGAACTGAAAAGCAAGCAAATGTTCGCCATCAGTTTAAGAAGGCGGTCAGCGGGGATCTGTCTGCACATTCTGAGCAGAACATGAAACACACTTCGCGCCAACTAAGGGCATTTCAAAGAAATGGCGATGAAATTCTTGACTTTCATGCCATGAAGAAAAACGGCTAAACAAAGATTTTGATGTTCAGACTTTCTCCTGCTAGATATGGGCAGTACTGTAGCGCCATCATTTTACACCGTGGCATAAATTAAAAATAATCATTCTAAAAAACATTAGGCAGACTGGCCCTAGTTATTTTTATCCCGTTCTCTAATAAGTTACCGGAATGTGACTGTACCGTAAGGGAGCATGCGCTTGAAGTAAGTGTTGTGTGGTTAAAATTAACTTGCTTTCCACGGAAATGATAACTGATTAATTATCAGAACAGGCTGTTTGTAAGAATAAACGTTACACATTTTAACAGATTTCAGCTTCATTACTTTTCCTTTCTTTCTGCCAAGAGAACCTTTTTTGGGTCAGAACAAAAATGCATGTTACATGTCCCTCCATTTTTCACGTGATCCAGATATTCTATATCATTACAGAATCAAAAACTCAGTATGGCCAGCCATGTTTAAAATATATATATAGGTGTCCTGTAAGCCCGGTCTTAGAGGAAACACACTAGTGAAACATACGTTCAAATAGATGTCCCTCCGCTTGCTCGCACAGGTCGAAACAACGCTGCACACTGCATCGAACACGTTCTGAATTCTGAGGTGTGATGTCTGTATTAATAGCAAGAATATTTTCTTTAACATTGCCAATGGTACATGAACAGGTATGGTAATCAAATGGCTTCAGATGACCCTAGGGGAAAGAATTTAGGGGAATTGAGGTCTGGGATCATGGTGGTCATTCCATTGGTCCCCTGCACCTAGTCCATGGCCCCGGAAGAACTTCATCCGCCCAGTTTCGCGCCTCCCCAGCGAAGTGAGGCGGTGCTCCATCCTGCTGAAAGTAAAACCGACGTTGTACCGCCAGTGGCATTTCATCCACATACGGTTCCAACACATATCGTTCGGCGTTCAGACCTCCTTTCAGGAACACGGGTACCAAAAGTGTGGTTGCATGTACCGCGCACCACACTGTTATTCATGCGTTATGACGTAGTTTGGTGATGAGCATCGACTGCGACATGATGATTGCCCGGCGATGTTATGTCCGTTTACGTATCCATTTAATTGGCAACAGACCTCATCGCCAAACATGATACGGTCCGCTCGGATTCTTTGTGACTGCAACCGTTCACAAACTGCAGCTCTGCCATCTCTATCATCTCCATTTAATTCTTGCACAAAGTGTATCTTGTACGGATGAAATATGTGACGTTGCATTATTCGGTGTACACGTGTCTTTGGAACTACAATTTGAGATGCAAATTTCATCACCGATCGTTTTGGACTTCCAGTGATCACACCGTTCCTGCTTTCATCATCAATTGATGACTTCCAGTGATCACACCGTTCCTGCTTTCATCTTCAGTTGATAACTTCCAGTGATCACACCGTTCCTACTTTCATCATCAGTTGATGACTTCCAGTGATCACACCGTTCCTGCTTTCATCTTCAGTTGATGACTTCCAGTGATCACACCGTTCCTACTTTCATCATCAGTTGATGACTTCCAGTGATCACACCGTTCCTACTTTCATCATCAGTTGATGACTTCCAGTGATCACACCGTTCCTTCTTTCACCATCAGTTGATGACTTCCAGTGATTACACCGTTCCTGCTTTCATCATCAGTCGATGACTTCCTGTGATCACACCGTTCCTGCTTTCACCATCAGTTGATGACTTCCAGTGATCACACCGTTCCTGTTTTCATCATCAGTTGATGACTTCCTGTTATCACACCGTTCCTGCTTTCATCATCAGTTTATGACTTCCAGTGATTTCACCGTTCTGCTTTCATCATCAGTTGATGACTTCCTGTGATCACACCGTTTCTGCTTTCATCATCAGTTGATGACTTCCAGTGATCACACCATTCCTGCTTTTATCATCAGTTGATGACCTCCTGTGATCACACCGTTCCTGCTTTCATCATCAGTTGATGACTTCCAGTGATCACACCGTTCCTGCTTTCATCACCAGTTGATGACTTCCAGTGATCACACCGTTCCTACTTTCATCATCAGTTGATGACTTCCAGTGATCACACCGTTCCTGCTTTCATCATCAGTTGAGGTTCACGGGCGACCTGCTCTTGGTTTATCAAAATTACTCCCGCATTTTAAAATATCGAATAAATTTGACCAAAAATCACTGTCAAGGTCGTGGTCTGTTGGGATGGCGACTGGTGATAATCTTCAGCTGTATGCCTTTGGCTAAAACCAGAGGCACGCGAAAGGACAATTTCCGCCCTTTCCTGAACAGTGTAACTATCATTTATATCACCGACTATGTGTTATTCTACCTGCAAAAAAAAAAATATTGTGTTCCTCATGAGATCGGCTTATGGAACATTCTGTATATACATAAAAAGAGAGGGAGATGAGGAGAACGTATATACTCTTTGTACTCTAAGAAATCACCAATATGAAAAGTTAGGTAAGGGAGAAATATAAAGTTGTCCCTTTGCACGGTATGAAAACGTATGGGGATGGGAGGCATAGCTCCAAGCATTCTTAACGCTGGCTCCGGGGAAACAGCCCCAGAGCCGGTCTGGACTCTTTGGGGAATAGAAAAATGTTCGCCCCTGAGGTGAATAGACCCACATATCCTCGGTCGTCCAACCCGCCGCCTAGTCACTTTAAGATCATCACCGGCATAAACGGCTTGGACATCCAGACAAATCGGTGGTGGCGGAACATAAGCTCAACCATGATCACCTCATTAGATTCCAAGACACCCCAGTCTTCTCTACCAAATCCGGTTACATGGACCGACTCATCAGGGAGGCGATCTAGTTGGAGCTCCACCCAAACAAAATGAACAGGGTGATGGCCTGATTCTAAGCGGGTCATGGAAACCACTCTTTCGCCTGTTTAGAGAAATTATATCCCCCCCCCTCCCGCATTAGTGGTGACTAGCCCACGAGGACCTTGTTCTCCCTCTTCCTCTTCCTCTTCCACGCTCTTCCATTCCCCAGCGCCGCTTTTCGTCTAAGTTACTGCTGGTTCCAATCATTCTCTTCTTCCTTCCCCCCTCCCAGGCGGCGCTGACAGCTCTCGTCATTCCTTCTTTTTCCTCCATCTGCTTTTCTATTCCCTTTCCTTTTTACTCCTACTTTTTGGTTTTTGTATTTCTCCTGATTTATTTATGTATTTATTTTTATATTTTTCTTCCTTGTTTTTACTTTATTCCATACATGTTTTTCATCATTCTCACCTTCCGGCACTTGATGTGACTTAATCTTGCCTGGCCTGATTCACCTATGATACTTAACGTCGTCTCTCCCCCGCCTAACTCCCGCTGTTTCAACCCTATTGGCTCTCATCACGCTAACTGGGTACCAGTCACCGCACACACCTGTCCCTATACAAACTGCGTAACGTCTTGCCAGCTCCCATGGTTTGTTGGGTCGGTTGGCCGGCTTGCTTCTATTCTTGGACTTCTTGACCCTTTAAGATGGGACCGATACGTTGTCCCGAAACGTCGGGAAAGGATTACCACTCGACGCTGCGTAATATGCCAATAGAGCGCAGATCTGCTCACCTTAAGTTTGAACAAGAGTCCTGTTGAATTTCTGTCACTGATACACTGTTGTATTGTGTCTGTTTCTCTGATGACAACAGGCAGCAACGGACCGGTTCATGCAGCATAATATACAGAAGTCTGTGGAACTACACCTCCAGTCAGGCCACGACACATTATATCTCTACAACATGGGCTACCGTGGTAAATACAGCGTAATGCCAAAGACACGGTATGGGAACTTCCGGTATGATCTCGGTATGTACCGCATCAGAAATAGTTGATTGTGTTAAGGACAGACGTTTCAGAACCCGAGGAATACCACTATTACTTTTGATGATGTGTGTGAGAAAATACAGGCCCTTATCTTTGCACACAAAGCCTCCGGGTGCCCATGTTATGGCCATTAACGTATTTCGAAGTAGAGAATAATATGTGTACAAAAAGTAAACGGAGGAACACAAAATTTTTTTTTAATTCAGAGGGTTCCCTCTTCTAACTATGTAAAATTACAGCACAATAAGCCTAAGGCTGCGGTGCGTCCGGAGCTAATGCCGACGGGCCCATAGAAAGAAGAAAGAAGAAGAAGAGATGTAAAATTACATGACATGTCTCTATATGTATTTCTTCCTCTGAGACGCTCTTGAAGATGTTGTTTCTACTTGCAAGTTACAAATTAATTTATTAGTTCTTAAATACAATTACAGTAAATTTGTATCCTGCTAATTATTCTTTTTAATTTTTATACTTTCATTTGCTTAAACCCAAAAGCAGCCCTTTGAGATTATCATGTTCTGTGTGATGTGTGTTGCAATGTTCACGTTCAGATTCAATCGACAGGTTTTCACGAAGTTTGGTACGAAATTTACACCATCTGATGCTACCCAAACCTCACATTTTTTGTGTGAAAGCGACATTAGTTCAATCTAAATGAGTTCCGGAATTTTGTGTAGCGACATATCTTCATGAAATATAAAAATTTCTTTTAAGTTGTTCTGTGTGAAATATAAGAAAAAAAATTGTGGGGGCTGCATGAAAAGGGAACACTTGGAATTAGATACTTCAAATTTGTTATGGAGATAGAACGTAAACGTATATAAATTCTTTATAGCAAATATTACGTATCCATAAACTACTGCAAACATGACGATGCTGCGAAACTTTGAGGTTATATTAGACAAATTTAAGACAGCTAAAATCAAATCAATAGGTAAGTAATAACTTCTTCATAAACTGATGATGATGATGACTATGATGATGTTGAAAATGGTGTTGATAAAAATATTAGCAATAACGATAACTTCTAACACATCCAAAATTGCAGCAACAAACATATTGCACTCAACTAAGATTAAACCGTATAACCACTGGCGCATGATAGTAGTATGCTAGCTCATGAGAGAAATTGCATTTTATTGTTGAGTTATAAATAAGCCACTTACAACAAGATTCATAGGACTGCAAGCTGGGGTTTTGAGTTCCACTTGGAAAAAATTGTAAAGAATATAATTAATTTTATCCATCATAAATAATGTTCATATATATTACGTACTGTACGCACTTAAAGTACATAAATTAAAGCAGAATGGAGACAGAGCGTTCACTTGTTCTTTCGTCTCTGAAACTACAGAACGTATTTTAATTAAATTTGAAATTCCTTGTCCACACTAAAATATGTTGAGAAAATACGATTATAATGGTTGCTCGTATCTGTCAAATAGGTACAGCGTGATTCAGAATAGACTCGGGAATTTCGTAGGCAAAATGTTTGTGTCTATGCAGGAATATTTCAAAATTATTGTAGGTGTAGAGAGATTATAATGCTATTAAATTTCTGCTGAGATTGTACAACCTGATAGGGACTAGCAGCGGTGTGCAAATTGTACTTTTCTATAGCCGGAAGAGATAAACCAAGCAGTAAGTCCCGAAGAGACGGAGATCGGTGAAGGAAAACTCAGTTCATATTTCACCCATTTCACCCGCCCCTGGTATGTCTATTGTCAGCAAAAGAGGTACCGCAGTGCCTTACCCATCTTCCATCTTTCAAACAGTCAACTGCAACTTCGCAGTACAATTGGAGATGACATTCAAAACCGACACGTGACTGAAGCCGTTGGTGCAGTTTAAAATATTCGTCCCTGTGTTAACTGCCATGTGAAATGGTTCATAAAAATGTTTCTTTCCTAATGACAGGCCTCTTCGCCTGGTTATGCATATACTGACTGAAATCCTCCGATTATGATCTGAGCCATTACACACCTCATGCCTAACCCCTTCAGAATTTGCGACTGCCAGCATCATGATCGTCATCACCATGTAGTCTGTCTTATGACAGGTCCATTGCGTCTTCCAAAGCAAATTCTCCAGAAAGCGCAAACTAGTGCTTTCTCTAACATTTTCCAGTACCTTCTCTTTTCCTTAAGATCATCCAGTAGCTGCTTGTTTCTTCTTCGTCCTCTTCTCTTTCGCCCTATTTTTCCTTCAATAATGTGTTTTAGAAGGCAGTTCCTACACAATATATATATATATATATATATGACAAATCCAGTCAGCCTTCCTTCGTTGTGTTGTACGTGGAATGTTCCTTTCTTACGTGGCTCTATGTAATACTTCTTCATTTTTTTTTACATGATCGGTCCATCTGATCTCTAGTGCGATAAAATTTTCCTAGTACAGTAGTAATACAACGATGCTGATTTGTAATCTCGTGCTATACAAACTTCAGTAGTATAGTAGTAATACTGTGACCCTGGTTTGTGCTCTAGTGCGGTACAAAATTGCCTAGGACAGTAGTAATACAACGCAGCTGATTTATGCTCTAGAGCCATTAAAAATTGCCTAGTACATTGGTAATACCATGAAACTGATCTGTTATCTAGTGCGATACAAACTTGACTAGTGCAGCAGTAATACCATGATGGTGATTTGTGCTCTTGTGCAACACCAACATGTTTACAATGCATCTCTTTAACAGAAACTCCTATTATAGAATAAATAATGCCACATTTCAGGCGTTGTCCATGCAGATGAATTGGAATTTATTTTATCGTCCGCTTTCACGGCCGACAGATGGGAGCCTGGACATCCTGATCTAGAGACGGTTGAAGACTTGGTCACCTTGTGGACAAATTTTGCTACACACGGGTAAGGCTTTCTAGGATTCATCCTCAAAGCGAAGTCGTTGTTGCTTAGTGAGGGGAAAAGCCTGTTGTGATGTGACAAACTTAAAGTACTCTCCTGTCTAGTTTAGCTGGTAGACGTCGACTGAGCTGCATTAGTTAGTTCTTAATCTCAACACAGTAATCAAATTGCATCGAAATTAAGAGGGTCAACAGGAACTAATATAATTACTAGACTATATGTGGATGTACCTGTGTGATTTCCCTCGATTTTCTTGGACTACCTTTGTTTTATTTTTATAATTAAACAACCACTTGGGACATAGACCATCTGCGAATCTACGTGTCGCTTAGCTAGTAAAGAAATTCTACGAATTTTAGGAAACACAAGGTGCATTATCGTATTCACAAGAGACCACCATTTGTTCCTTTCCTCAGCCAGATGAACACAGTCCATAACCTCCCTCCCTCTCTATTTTTAAGTAAGTTCTAATATTATCCTTCCATCTACGCCTAGATCTTCCCTGTGGTCTCTTCCTTTCAGATATTCTTGCCAAAATGTGGGATGAATTTGTCACCTCTACCATATTTGCTGTAAGCCCCACGAGCTTTTCTTCCATTTTATCATCCTAATTACATATCTGGTAAAGTGTAACTATTATTGTTATTACCATTATTATTGATTGTTGTTGTATTCACCATTTCACTCCTCCGTCAGAAACCCGACGCCTGAAGCAGAAACTCCAACTCCGCAAGGCGTCGTGTGGCCCACGGCTGGAGCCAACAAAGATGCCATAACCTACTACGTGTTCGATCATTCACCACCCCCAGTCGAACCCATTTATGGTGTCAGGCCACTACGTATCAGTGTGGTTCCTGACAAATTCAAGGATCGCATGGACTTCTGGGATTCACTGCCCCTTAAGGAAAACCAGTAACAGCAGGATGAGAGGTTTGCTTCAGTGGGTTCTGCCATACAGATTTAAATAAAGCCTGTTCTACACATCAATATAATCTGTTTCCAGGAATAACTTGCATCCAGAAAATACTGAATTTGAGCAATTGTTAATATAATAGATATTTTGTGGTACCGTTTGCATTACAATGCAGAATTAAATGTTGTCTTTATGTCAAAGTTTTATTCTTTCTTTCTTTCTTCCTTGCCTTCTGTCTGGAAACAAGAAATCGTGATTTTAAATATTTCGAACATAAAGCATAGGGAAGTCTAATAAAGCTTACGGTTAATAAATGGTTTTAGAACAATCCTGCATTGAGTTCTGGCTTGCAAGGAGTATAATAAATAGAAGGCTTAAGCCCCAGATGCACAATTCGCATTATTTAAAGTGAGTGGACAGGTGCACAAAGGAACTACGTGAGCAATCGACGCTCCTACTGTAAATATTCCATTCCAGTACAACACAGGAAGGAAATTCCAACTCCATTTTCTTGTTGAAAGTAAGTCACTTTAGAGCAGCCGTTCTTAACGTGGGGTCCACGGGCCCCTTGGGGGTCCATGGATAGATTTCAGGGGGGTCCGTGAACTTGGATAGGAAAATAATTAGGCTAAAACTTTATTTTTACTATCCTCTAAATAAAATGTAGCTTTTCTTTCATTAATGAATGTAGGCAGCAAAGTAATTTATGGCCTATAAACTCCAAGAATATTTGTTAACTTCAAATAAATCTCATTATCTCTATTTTATGCATTTAAATACATTTTTCTGATAAGGGGTCCGTAGGTTTCCCCAGACTCTCAGAAGGGTGCATGGCACAAAAAAGGTTAAGGACCCCTGCTTGAGAGTAATAATTCTACACATTTGTTAGGTATATAGAGGATATTACAACATTGCAAGCGCGCGCACACACAACAAACAAACAAACACACACAAAACACAGGTATGTACAGCCCTTTTTCCTCAAGATACGTCTGCCTGTACTATAACGAAAATATGCCTCAAGGTCGAAACACAAAAACGAACCGGCAAATATGCAACTTTTGACAAGTTTGATGGCTTGCGTACCGGCTGAAGAAAAGCGTTGTGTACAGGCTTGTGTGTACATAATATCG
Source organism: Reticulitermes speratus (assembly GCA_021186555.1). NCBI lineage: Eukaryota > Metazoa > Arthropoda > Insecta > Blattodea > Rhinotermitidae > Reticulitermes > Reticulitermes speratus. The sequence continues at coordinate 18,969,118 of JAJKFL010000009.1, read as the reverse complement.
CAGTTACATAAACATATATTTATTACACATGATGTTTCAGGAACTTTCAATGTAGCTAGTGTTACAAAAGCAGAAATGTGAAATAGATTACAGGTATTTTGTAGTTAAAGTTGCATTCATCTAGAAAAGCTGTCAACTAATACTGAATAATATTTGTAAAAGATAAAGTTACCCCTACACAAGCCATGAAACTATACAGGGGGAGTGGATGTATAGCTCCACCCATTCTTAAAATGGGCACTAAATGGAGATGGGTGGTTAACTTCACGTCCCTGCCTTTTTACCCTCGGGCAATAACTTCGGTACAAATTGAACAGGAGGCTGGCAACCAGAGCCAGTCTGGACGTTTTGGAGAACAGAAAAATTTCTTAATCCTAAAGGGATTCCAATCTTGAACTGTTCAGACTGTAGCCGAATCACTATGCCAGCGAGTAATATTTTTATATACTTAATTATTCAGCATAAGTCTCTCTAAAAATGCTCTTCAGTTTTTTTTATTTAACCCTGTGGATTCATCTGCAAGATAGGCTAGACAACGTAAAAGACATCACGCTTGTGATCCACAGAACAGGCTTGTTTTTGGTTATAATTAATTAAGTGCATTTGTTCTACGATCATGCTCTGTGTGATATGTCATCCTGATTTTAACATAACATAACTGAATATGAATTTGCACATCACTGTTATTAAACAGGGTTAGAGTGAAATTCCAAACACTGTGCCCTAAAATCACATACACTCGCTTAATTTTGTTTAATGACCTATAAAATCATAAGACACGAACATTACATTGAGCATAAGATGTGGGTTTTATTTCCCACTACCATTTTTTTAACTTTCTTCCTGCAATTAACACTTAGCGAGTCTCTGACTGTGACACGTGCCTATCATACTGATTCTCTTCTTAACCCTTCAACAACAGTGGGGCTTAACTTCCCACTGCTGCCCAGGAGAGAGGGGTTTTTAATTTAAAGTACCCTTAAATGCATTCACAACTGTACAGTACACTTGGACCAATTGTGAAGAGTTAATAATGTCTGTAATATTAAGGCACAAAAAAGAAAATGACACTGCTGTTCTCAAGGACAACATACCAGTAAGGGGGGAAAATTTGTCCTTTCACATAGCTTCCTTCTGCAGACAGTAAATTTGTCAGATATAACCTCAAAGTTACAAAACCATCACATCTGTAGGTGTTGATTTACAAACTCTGTTTCAAGCATAATGTATACATATTACTACATATCACTTTCTGCCACCGGTTCTACATCATCAGCTGCGTCCCAATCAGTGCCTCCTACCATATTTATAAATTTTCTGAATAGCTCGCAACATTCAGCTTTACACTTCTTCTTGGTGTAGTCAGCAAGAGCGAAGACGTAGTCCGACTTACGATTATACGGCTGAAGGGTTTCTTTCACCTGTCGCCACGTCGATTCAGCCGTGTTCGTGTGGGCGCCCGTTTCCTCGTCCAGGAATAGTTCACCGTCAGTTACCTTTACCCTTCATCTTCCAATGAATTTTACCCAGCCCAGCAATCACTTATTATTGTCGTGCCAGGTTCAATCCATTCCTTAATTATGGCCACTAAGAGTTTCCGCAATTCTCTCCGGCACAGAAACTGGGGAGGTCCTACCGCTTCCCCTTTCAGTACAGCCAAATACCCATTGCACTCGAACATAATGTCCTCGGTTGTACTTTCTTTTTCCAAACTTGCTCTCATCTTTCCACGTAATCCAATATAACCTCTCTGCAGAACTGAAACCACTCACATCGAGTGTGGGATTCCAGTTCATACTCCCTCTCTATTCTTTGGGATGGTGCTTTGAAGATAATATCGTAAGTTAGCAACATCACCTCTATTAGTGTGAGCTTACTTCTCGTGAACCACGAGCCGTGTCTCACACTTCTAGGTCCTGTGCATCCGTCAGACCTGCTACACTTGTTGCACTTCCAACAGCATTTGTCAGTTGTCTGCCTGTTCTTTCCTAATGTCATGTTCCGGCCATACTTTGGGCACGGCATGACATTCCTAAGCAATCCAGCCTCCTGGAGAAATCCAAGTGCCTTCTCGTTGTCTTCGAAGAGGTACGCGAAGAGCATTCTGGAGGCCACGCCATTTCGTCCTACGAGACTGCGACCAAATGAGGTTGCTGGGAATCTCCCATTCCCTTTCAACTTTTCCTGGTATTTCTTCACAACAGCTTCAAACCTTGATGCCATTTTTCTAACTACAAACTTGTACAATGGATTTACGAAGTCAAAATTTGCACTCTGCGGTTTCCGCTGGTAGAATGGACCATTGATAATCTGTGGTCGCAGGCCGTCAGTGTCTTAACAGGAGACGCGCGTCGGAGCACATGTGCTCCACGGGGCTGGTATAAGCGCTAATCCGTGGCCTGAATTCATGCAGATGCACACACAGTTTACGAGAGCGATGAAGAGCTCGTCTGTAATCTGTGGTTAAGAGTAGGGTTTGTAGGTGCATGATTAATGCATGTGTTGCGGCTTATGTTATTAGTGGTTTATAAATATACGCAATATTACGACAGATGTACCTGAAATCTACGTGTTGTAACTTGTAATCCAAAAGTATACTTCCGAAACATAAAAGTCCGTATTGATCTGTTTATCGTAATTGTGTTATTTGGCATTAATTTACATAGACTTAATATTAAAGTGGTGTGTTTTGCCGTTGGCAGCACTGTAATGCATTCTCGGGCTTAAGATATGGGTAATGTGTGTGAGGTTATGTATGTATTGTTCATAAACAGGTCCTTGTATAGCAGCGATTTAACATATACATCTGCGTTTTTGTGCTGTTAAAATGAAACTAGTAAGTGGATTTAATTTTAATTAATATTCACAGTGCATTTCATTTTAAACAATGTTAATATTTCATATTTTTAAACTGAATTGGATGCTGAAAGCTTAGAAGTGAATTTAGACGAATTTATATAAGTTGGTTTTGTTCTGTGAATGCCAAAGTTGAAACATGTTAAAATGTGTGATTTGAGTGGGTCTGAGTGATTCTCCCCCCCCCCCTCCCCCCTCAATCCTGACCGCATAATTTGAAGTCATGACATTGCACAACCTGGACTAGCTCACCACAATGGACATAGCTCTGATGTGGAAACTTTAGCAGATTCCCTATATCTGACACCACAAAAATTATAGTGTCACGTCGGGTGTATCACCATGATGCCCATCATATCATCTTTCCTGCCCAACATTCATGCTATCTTTCAAGGAAGAAGCCATTCATATAAGTTTCAAGAAATCAAAATTCTGGCAAAGATTTGTATTTCATACATTCATGATTTGGCCTTCAGACTATCTATGCAAAGAGACTTGCACACTGTCTGAACTCATACTCTATCAAACTGGAAACAAACTACCCCTGTTTCTTGTTACGTGTCATGGTTTTACACTCTGTGGAAACTCTGTGCAACATGCCATCAACATGAAACCCACCCACATAGATAGATACTTGTTGTGTGTGATTTTTGACTGAGGATCTTTCCTTAATTTTGCAGTCTCTAAATAGGGTTGGTAAACTTCACTGGATTTGTACTTTGTAGTCTTGCATATATATGGACTACCCTATACCACTCTGAACAAACAAACGTTTATGTATGCCTAGGAACCTTGTTAATGAAAGTCACTAGTTCAGACCAAGGAATAGATGGTTGGATGATTTTAATGTTGACTGGAAACTGGTTATGAATGGTCAGTGGTTTCATGATTTTATTGGTGTTGTGGTTAGGAGACATTTACACTTTACAGTTAACAATTTATCTTCCTTATCCTTCTCATTAATAGACCAAAGTTCTCCTTTGCAGGTATTACAAAATACAAATTTTTCTACCTGTTTGTGATATTCTTCCTGTGGTTGATGTTTTATGGTTTTGCAGGGGATCCTGCCAGTGTTTCTTCTTTCAACATTTATTCCTTGTTTATCTGTAGTGCTGAATAAATTCTATTGTTGAAGAAAGTTTTAATTCTATATTTAGTTCTTCTATTATTCTATTGCCCAAGAGGATGTAACCTCCTGTCTGTCTCCTGAATGCAATTCAGTTGGTATTAATCGTCTGTCATCATTCTACCTTATGGTCCATACTTCAGCACCATAGTAATATGTTGGTCTAATAGTTATATAAATTTTTGTTTAAATATAAGACTAGTTGCAGTTTGAAAATTTGGTTTATGGTACCCAAGATTTTGATGGGACTATTTTTGCAACAGCAAGATTAATTTTAGTGGTTCTATTAATTTTAACCACAAAACTGTTGAATGTTTTTGGTTTCTTTCAGTATTGTCTGAGCAGTGACCCAAATAGGCCATGCTATGTTCTACGTTTCAAAGAAATAACACTTATGTTAGACTGTGGATTGTCCACACAAACAGTCCTCAACTTCTTGCCCTTACCTCTAGTTCCCAGTGCAAGATTAAACAACTTACAGGGATGGATGCCACGTGATGTTTCTGACCCTCAGCTGGAAGGTGTAAGTGTACTTTTTAATCTGTCCTGTATGGCAGTTTATGTGTGAACCTGTATTCTGCATTGTGCAAAAGGATAAAAAGAAAACACTGAAATTGTAGAAACAGTTACTGTAGCTGATGTAGTCTGAAGTTATTTTACTGAATGTGTTGTTGATTTTAAACTACATAAAGTAAAGTTAAATGAACTGACTCAAAAGCTGAAGTCTATGGACAGTACTTTCGTAAGTGGTGAATTTGTCTACTGGTGGAGGTACTGGTAAGTGCACATCTTTCCTGACATAGAATGCATATTGAGATGTGCAGGAGAGCAGTGTGTGAATCATTATCTGGTCTTACAGGCCTACCAACATAAATGTGCAAACTGAAAGTGCAATCGTAAATTGTCACTGGAGTTGAAATGTGAGAGCTTGGAATATCTGGATAGCTTGGTCAGTAAAGTGACTGGCTGCAGGTTAGATAACTGGTTCAGTGTGGAGGGACATTTTTATCTTTTGACCCATTCAGCTTCTTATCAAGTGATACCAGAATGTTTGTATGCTGGGTTAAACAGTTCAAGCATGATGCTAACTACACACCTCAATCTTGCATCAAGGTTAAGAATAGATGGAGCTTTACCCCCGTTTCTACTGTATGCGTTTGTGCTGGTGTGCTTGGTTGCATGTGCCATGCTACCTTTTAGGTGTCATTGTTCATATAAATAAATTTCTGGGCATGTATTTTTTTGTAGCATATCGTAGAAGACTTGAGGAAATCTGATATTGTGTGGCTGTTCATCCACTCATGTGTATTTAAAAATGAAACTCTGGTCTGAGTTGTATTTCAGCTTTTAGCTTCTTATTTAATTCTATTGGCAATATATACAGTACTTGATTTTCTATTTCTTATGCAGAGTATTTTGTTAACAATTTTTGTGTAAGTATTCTTAGATATTCTGGGATTTGAATTGCAACTATCATCTTCATTTCTTCATAATAGATTGTGAATTTTTCATTCAGACCAGGAATCAAATTTACATACTTTGAGGGGATAGCTGTCAGCATCAAATGATTGAAACATGTAGTTTATAAGTAATTATTAAACACAGGTTGTGTCAGACAGAATGCATGGTGTTGTTTGTTTAAGTCTATACACACAGGGGTGGATAACATCAAATTAAAAAAATCGTAAACACCACTTTGTATGTTGAAGCTAATTTACGAATAATGACAGAGGTAATTAAACCTTTTATGCATTCTTTGCAATAAGTGCATGAAATAAACACAGTAGATGTCATGTCCATCTGTTTATTCTTTATATATTCATGTGATTCATCTCAAAATTTACCAAACTGACTGCAAATAAATCTGGAACTGGGGGTTGCACAGAAAATTGCCTGGTCACTCAACTTCTGGTCCTTAACAGTCTTAATATAAGGCCTGCTTTACATGGAGCCCAAATGAAGCGTCATCAGTTTTCTCATAAATGGCTTACTGTATAGAAATTATTATGTGGCATAACATATGTACCTCATTGAGGTCTATAACTTTTATTTGAAACAGTTATCATTGCAACCAATGTTTAAAGAAACACAAAGAAAAACAGTTTCGGACTCATGTGCAGTGCAAAATCTTTCAATGTTAACACTTTCACTGCCAGGTAAATCCCCGTGGGTGTTAAATTGCCAGGGATTTATTGAATGTTAAACAACTAGTGCGTCATATTATAAATTATAAAATATAATTATATATAAAATTATATATAAAATGCATATATTTTTTCTAGTTGTCAGCTAGGGATTAATCAAGATGTAAAATATATTTCCTGAAGGAACTTATTGTGTGTGTGGCCTATTTAAGGCAAAAGAGCAGAGTAAATTTTAGATTGACTAAAGTCGACACTGGCAAATTAAAACGTAAATACTTAAATTGACCAGGTCGACTTTGGCAGTGAAAGTGTTAACATTATGGTCTTCCAGGAAGAGACACTCTTTAGTCTGTAAGATAGGTACTCATGTTTTAGAGGAGCCTGCTTAAACCATCTTCAGGATCTTCAACGCTGAAGGTAGAAGACATTTATATATTTCTGGCACCTTAAAATGTTTACATTGGCATGTTGAAGTTCTTGAAAGTGGAAACCTCATTTTCCTGTACAAGGCATCTGAAGGATTTTGGAAGAGAGTGTTCAAACCTGGTATTGATGTCATCCAGCTTATTTTAAGTGAGCACTCAGCAATTTTGATTGTGGTTCCCATCCTCTCTACCTCTCCCCCCCCCCCCCCTCCTTAACAATGAAATTGATGCTAGGCTTCAACATCCTCTCTTCTTCTGGCAATGACGATGATGATGATGTCCATGACAATGACAACAACAACAACAGTGACTATGACGACAACAACAACATTTCCAATATTTGCTGTAATGTGGTTGTTTATGTATAACTGGGCTGTAGGCTTGTCGATTCTGCTTACAGTCTTGATCTCTACTGCCCGTATGCAGTAGATGGGAGGAGTGTCAGACTCTTCCATTAGAGCAGTTAACTGATTTCTGAGAAGCTCTAAGATGATTGCACTGTAGGTCTAAGTGAGGTATGTGTGTGTGTATGTACTGTATTTCATATAATCTATAATTCTTCATTTATATTTATGTTATCAAATACAATATGAACCAGCCTTATATTTCATCAGCAATTCCTTGAGTGTAGACCTCCAATTGTCAGCTTTATTAAAATCCATTAAATGAGCCAAATAATACAACTAGACAGTATTAAATGAAATTTGGACACAATGCTTTCCTTAATGTGTTCATTTCATGCACATGGTTCAAAGAATGCATTAAAATGTTGTCCGTGTTTTATATGTGCTTGAGATGTAATATAACTCTTTCCTTGCTCTCAGGAACTTAAGGAATGTTGTAACCGAGTATTTGTGGATTCTGCTCCAGAGTTTTTCCCACCTCAGCCTAAAATAATTGACTTTTCAGAAGTTGATGTCATCTTGATATCCAACTACCTGTGTATGCTGGCTTTGCCCTTCATTACAGAAGGAACAGGATTTGCAGGTGTAGTTTATGCAACAGAACCAACCCTTCAAATTGGAAGGTTAGTTGAATGGCATCAGAAAAAGAGCCAGTGACCAATTACAGACTGAGGATGAGGGGTATGATACCCAGCAGGGGGAAGTGACATTTACTTTTCTGTCACATCCAGAATGGCTTTGAAGCCCACACACTGTCCTATCAGTTTCTCTAATTTAGTACTGGGGGAGTTCCTTAAAACATACGTCCACATTATTAATATTCTCACTACCATAATGTGACTGTTTAATTATAGAAGTAGGAGCAAACAGGGTGAAGACAAAATTGAAAGTAAAAATATTTATTCTTACAAATCTAACTCTTTTTCCGTACCTCTTTCATGCAGCAGATGTAATTGCCGCTAAAGTGTGAAGAACCTTTCTTCTTTGTCATTTGAGAGCGTGGGTTTGAAAAAAGAAAGCCATTACATAATTTTACATATTACCAACTGGTGACAGAAACAGTGTCTGTGGTTATGCCATTGACTGTGCCCATCCAGCCATACATGATAATGTAAGGGAAAGATCATGGTCCTGGAAGCCGCAGCAGTTAATGCAAATAAAACAGAATCCTATGTCATTGGAGGGATGTGTGTAATATGCAGTCACTTAGTCCTTCAATGTGGGTGATTGGAAGTTTGTCCTGGCTGAAATGTGAAAAGTATAACATGTAAGACATGTCTCACAAAGTTCCTCCAGCCAGCCAGGATAGCTTAGTCTGTATAGTGACAGGGCTGCAGGCTGGACCTCTGAGGAATCATGGTTCAATTCCCCCCAGGGGCAAGCCATTTATCTTTCTCCAATGTGTCCTGACTGGCTCTGGGGCCCATGATGATACTTAATTCCAAGAAACTAAGTCAGGGCAATACATCGTTTGAGAATTAAATGCCCATAACTAATTTTGAAAGAATTGAATCAGGGCTGTTATGTAAAAAGGTAGACTGTGTATGGGCATGTAATCACTAGGGGGTGTCCATTCTGTTGTCCCCTACCTATTGCATTTTCTGTGATGGTACACAAGTGTACAGCATGGTGGTACCTTTGTTGACAGTGACACATTAGATGAATATTATAAATTCAGAACTTGGGGGAAAACTAGAGCTTATTTAATGTTTTTATTCCAACAATATAATTACAATATGAAACAAAAATATCAACAAATCCTCATTTTATTTAATACGAAGACAAAGGGCATTTTCAACTCTGCCTGTTCTCAAGGAGTGATTGCTGGCACTTTTTTGTATAAAAAAGCACTGCATCTACTGATCATTTTTTTGTTATGCACATTTTCATCTCAAGATTTATCATGGTTTTATTTTCATAGTGGGATGATGTGTCATTACATTCTTGAATATAAAGAGGTAAGATGTTTGCAGAATGTTTCATAAGTGGTTTGAATTAAATTCCAGACATTTGCACATTTTTAATATTTACAGAGTCTATTCCAGACTAATAAAATCAAACAGATTTTTTAAAAATAAACTTCATAAAGTAATGAAAATTTGTAGGCTGTTTGTTATTAAATTTTGTTGATAAAATTTAAAATTAAACATTGGGATGTAATGTAAAGATGAGAAGAAATTAAAATGTACTCGTGTACTTAAAAGTGATAATAAAGTCCTGAAATTGTATGGAATTACCCATCATTTTAAACCTTGAAAGCACACTGGTCACTTACTGTACAGGCATCTCCCTGACTTATGAAATTTCAAGTTACACAATGTCAGACTTATGCAGTTTTTAAAGAAGTTAAACATTTAAATAATAATATTTTTTAAACGTGCGCTGAATTTTTTCTTGTGGGAATGAAAGCAGAATGGGATGAAGTTGGCAGAAGAATATTGCTAAGCACTAACACAGGCAGCAGGGCAGTCATGCTGTGGCTGATCAGGTTCCAATCTGTTGGAGTTTGAATTTCAACTGAACTCCCCTGTACATACACATATAGTTGACCATATCTGTGCTTAATTTCGACTTGCACGAAATTCAACTTGTGCCACACCTCCCAGAACATAAATATTGCGTAAGTTGGGGAGTGTCCATATGTATCACCTGTTTGACATTTCATAACTTGCATTTTGTCCATGAACTGTATTTATGGATTTCTTATGATTCTTAGAATTAACAATGACAGAAATTATTTCCTTAAACAACATTAACCAGTTAGTCTGTGTAGTGGAGACACAGTTTGTTGTCGCTTTGGTAGCTGTTCAGTCTCATGTATATCCTTTGATGTTGATAAAGGAAACAGTATTTTTGCTCTAAATATGACAGTAAAAACTCAGTACTTTCTAAATGTAATGCAAATCCAAGATCAGAGCATACCTTCTAATATTTACATCATTGTTAAAGGATTTTTGTACATAATTGTTGGTTAGGTTTGTTTGCAAAATTGCGAAAAGTGACTATTAGCTTCATCATGGCTGTCTGCCCGTCCGTCCATCCGTATGGAACAACTTGGCTCCACTGGAGGAATTTTCGTGAAATTTGGTATTTGAGTATTTTTCAAAAATCTGTCGAGAAAATTCAAGTTTCGTTGAAATCTGACAAGAATAAAGATTACTTTACATGAAGACCAATATACGTTTTTTATCATATCACACTCAGTTCTTCATAGATTGTGAAATGTTTCAGACAAAGTTTGTAGAAAAAATCAAAACACACATTTTATGTTCAATAACTTTTTTTTTTCTTTTTTTTTTTTTCTCTTCTTTCTTTCTTTCTTTCTTCTTCTTCTTCTTCTTCGAAAATCGTGCTGTTTATGAGATAATGTGGAAAAATATTGTAGAGTCGGACAGACCACAGATGACAATATGGCGCATGCACATTGTATGCTGGATAACTAAGGCTGCAAACATACACTCAGAATATGTAATACTTATTGCTTTTACACGGCAACAATGGTTGCATGAACACACCTCAGTGTTACGTTTTACGTACATTAGGGACTCCTTAAGCGGGAAGACTTATTAAGAGGGAAGCTTATTAAAAGCCATAGGATTTCAGGACTTTAAAAATCAGACTTCTTACAGGGGAAAACTTCTTATGCGGGGACTTCGGATCCGGGTTCTACTGTATATGCAGCATTACTGGGTAAATTGCTGTGTGTCATTTAATTTCTCATTGAACTGTATGAAAAGTGCTAGTAAAAGAAATTAATTTAAGACTTCCATCGAAATACACATTTATGTGGAATCTTGTGAATAAGATGTAACTATTTTTACAGTAATGTATTCCTTTGGGTGTGTGATTGTCTGCAGTCTGTGGCTTCTCAAACTCAGTAGTTATTTTATATCTACCCAATTTGGCTAATGCCAAAATTGTTTGAAATATTTTTAGCACACAAACTAGATACATGCATTCCCAGAATGGAATTGGTGTTTATGTAGAAGTGAAATAACTTTGAGATCTGAAAGAAAAGAAACAACTTTATGGCATATGTTGTACCTTAAGCGGGGAAGTGAGGTGTGCGTGTGCGCGCGCGCGTGTGTGTGTGAGAGAGAGAGAGAGAGAGAGATATCTACCAGGAGGTTCATCATGAGAAGCAGGTTAACAATCTGGGGTTTATATGTTAATGGTTGCTGGTAACCATGTGTTTGAGAAAACCATAAAACCATTAATCAGTCACTGTAATTTGAACAGACTTTTCTTGGAAGAACTGGTCCAGCACATAGAACAGACACCGAAAGCCACACTGGCAAGTCATTGGAAGGAGCATCTGCATGTATTGCCAGCACCACTGCGTGACAGTCAGAAGCCACGCAGTTGGAGACATATCTACAACATGCGTGCTGTCAACAGTAGTCTTGCTAGAATCCAGGTATGCTGGCTTTGTCTATCATAGTTTAGCTATTAAATTTTTAACTAATTTAGTACTTATAACGAGATGTGTAACTGCTATATCAACATTTAAAACTATGTAACATAAAGATCACACACAGACACACATGTCCTACTTTCTGAAACTTCATTCTCATTTTGAAAGGATTTGTAAATCCATTGAGCCTGTTACACTTTCACAACAGTCTGATTAGCTGTAGTTTTCAGGGTTCCTGTTTCAGCCTTCATGGTTTTTGTGGTGCTGTTGTGCGTCACCCCACTAGTCATGCCCTGCTTGATTTTGAAAAACAGTGGTGTCAAAGCATTTCCTTGTTGCAAACCATTCTGAATGGGAAATGTACCAGACAAATGTTTGCCTGTCTAGACTTTACTGTACATTTTATTTAAATTCATTTTAGTTAACCTAACTAGTTTCATGGGTAAGCCAACGTCAAAACCTTCCTCCCAACTAAATTGTGGGCACCCTCAGAGTCTATAAACAGCTCCTATATGGCCACATTTTATAACCATTTTTTCTCAAGTACTTGATGAATGGACAATATATGATCAGTATTTCATATGTTATGTCAAAATTCACATTGTTGATCCCAATAATTTTGTCTGCACATGGAGGTAACCTTGACAGAATAATCTTGGATAAGGTTTTGTATGTACTTGATAACAGTAATATTCCTTGATAATCAGGACAGTTTATCACCCATCCTGTACAATGAAGGATAAGAAAAGTTCCCAGATCTCAGGCATAATTTGTGGTAAGAAGAATATGTTTAAAACCTAATCTAGTCACCCTTAAAATACTGTCTTGCTGCACAAAAATACCTGCTCCAGCAGTCTGACCATTGTTGGAAGTCCTGTTTAGGGTATGGTTGTGAGGCCTGCAGTTGCATTCTGTTGAATTCCTTCTGTGGACACAAAATGATGACCTTTGAGCCCTATCTTGAGTCTTGCGAGCAACCAGAAGTCACATGGAGCAACATCTGGAGAATATGATGGCTGGGGGATGGTTTGAATTTGGTTCTTCACCCCAAAAACTACTGCTCTGGAAGGGATATGTAACAGGGCACATTGTCATGGTGCAAGATCCAGTTGTTTATCCATATTTCTGCTAAATGGTATCTCTCAAATGCTCCAGAACTTTGATGTAAAAAGCATAAATCACTCTTATCTTACAGGGACGAACTCGTGGTGCACCACACCCAAATTGTCAAAGAAAGTGAACAGTGTGGCCTTCTGCTGAGATTTTATGAACCCTAGGTTTTTTTAGGGTGACCCGTTGGTGTGCCATTGGGAAGTTTGGCATTTCATCTAAGGATCGTAGGCAAAGACGCAAGATTTATCTGAAGTATTAATCTTTGATAAGGCCGGCTTCTTGCATTGATCATTCAAAGAGTTCAGCAACAGTTACCTTCCTGAACTCCATCTGAACCTCTGTCAGAATGCGTGGCAAATTTTACGCGCGTGTCCACACATGCTGCACTGACAAATCGTTTTTCATAATGCTCTGAACCAAACCATGCAAGGTGCCATTTTTATTTGCTGTTTGTCACATATTGATCTGATGTCATAACTGTGCAAACTGTGGCCACATTTTCATTGTTCCTTGACCTTGCTGGCCTGCCACTGCACTCCTCATCCTGTAGTAATTTGTGACAGGTTTTAAATTGATTTTACTAGTCATACTTCTTCTTCCTGTCAAGTGATACAGTGCGTTGAGGACCTTGCCTTCCAATACGATCTTCCTTCATTCCTGATGGTCTCTGGCCAGAACCTGCCTGTTTTTTATTCCCATTATGTTTAACTCCTTTTCAACCTTGTCTGTCCATCTTTTATGTGGTCTTCCTCTTTTTCTTATCCCTTCATTGTAGCTGTTGCAATTTATTTTGGCATTCTTTGGTTTTGTATTGTTTCAACATGACCATACCATCTTAGTCAGAGGGATTTTATAAATTTTACAATATCTTCCCCATGTAATATGTCCTTCATCACATTATTTGTTCTTATTCTCCAGCATTCTTCTTTTATGGGTCAAAATAAGTTCCTTACAATCTCCCTTTCAAATATTCTGAGCACGTTTGTTTCTTCTGTGGTCGTTGCCCAAGTTTCTGACCCATAGGTCAGTATGTGTCATATTAGAATTTTATGTAGTTTTAATTTTGGAGTTTGGACCTGAAGAGTTTAGTATGTGGTAGGTATGCTCGGTTTGCTGTCATGATTTTGGAGTGAATGTCCACATTTTGTTTTCATGGTTTACAACTGATCCCAAGCATGTGAAGCTACTGACACCTTCAAATTTAAAATAATGTATTGTCAGATTTTGGAGATATCTTCTGGCTTGTGTAGAGGAAATTTTCATGTACTTAGTTTTCTTTTCACTGATTCTTAGTCCCTTTTCTATGCCTTCAATTTCCAATGCCAATAATACCACCTTTAAAGCTGTAATGTTTCTGGCGATCACAATAATGTCAGAATACACGCAGATTTGTTTGGATTTGTCAGTAATGTTTCCTTTTTCTACAGTTTCTTCCAAGACTATGTTTAATGATATATTAAATACTGTTGCTGACTGTATCAGTCATACATAGTGCTTTTTTTAAGAGCTTTATCTCCATAAAGCATGCTGAGGGCTACCAGAGTTTCTGCTGCTGATTTCTGTAGTTTGAAAAGGAATGTGATGTTAATCTGCTGTTCAAACTGAAACACTGCAATGAGCACTGTCAACATGCTTCCACTTCACAGCTGACTCTGGCATATGGACCTGTCTGAACCTGTTCCAACTTCCTCCACAGATAGCACATTGTCTGTATACTCCTATGAATTTGACCCCCCTCACTTGAACAGGGAGCATGGTTATTTTGATGTGACTGAATTCTGGAAACATTTTGATCCTCCTGTATGACAGGAAAACTAGACCTAGTGGTAGGAAAGATGGTGGTGGTGGCATCTGCTTATGATATTGAAAGTTTGGAGAAAACCTTACATTGAGGAATATCATATAATGTACTAACGTCTAGAAATATGTGTAGAGTGACTAAATGTAAACTGTATAAAATTAAGGAAAATTTTCAGACAAGTGCTAGAAGATAATCAGTGGTGAATAAGAACAAACGTTGAACTTGAAAAATTATACAAGGACATCAACATTAGTACATTTATTAAACACCTGCGCCTTAGATGGATGGGGTATCTACAGCGAATGGATGATGCAAGAAACACCAAGAAAATGTGCCAAGCCAACTTATACCATAAACGACCCAAGGGGAGGCCCAAGGCTAGATGGAAAGATGATGTGGACAATGACATAAGAAAGATGGGCAGTATTAATTGGAGAGAAGTAGTGCAGGATAGGGATGAATGGAGGAGAGCAACTAGGGAGGCACTTATCCCTTTTGGATAGTGGAGCCACAGGAGAAGAAGAAAAAGAGGGATATCATATGGAGACTAAGCATGAAAATAATGCAAGAGTGCACAAATCCCAGGTGCCAGGTCACCAAAGCAGCTAAGTTTTGTGCAGTGGTGCCGAACATTTGTGGGTCCTCCGTATGGAACCTGCTTTATGTCACGTTTCTGGCACCTAGAATTTTGAGATCTTTGGAAAATGTTTGCACCCAGGAAATAATGACTATCAAAACCAGATTAAAGTTGTTACGTCTTAACTGTGTCTGATGGTGGCATATTGCAACAAATATGATTTATTCTTGACAGTGGGGTTTTTCAGATGCAGGCTTTTGGAAACTGGATCTTTGTCTGTCTTCAGAGTCAAAGGTTCCTACTCTGTTGGCCCCTTAAAAAGTTGGTCTCAATCACTGGATCCCCAAAAAGGTTTTGGCTAGAGAATATATGCTGTTATAAAATCAGGGTTTTTCATCAGAAGATAGGAATAGAAAAGTTGCCAATAAGAATTCTCAAGACACAAAAAGAAAGTTATAATTCCTTCATCAGTAGTGTTAGAATCCAGTTGTAATTTCCTTGTAGGTAGTGTTAAAATTGATCAGACAGACACTAGAAACAACTGAAACAAGAATAATGAGATGGAATGGGGGATAGATTAGTGACATAATTCCCATGTCATGTATGTGGATGATCAGACCAATCTATATGGTGCAAGGGGTGGGGTTTTACACAAAATCAGGGAACATAGTGAACTTGGCTACAGCAAACTGCCCTGTAATTTTCCAACCTCCTCACTAATGAGTGGAATAATCTGAATAGGGGAAGTTCCTAGAGTAGGCTGTTTTGAAGGTGCCCAACTGAGTAGGAAACTCTGTACCTTATGACAGAAACAAATACAAATTCCTACATGTTGTGTTTGAAAAACCTGAAGATGATCAACAGTATCCATAATATTAGTCATCTTTATTTAGATTAAACAAGTGGGAAGATATGTGTACATGTAGCATAGTATGGAGCATATGTTAATACCTTTAGATTTTCAACTAATTTTTTATCGTTTTAAGCAAAACTATCATCATCGTCATCATCATCGGCATTACAATTCATATAGAATTGTGGCCTCCATAGCAGCAAAACTATGATAAATGCAAATGTTTTGAATGTGTCTTTTCACTTTTTATGGAAGATATACTATACGTTTTCCCTACACCTTAGTAACAGATTTAGAGTTGATTGTAATGCTGCTGCTAGACTACGAAAAAAACTTAAGCTTATGCAATATCTTTGAAGAATGAAGCTTTAAAATCACAATGTAATAGAGTACAGCATTGAAAGAATAAAACAAAAGGCTCTTTTTTATGTAGTCAGTCCATAGTGAAGAGTTCCTTTTGTTTTTCATGTGGGTTTGTTGGTATACAACATATGTATGTTGGAGATGCATATAGAAGTGCATGTGGGTGTGCATGAAGTGTCCATTATGTTTGTCCAGTTTAAATGAACGTTGAAATGGCTTACCACTTTCTCATAAATTTCCTCAGTATTGAAGGTGTGGGGTTCTTAGTTCCTCTATGCATATAGACAGATGAACAGAACAGTTTTAATAGGTGCTCTGCAAGGATGTGCATGTGCCTAAAAATGAATGAATCTATTGTAACATAATTCAGTGGAATGGAGTGATCATGTTTGAACCGAAGGCATGTCCATTTACAAGTTTTACAGGAATGTGCGAGTAGGCTGCATCACCTAAGATTTAATATATATTGTTGCTTTCAACTATGATAATGAATCTTAATCTTTCAGATGGTGGGTTATAATGAGAAATTAGATGTCTACGGAGCAGTGAGTGTAATGGCAGTCAGTTCTGGATACTGCCTTGGCTCTAGCAACTGGGTAATTTCCTCTCATTATGAGAAGGTCGCGTATGTTAGTGGCTCCTCTACACTGACAACTCATCCACGACCCATGGATCAGACAGCTCTAAAGAATGCGAATGTGTTAATACTTACTGGTCTAACACAGACTCCAACTGCAAATCCTGATTCAATGCTGGGAGAATTGTGCATGACAGTGGCTACAACACTGAGGTGTGGTGGTAGTGTCCTCATTCCTTGCTATCCATCTGGAGTTGTGTATGACTTATTTGAGTGCCTCTCCAGCCATCTTGAAAACTCAGGAATGGGGACAACACCCATGTTCTTCATATCACCTGTGGCAGACACATCACTTGCATACTCAAATATTTTGGCAGAATGGTTGTCAACAGTAAAGCAAAACAAAGTGTACCTACCTGAGGAACCATTTCCTCATGCTGGCCTAGTTCGTAATGGTCGCTTAAAGCATTTCAAACACATCTATACAGAAGGATTCAGCACTGACTATCGCCAGCCCTGTGTAGTTTTCTGTGGTCACCCAAGTCTCAGGTTTGGAGATGCTGTTCACTTTGTTGAGTTGTGGGGGTCCAATGCTCAGAACACTATTGTCTTCACAGGTAAGTTCTCATCTACACACTTTCAGCATTGTATAACATATGTCTTGGATCAGTCATTGACTTGAAGGCAAAAGTGAAGAACCAGCAATAACTAAGCATTCGTGAAACATATACACAACTGGTAAGACAGTATTATTCACTGATAATGAAACATTCAGTTTTAATATTAATGTACTGTATTTACTTGAATGGAAGACAAAGTTTTTCCCTTAAATTTGGTGTCTAAATACATGAGGTTGTCTTAAATTCGCATATGAAGTGCCAAACCAGATCGCTCTGAACTGGACCATGTGGAGCCAAATCAAGGCCTGCATCACCAAATCATCATGTGTAGACAAAAGAGAGAACAGAGCATGACGACAGTTAACTGGCAGAATCTTCCTGCCGGACCCCTTAGCCCAAGCTATGCTCAGTCAATGGGCACCATAGCAACAGTAAACTTGGTTAAGATATGCACCTGAGAACAGATCCAGTCCAAGGGTAGTAACAGGAAAATGGCTATTAAAAAATTAAAAATTAACTACAAGACTCAAAAATAAAACCTGGACCAATCCACAAATTAACCCTTCAGTGCGGAGTGACGTGCATATTCACATGCTGTGTGCATGATATGCCACGGAGTGACGACGCAACACGTGGTGCTGTTTCATTCACTTATAACATAAATAGTTTTGGGGACAGCATCTTGATATTTGCACCGTTTTGTAGGTATTGGAATGGCCTTCATGTGCAGGTAAAAACTTTTGTCCTGTCACCTTTACTTCATTTATTATGTAACATCGATTTTTGCTAAAAGTGTCTGAAATTTATGAGGTTGCACTCTAGATAGCCAACTGCTGTGCTGTGATCTCTTGGAGGAAATGCGTAACACTAATACAGAGATCATTGATATAGGGACCATGTATTTTCCGTTGTCAGATTTGACTGCATATCAGTAACATCTTTTACCATCCTGGTCCTTAAAATATCTCTGTAATTTTGAATACGAATCTGCATCTTCTGAAAAGTGTCTGTGGGCACTTGTAACACATCTAACACAAATGAGCAATAACAGCAGACAGAGAAATGGTTTTCTTTTCACTAAGATGCTAGCCTTCAAAGATTTGGTGAAGGTCGAAATTGTTGTTTTCTTGACTCACAATGCAACAGGAAGAAGGTCATAAAATCTGACCCATAGGACTCAAATTGAAAGAGCAGGAGGATAGACCTTGTCAGAATTTCCTGGCACATTTCAAACACAACAAAGTAATTTCTCTCAACACAGACTGCAGGAGTAGAAAAACAGATGACAGAGTTTAAAGATGCGGTGTAATGAAGACTGATACAAACTGATTGAGCACACATTTGTATGCATGTAAATGTATTAAAAAATTAAAAATTAGTTTTTGTTTGGACTAACTCCATTTTATACAATTTATTTCTAAAACACTTTATTTCGGAAATTTAAATGTCCAGCCTAAGCTTAAATACTGCTCCCACATTGTGCTACGGATGGGGTTTAAATGCCCTCCATGTTGAAGGGTTAAAAAGTATAAAAAGAGCCATGATCTCAGACAACAGACACAACACAAAATTCCAGAACACATGTACTTAAAATTCTTAACACCACTAACACCATCTGTGGAGACAATTATGAATCTTCATGGGTTCAAGTAAGTTTATAAACCAGGAAATATAAATGTAGTATTTGGTCAGTATGGACCATAATGGCATGGCAGCACATATCACCAGAAGTGATTGTGAAGGGTTTTAAGAAGTACTGTATATCCAGTACAATGGATGAGATTGATGATGATGTGTTGTGGAATGGCAGTGCAGAGGATGGGAATGTTAGGAGTGAGTGTGAGGAAGATGAAGGCACTGACTGTGAAGATGGAGACAGTGACAATGGTAAAGGTAGATAGAATCTGACATGCTTTGTGTATTATGTGTATGAAATTAATAGTAAAATATTTTTTCTTAGTAGACATTTTATTTTTGGGGGTAATCCTAGATTTGGATAAATACATTTTCCCTTGACAGACGTATTTTATTTGGGGGGGGGGGTTGTCTTACATTAGAGTTGTCTTGCATTTGAGTAAATACAGTATTTATATATTTCACAATATAAAGTGTGTACAGTTAGTAGTTGTAAATGACAGTTATATATATTTCATAGCCTACCAAAAATGCATGTCATTTGCTTCAGGGCTTCTTTCTCATAATTGAACCATTTTGTTATTATGAGTCAGTCTTACAGTTTTCCCCTCTCAGAAGTATATACTACTTACAATAAGAAAATTACTGATGATTTATTGTCTATCCATGGGATCAGTGTTGATTCTTGAAGATCACTGTCTTCTGGGATGTGACACCATGTGGTTTGCTGGATAGGTACCAGTATTTCAGAGGAACCTGCTGCCCATCAGAACCTTAGATCTCACCCTCTTAACTCTTCTAAGTAAGTTACATGTATGATCTGATAGGATCAGTGCCAAGCTCATCACTGAGAAGGTATAACAATAAAAGCATACTTACAGACATTACACATTAACCGCTGTATTTATTGTTTCGGCGTTTAAAAATTCACACATTTCGATGGCCATGCTATTTAATGCTGTCATGTAACAGCAACAGCACACTGTCTAAGGAATAATTAGAATTCCCCCAGTTAATGTTTGTCAGCATCTGAAGATCTACAGCCCACTATACTACCTGCATAACAATCTGTGACAGTGATGTCTTCTACAAACTAATTATTTTCTTCATGGAATGACTCTGTGAGCACCTAACAAACCATAATATTACGTAGGAGCACTTAAGTTCATATGAATAACATAAGTCAGTTGGTTTATTTATTGATGGTGTTGTATCTTCTACACAATTTATATTTTATCGTGTTCAGACAATGATAATATTTTTTTTGTAGTTCCCCAAATGTAAGCTGATGGTTATGTCTATTATACTGCATTCTCCATCTTTCATTGTTTAATTTTTTTCATATAATATGCCATAGATAGGTTTAGTTTAACTTCGCGTGGAACAATTATCCCTGTTTTCATTTTAACTCATGCCTAATCTTACAGGTTATGCAAAAATCACCAATATGTTTTGTAATCATAGAATGACAGATAAGAACATTTTGAATGTTTTGAGACATATGTGACCAGACCATTTTATGTCTGAAAGAGACTTTTTGCTTGGGGCTGAGATGCAGACATGTTGAAAATCAAATATTTCATTCATTAGTGCCATTTCTTACTATAAGGTGAAATCCCTGTGCTTAGGCACCATGCCATGAAGGAATATGGGGGGTAGAGGTACATCTCCATGCACTCTTAATCTCAGCACTAGAGGGAGGTGATCTCTTAACGTGGAGGTGCACAAATCCTGGGTGCCACGTCACCTGGTTGACTAAATTTTGCATGGTGGCACATGATGTTTGTGGGTCCTTAGTATGAAATTTACTTTGTATCACCCTTCTGGTACCTAGAATTTTGAGTGACTCCTACATTTTTTGAAAATTTTTGCACCTCTCTCTTAACATATGCTGTATGTCAGTTATGTGTAATAGAAGCAAACCTCGAAGTACTAACCAGATCTATTATTGGTAAGCCTGGCAGGAACTGCTTTCTTGGCTCATTTGGTTTATTAGAAAAATAAGGGGTAATATTCTGCATGCCTTGTTCTGAATGCTTTCATGTGCAGAGTATTGAACAAGGTTTACTAATAACTAGCCCGACTCTCATCCTAGGATGGGCTGCCATAATATTTTTGTATTACTCCAAAGCCTCTTTCATCAGTTGTTTGTTTATTCCTAGAGCAAACCAGGTGTTAATTTCATCCATTGTGGTGCTGTCATCTGGTTATGCTATGTTTTATTTCGTGTTTGGTACTCTATTTTTTTGTCAGTCTGAATGCATACCGCAGAGAGGTCAAGTCAATATTTAACTCATTCTTCTACCTCAGTGCATTCCTCACAAAGAACACAACAACTGGAGTGTTACTCACTCGCATGAAGGGTGTGTGACTCACTCACTCCAAGCCTAATATTTATAGGGATATACTTATTACTGGACCAGTAATAAATTACAGTCAAACTCAGTTATAATGTAATTGAAGGGACATAAATTATATTGTTATAAATGAGTATCACTCTAAGTGAGGTGTGTGGTAAAAATGAATAAAAAATATTTCAAGACAAACTACAGGTCTGTGGGCATATTACTTAATGTTAAGGCTATGATTTATTTCAAATTTAAATTACAATTAAAATTTATAAATAATCAAATTTACTCTTCTATAATTGTAAATTTCTATACAGGCTTACTCTAAAAAATACATTAACTTAAAATTAAAAATTAGGAAGAACAAAAATTGTCATGAGACGAGGACCACTCATTGGTACATTGTCACTTCTGTGTTGCTTAAACCACTTAAGCAGTGCTTCATTAATGTCACTTCGTTCAGGCTTTCAAAATCACTTTATTCTCGATGTGTTGTGTTCAAACGCACTAATAATTTTGATTCTGTTTTTGCAAATCTTTTGGATTGTAGAATTTACGAGACCAAATTCCCGACACACATCAGCTTTCCTTTTTTCATTTGCTATTTGTCATATCACTTTAACTTTTCCTTCAAAACCTTCCTTTTATTCGTGACTGTAGCCATGTCATCACGTTACCAGTCTCCTGTTAACTGCAGGAGTAGAAACGTAGACGGCAGCTTTGCGCACAAAGTGAATTACCTTTACTACTGTCATTTCCAGGCCTGAAATCTATATAGCTACCTGAAAGAGTAGAGGGCTTGTCTTCTCAAGGACAAGGAGATGGTTGAATTTTCAAAATAGCCTACTTCTTGGAAAATTATATTGGAACTGATGACTTGCAATGCCGTTATATCTGAGGTAGATGCTGTTATGTATTTCATACAAGTAAGGCAGAAAAACACATCCCTTATGGGGAATTAGTTGGTACCAGAGAATGTATAACACTATAGCCGAGGTGTTGACAAACCAAGGTCGTTGTAACCGAGTTCAAGTGTACCTCCTACACAGAGCACAATGACACTTAATACAGGGACAAGCTCCATAATGGATCAAGAACAAGATTAGATGTTTGTATGCAATGACAAAACCTACAACAGTATACCAATTGTATAGAATTTTAACCACATTTTACAAGAGTTTACATTTTTTAATTTAACTGCAGAAAGCACTACGATATAATGTGTATTACTATTGTAATGTATTATACGTATACCAGGCATATAGAATTTTAACCATATTTTACAAGATCTTACACATCTGAATTTAGCTGTGATATAATGTGGATTATTATTGTAATGTATTGTACTTTAGTGAGTTTTAACAGCTGGTGTAAAGAGTCTCTGAAGATGGCAGAGTTCCGCTGAAATGTGTAAGAGTAAAGAAAGAACTTTATTGTATGTATATTAGATGTGCATATGTTGGTTTTATAAATGTGAAAGAAGCTCACCAATGCAGATCTGGAGATGTAGGAGGCCAAACGTTGTGACTTATGTGCTGGTTACCAAGTAGCTCTTCCAATGCAGTCAAGAAATTTACTGTATGTATGCTGTAGCATTGTCTTGAGTGCAATAACTACGTTTTATTTTATTTTGGTTTTTGCAAAAAATGCTTTGGAAGTGATTGAGTGTAGCCATCAGAATTTATTTTTTCTTCAGTAAGTACTAACTTTTTGATTGTCCACATTCACTGTGTACCAGACCCTGACATTCTTGTTTTCAGCTAAATACTGTACAGTTCACAAGTGCACTAAGGCCATGGTAAATCTCTTTCTCTATATAACTGGCTTTTTCTGGCTGTTACTGATTGAAGATGTGAATAGTTTTTAGGATGCAGGACAGGTGGTAGTACATACCTGTCATACCTGTTACTAAAATAAAGGCTTCATAGTTATTACCGTAGGCATAACTTGGCTAATAACAATGGCGTGGGGGGTGACAAAATCAACCATAGGTTTTTTTTCTATGGCTCGACAGCCCTATATGGGCCTGGACCTCCTTGTTTCATCGAGGTTTCATGGTCACACACTTTAGACACACCACAGTCGGTAGGACTCCTCTGGACGAGGGACCAGCTCGTCGCAGAGACCTCTACCTGACAACACACAACACTCACAAGAGACAGACATCCATGTCCCCGGTGGGATTCGAACCCACGATCCTAGTAAGCGAGCGGCCGAAGACCCACGCCTTAGACCGCACGGCCACTGGAACCATAGGTATTAGGAACTTTAATTTACGAAGGAATCAAGTTAGAAAATGGGGGAAGATTGGTTTGAACCAGTCCTTAATTAATATACATACACCCTTTTCCCACTCACCTCAATATATTTATTTGCCCCTCTTCAACTCAGTAGCCAAAAGAAACTATTCTTAGGTAGAAAAATATGGGGGGGGAGGCAATTGCCCTTTTCCCCTTCCCCCCAAGTTATGCCTGTGGTTATTACCGTATTTGCATTAAAGCAAAAGTACGTAACATATAGCTTCCCCACTTGTTTCAGAACCAGATTTTCCCTACATGGAAGCACTGGCCCCATTCCAACCTCTTGCAATGAAGGCAGTACATTGTCCCATCGACACGAGTCTCAATTTCACGCAGGCTAACAAACTGATAAGGGATCTCAGACCTGGCACACTGGTTCTGCCTGAATCTTACACCCTACCACCTGTAACAGCACCACATCGAATTGACCTGGTGGTAGAAACAGACCGACCTATCATAGCATTCAAACGAGATGAGGTTCTCACACTGCCTCTCAAGAGAAAGCAAGGAAGAGTTGAAATGAATCCAGAATTGGCCGAGTTTCTCCTACCTAGTGAAGTGCGGACTGGAGTTTCACTGTCAACACTAACTGGGGGCCTTCAGGTCAAGGATAACAAGCACATCCTCAAGGTACTCATAGTTATGCATAATATGTAGTTGTTTTATGTTGCTGTAACCGTGAGTTCAGGCATGACCCAAATTACTTGATCATTGTATTCCTTGGAAGCATGCCATGAATTAAAACCACATACCCCAAAGCATTTTCTTCACACACACACACACACACAAACAGAATATTAATAATGGACACTGTATATCTAAGCAGATCTTTTCAGTAGGTTTTCTGTATCGTAGCATGAGATTTACAATCAGGATTACAGTGTTGTTGCTAGAATATGTAGTGTGTGTGTACCAACAGTGAAGCATGATGTTTGAGAGTCATAATTTAATAGAGCTCTGCATTAAAAGAATAAAACAGAACCTTTTTTTGAATGCACACTTTTTTCTGTTTTTATGTGGAATGATGAGTAAGCCTATGCACACTGGAGAAGCATGCAGAAAATAATATAATCTTAGGTCTTTGTATCTGTTATGTTCGTTGCTTTTTAACCAAAACTGATATTTCCTGACATTTACTTATAAATTCCCCAACTTGAAATTGCAGGGAGATCCCTGTAGTGGTACTTGTGTTTTTATATGCATGCAGACTGACAGGGGGATTTTAATAGATACTCCACAGGAGTTGAAATGCAACTAAAGATGGGGGTTATATTCCTATATAGATCTTTCAAATGGGAAATTTGACTTGTGTAACTTTGTAATAACACAGAAAAGGTATTTCATTACTTTACACTAAACAATATTGTTTAACTTTACATTGTTTACATCGTTTAGTTTGTAAAGATCACCTAATGGCCAAAGTTAAGGAGAGTGGAGGTTTATGCAGGTTAAATGGGAAAAAAGGAGGGAGCAGCCTACAAGTTTATTATTAAATAACAACAGTAGTTTCTAAAGTTGAGGGCGGTAAACTTAGAACTTAAAAGATGTAACTAAGTTGCAGAGATAAATGTGCTGGCACTAAGCTCTGAGCACTTCTGTTCATGCACATTCCTCCAAATGTAAGACATGATGACTCACAACCTGAGTCCTGGGTAGGAGTGAACCACAGAGCATGGAATGAATTGTGTAAATGCAGATATGTATGTGCTTAAATGTCTTTAGGAATGAATATCACATATGTACAGAAATAAATTGAAGATACATACATAACTCAGGGTGCAAGTAAAAATTAAACTTGTAGCAAAGAAAAAAAAAAGTTGGGAAGAAGTTAATCCTTCTATTTATCCAAGAAGTAGGTTGTCATACAAATAAGAAAACAGAATATGAACCAGTAATTTGTTGCTTATTTTATTTAAATTATAGCATAATTAAGGTTGCTGTGGATTTTCTCAAGTTGTTGTAATGTACACATTGTTCTATTAAGAAAACTGATTTGATTTTTGATTCTTTCAATTTTTGTAATGCTGACATTGTTCTGTTTGTATATTGAATTTATTTATTTTATGAAACAGTATGTGAAAGTTCTATGAGATCCCATCCTTATGTACACAATGACTAGTTCTATATTTATCTTGATATAGAAACATTATATGTTATAATGACAAATTCTACATCCAATGGTTTCTTACCTATTAAGGATCTCTAGAATGTATGATAATAAATAAATAAATAACGTATGTTAACATTCTGGGTATCGTAAAAAATGAAAACCATTTTTAATGTCAAAGACTTGCAAAAATTCAAATTTTGAAACCTCTTGGTAGACCAGAATTATCATATGGCAGGAAAAGGTGGATGGAGCATGAGGAGAACTGCTGAGAAGCAATGTATAACATAACAGCACTTACATTTTGCATGTTGGATAGCCTGTCTTGTCTGACAGTAAACAGTTCATAAAAAAAGTAGGAGATGGCATGCTGTAAGACAGATGGCAGGTCATACTGCACTTTACCATTCGCACAAGACATTAAGAAGAAATAACAAGCTTTTACTAGTAGGCTTTATACATCACAATAATTGAAACTGGAAAGCATATGTTGAAAGAATGAGCTCTGATATCCTGAAAAGATTATAAACTGCAATTTTAAAACGAAAGGCTTCTGAAGAAATGGAAACGTCCTGTTTTACAGTACCAATAACTGGCCAGTTATATATAATAATGAGAAGGACACTGATAGTGATATATAAACTGCTGAAGCTGTGTCACGTCAGATGAGATGTGGCAGAATTATATGCATGTAAAATTGAGAAGGATGTGGGAAGAAGCAGCCACACCTTATTTGAAGGTACTGTGCTGGAACTTGTGTAATGGGACTGAGGAATACATGAAAAATTCAGTCAGGTAATTGGTCCTACAGGTGGGTACTTCTCACTTGCAAGTCGGTGAAAGACTTGAGTTATTATCGGCAGCCCATGGCCAGGTACTTCCTAAATGCACCTCCATGAAACTGAAGTCATATACTCAGTCCTACAACTAAGCAATTTTCAAATGGAACTTGGTGTAAAGCTCCGATCATATACTTGGTTCCACCACCAGGTACTTCTGAAATGCAGATCTATAAAAATCATAGCATGCTTTATGATGCAGATCCAGTGACTGAGATTAGCTCTTTCTAACTGGCCCAACAGAGTACGAACTCTTTCTTTATTACATCTGATGATGAAATAAGGTTGTTTCCAGAACATTGTGTTAAAAAAAAAAAACTCAAAGCAATGGACAGTGTCTAAAACAGTAGCCATATTTATTGTGACATTTAGACCTTGGAGAAATATCAAGTTTTGTTTAACACTTATATCTAACTCTGATCACTTGGAGCAGCCATTTCTACCTCAGAAAAAGCAGATGTGACACTGCACAGCCATAAATTTTTTCATTTGTATTTTGTTAAATACTTGTGGTAATTAAAGTTCTTTAAGGCAGAAGTTGTGGACCTTATTGAGACGTATATTTGATGAACTCATATTTTACTGTATGTACTAGTTTTTTGTGGAAGCCGTTTTTGAGAAGTCTGTGAAGTAGATTTGAACTTTACATAAAACAGGGGTTATATGTTGAATTCATCATTCATTCTGTAGTCTGTCTTACGACAGGTCCGTAGCCTCTTCCAAAGCGAGTTCTCCACAGGGTGCGATCTAGTGCTTCCTCTTTCAATTTCCAGTATCTTTTCTTTTCCTTAAGGTCATCCAGTAGCTGCTTACGTCTTCTCCCTCGTCGTCCCGTCATTTCTATCCTTCCTTCTAACTTTCCTTCAATCACCTGTTTCAGAAGGCAGTTTCTACGCAAGATGTGACCAATCCAGTTAGCCTTTCTTCTTTTTATTGTATGTAGTATATTCCTCTCCTCCTTGACTCTGTGTAATACTTCTTCATTTCTCACACGATCTGTCCAACTGATCTTCTCCATTCTTCTCCAGCACCACATTTCAAAACTTTCCAGATACTTCTGATCCACTTTCCGAAGTGTCCACGTTTCAGCACCATACAAAGCTATGCTCCAAATGTAGCACTTTACTAGTTTCTTCCTTAAATTTAATTCCAGTTTGCTGGTGAAAAGATTTTTCTTCTTGTTGAATGCTGTTTTTGCCATGGCAATTCTGGATTTAATTTCACGTGTACACCTTGCATCACTTGTTATCATGCTACCCAAATAATTGAAATATTCCACATTCTCCAATTGTTTTTGATCTATCATAATTTTCATTGGGGATGGTTGCCTTGAGATTTTCATTACTTTAGTTTTTCCCACATTCATTTCCATTCCATAGCGTCTTCCAATTTCAATTAGTCTATCAACCATGCCCTGTAGCACCGTTTCTTCCCTAGCCAGTAGCACAAGATCATCTGCATATTTCACAGTGCGAATTACTTGTCCTCCTATTTTGAAGTCTCCAAACCCTTCAAGAGCTTCCTTGGTAAGGTACTCGCTGTATAAGTTGAACAGAATCGGTGACAAGCAGCAACCTTGTCTAACTCCTCTTCCAATCTTCACACTTCTCGTCTCCCCTTGGTCCAGTCGTATTTTGACACTCTGTTCCATGTACAATTTGCTGATCAATCTTCTTTCGCGCCAGTCTATCCCAATTCCTTTTAGGATTTGCATTAATTTGGTCCAGTTGACACGGTCAAATGCCTTCTGCCAGTCTATGAAGCAAGCACACAATTCCTCATCTATGACCAAGGTTCGTTCTGATATTATTCTCAGCATCCCAATTGCATCCCTAGTTCCTTTTTCTCTTCTAAATCCAAACTGATCTTCTCCAAGTGCATCTTCAATTTTCCTCTCAATCCTTCTTCTAAGTATCCTCGCTACTATCTTTGCTGCATGAGCGATGATGCTGATTATGCGATGGTCGCTGCATTTTGTAGCTTTGGGCTTCTTCTTTAAGGCAATCATTGTAACTTCAATAAAATCTCTGGGCCATTCTCCAGTTACATACATGCTGTTGATCATCTGTGTCATTAGCCTTAGACCACCTTCTCCCAACAATTTGAGTACATCCCCAGGTACATCATCATCTCCTGTAGCCTTCTTATCCCTCATCTCCTTGATAGCTTTTTCCACTTCACTTTGCAAAATATAAGGGCCTTTCTCGTCTTCATCTACTTCATCTTCAGGTTCGACGTCTAGATGTTCTGGTCGATTAGCTCTATCGTAGAGCTCTGTGATATAATTCTCCCAAATTTGCAATACTCGTCTCTGATTTATTATTATATTGCCTTGAGAGTCTTCGATGCCAATGTTTTGAATCCCATGGTTTTCTTTCCAACCTAGTTCCTTTGTCTTCATGTACATTAAATCATAACGTCCTATTCTTTGAAATTCTATGATCTCGTCGCATATGCTCTCCAGATATTCCTTCTTGGCGTTGTCCGTGGCTCTTTTCAATTCATTCCTCAGTCTTCTGTAGTTCTTCCTTCCTTCTTCATTGTTGACATTCTTCCATTTCCTTCGTTCATCCATTTTACTGATCATCTCCTGTGTAATCCATGGCTTTCTTGCTCTCCTCTCGACTTTTCCAACCAAACCACTCATAGTATCTAACACACATTTCTTGATATTGTTCCACTGCACTTCCACATTCCCACTTTCACATTTGATTGCACCAAGCTGTTCTTCTAGTCTATCGTGTACTACCTGTCGTTGAGCATATAGCTTCTCCAAATCCCATCTTGGTTTTTTCTTGTGGAACCTCATGATCTTCTTCAATCTGGTGCAGATCTTTGCAACCAGTAAATTGTGGTCAGAGTCAATATCTGCTCCAGGCAGTGTCTGCACATCCTTCACACTGTTCCTGAATCGCTGTTTTACTAGTACATAGTCCAGCTGATATCGATTCCTATCTCCTGGTGATTTCCACGTGTACAATCTTCTTTTAGGTTTTTTGAACCATGTGTTTGTTATAACAAGTCCATTTCTTTCACAGAAGTCAATAAGCATTTGACCTCTCTGATTCCTCCTTCCCAGTCCATATGGTCCAACAGTGTTGTGATGTGCTTTATCTCCAACCACACTGTTCCAATCTCCCATTATAATCGTGTTTGTCGCACCCTTTCCATCCTCTTCAAGAATTTCTTCAATTATATCATACAACTCTTCCACTTTGTCATCTTCATAGTCCGATGTTGGCATGTACACTTGCACTATCAAAATACTTACCGGTTCTGCCTGCAATTTAATAGCAATGATTCTGTCACTATACACATTCTTCTTAACAACACTTTTCACTACGCTTTTATGCACTACTATAGCTACGCCTCTTTCAGCACTGTCACCCCCGGAATAATACACTTTAATCACCACTTTTTATTTCACCTTGACCCTTCCACCGCACTTCACTAACACCTAGCACAGACACTGCGTTCTTCTGCATCTCTTTCTTCAAATTTTCGAGTTTTCCTCCTTGATTCAAGGTCCTTACGTTCCAAGTGCCTATCTTGAAGCTGTTATGTTCATTCTGTGTCTTCTGCTTTTGTCTGTAGTCATTACCGCGTGGTGTCTCCCCTAGAAACACTCCCCCCTGGAGATCCGAATGGGGGAGTAGTTTACCTCCGGAATGTTTTGTCTCCAGAGGAAGCATCTCGCATTATGTTGAATAGTCACAAATAAAAATGTTGTGCTTTTGCCTGACAGTGTTCAGTGTAGACATTCACATTTCATGAAAATTCATGCAGAATTTTGGGAGATTAAACAAACTGATGGTTGGGCAGACATGGCCTCCTGTATGTGCATTTGTTTTGACTGATAAGCACATAAAAATGACCGTACATATTGGGATATGAAATGAATGGAATCATTTCAAGAGCTGTAGGGTGAGATGACTCTTTCTTACTTGACTTTAAGAACAAGAGCTATTGATGTGATTGTTTTGCTACAGGTTTTAGAAGAAGGAGAGACAAAAGCAGTTAGCACTGTGGGTAAGAAGCGAATTCGGCTTGTGGAAGATATTCTGAACAAGAAACCAAGAAATTACACTTGGGGATCATTGGATATTGATGAATTTATCCAGAAGATTACCCAGGAAGGTATTACTGATGCCAAGGTGGAGCAAGTTGCCAGTGGCTACATCATTCATTTGGTAATAAAATCCCAATGCTATGATGATTATACATTTATTATAATGGTAGCTGCAAGGATATCAGAGAAGGCGAGATTTGAAGTTCTCACAGTGGTGTTGCTGAGGATTCAGGTCTTGTGGGATGGTCAAGTAGTCATGGAGTTCTTGGACTGCTTGAAGATGAAGGCAGTTTGTTCCTTCAAAATGCTGGGAACCACAACCCAGTGACACAGTCACATCCCAGAAGACCTGAATCCTCATATCAGAGAAGACTGTCTTGACTGATATGTTGGTACAAAGAGAATTTTATGGAGAGAATAAGATGTGGAGTGTTGTAATAGGGATGAAAAAGAGATTGGGCATGGTGGATATTAGACATACACAAAAGAAAAGGGTGTAGAGGAGATGTCCTATAAGGATAGCCTCCTATGTGTGGGAAATGGGAAGATAGAAGGTATATTCTGGTAAGTTGAAGTGGAAGTAAGGAATGTAACAAATTATTTAAGTCTTCATGAACATGTTATATCCTTATGTTTATTAGTTCTAATAATCATTTTCTACTTGGAGAGATATTTGGGAATATTTGTTTAAAATGAAGGGTAAATGGGACATATACATCAAGAAAAAATAATACTAGAAGTGAGTAAGTGAAAGGAATAGGCATACAGAGACAGGCAATACCCCAAACAG
This sequence comes from Reticulitermes speratus, assembly GCA_021186555.1. Taxonomy (NCBI): domain Eukaryota; kingdom Metazoa; phylum Arthropoda; class Insecta; order Blattodea; family Rhinotermitidae; genus Reticulitermes; species Reticulitermes speratus. The sequence continues at coordinate 18,937,757 of JAJKFL010000009.1, read as the reverse complement.
GTTGAGATATACAGAGTGGCTGAGAAGTCACCATACGCTACTTCACATTACCACTTGGCAAGAGTTACTATACATAAAATGAGTTTGTATGAGCACCATTCTTTTCCAAACACAGCCTGATGTGCTACCATGTTCTGTTTGATGTGCTGAAGCTTTGTGGTGCAGTAGTGGTGAATGCATGTTCCACAGCTCTGTGCAATTGTCATTATTGCAATAACAGTGCACAGTAGTTTAGGAATAAAGAAGAACTTAATAACTTCTAAAAAGGTCACACACACTGCTGATAGAGTAGTCAAATTAAGGATATCACAGTGGGATGGTTATATGTGAAGTTAGAATGAACAAGAAGTGACCTCAGTATTTTGGCAGAACAACCTCTTGAAAATCAGCCACTGAAGATTGAGAAAGAAGCAGAATGATGGTGGAAATTGTTGATGTGAGTATGCATTCTGGATTGAACTAACATGTGGTAGCCTTTGTTACTGACGCTGTTGAACGCTCATGTTATATCACCAGTGAGTTACTATGCAACTTGGTGGTAGTTGTTGTTTCACCATGCCGGGAGATCTCTGCTGCTGCACCTACATCAGTTTCATGCAATGGTGTGTGGATCTGTAACACTTCTTTCAATACGTTATGATGTTTGCATGGCATTTCTCCCAGCAAGGCAAATTTGATCACTCTTCTCATCTCCATACACTTGAAATTTCCATCTTTCCTGGTCCATAGCTGAACACTATTTGGCCACTCACAGCCATAAGATTAGTAATTAACAGTGTCATTGAATAACGCACTTTAAAAAACAATTGTGTTGCCTATGTATTCTGTATAATATATACTAAGACTGAATTCAGTTTGCTAATTTACCTGTCTCTTCTACTTTGATATCCATGAGGGTCATTTGCAGGAGTGAATTGCCTGTTGGTGATTTGGCTAAGAAACTAGGGAGGTCACTCCAGCAAACCTTTTTATATTCTAGTACTGCTACACAAGAAACTTCTGAATTGTCTATCATAGATACTACTGTAAGAGACAGAAATAAATTAACAAAGTTGATTTGAGACTAAATAATGTGTGCTTTACTTCCAGCAAAATGAAGACACACTGATTCAAGTGGAAGACTCATCGACACACATATTCTGTGAGGGTGATGAGCAGCTCCGTCTTCGGCTGCGTAATATTCTTCTCCAGTGTCTCAATAAGTTCTAATTTAGCAATTATATGCATTTTTATTGTACGTAAATAGACTATTATTTTTATGATTATTGTCGATATTGATGTTCCCACCAAGGTGTTCTTCCTTATGGCAGAGGGTTCTCCAGTCTTGTGTGTCCTTTTGTATGAACTCCTTGTAGATCTGTGTAGCTTCATTGTACTATCTTGTGTATGTCTTTTGTCACATGGTCTTCCCAGTGGTCACTCATTCAGCACCATCACTTTTGTGCGTGTTTGCAACAGAAAGTTAAAAAATCATTGTATAACATAAATCTGTCTGTCTGTTTGTAACAGTTCGACTGTCAAATGGATTCTCATTAAATTTGATACTTTAGTTATGTTACAAAAATGTGACCTCACTTTTTTTTTAAACTGGACAGCAACATGTATTTCTGCACATATCTCAAGAATAACTTTCACATAACTCAGTAAATATTTATTGGAGCAAAGTGTTTAAAAAAAAAGTTGCAGGGAAAAATGAAACACACATTTTATGCCCAGTACCCTGTTTCGGTATGTTTTGTGGTTTTCAAGATAATTAAACATAAGAGGGACAGACATGTATTTTATATTACATTATATATACATTTCCTAACTTCTCATGCTCTCAAAGGACTGTATGCACAGCACATGTCCATATAATCCCATCCCCAATGTCACCATTTCTTATAGTGTTGTGTGTTGTGTAATGTCACAGTTTTGAGTTTACATCTTGTTTCTTTCTTAATACTGCAGTCAGGATAGCATAGTAGGTAAAAGTGACTAGGCTACAGGCTGGATGATGCAGGATTTGGTAGCCGGCCATGCCAAGAGATTTTTCTCTTCTTCAAGATGCCCAGACTGACTCTGGGGCCCACCTAGCATCCTGTTCAATGAGTGCAGCAATTCTTTCCCCAGGCATAAAGTGGCTATGACATTAAGTTGACCACTTGGCCCGATCTCGGCTGAGGTTAAGAATGATCAGAACTACACTTCTGCTCCCCCTGTATGCCTTAATGGCATGGACAGGAATGACTTTACCTTTACCTTCTTGTTTAATAGTCCATAATGAATTTATCTCTACTGCTTGAAGTCTACTTATACTTTAGTATATGTCAAAATAGACAGGTAGTGTGATTTATTTCTTCATTAAGTAACGTCAAGGCCAATATGATGTGCAGAATAGCAACAAAAGTGTGTATTTGAAAAATGTGTATTTCAAATTGGAGTAGGAAGGTGTACACCGCTTTAATTTTCAAGTATGTTCTTTCCAAATATGCATTCATCTAGTGTGCTGATGTTCATTAATTGTGGACAGAAATACATTTTCTTTCTTCATTGTATCCATGACGTTGAACTATTATGGTAGATACAGAATGATTAATTTGTAGTGTACAGCAGCAAGATACGGCTAATTAGGAACAGTGGAATGTATTTTTTAAATTACGTACAAATATGTTATAAGTGAAAGCTGTAGATTTTATATGAGATCTGTATTTTATGGCAAGTGAAAATTTCTTGTGAGTTTTTATGCTTTTACAATGGTGCAGTTAAGGTCTCTGTTCTTCCGGGATGTGGAGTTGCATCCCTGGGTGACTGGTGCCGACATTTTGAGACAGCTTCGTGGCCTCATCTTAAAGGGTTGAAATGTTCATGTTCATGTAGAGATTTGTTGTGTGATACTGTCCAAATTCATTCTTTATAAATTTACATTACACTGTGGCCTTTCTGTTCAATTATAGTAGATTGCTTGGAGTTCCTTAACTGGTGCAGTGTAGCAAGGCCATAGTACAAGTCATTTTACATTTTAGTTTATTGTTGTAATCAAAGTTCAATGTTTATACAAATTAACAATGTATTATCAAAACCCCAACACTTTTCTGTCAGATCTGGCCATCGTGAGGAGGCTTATGCCCAAACACATGCAGCTATAGAAGTTGGCATTTATATTTACAATTTTAAACGTAACAGCACCCCTTGACCTAAACTATTCCGTTATTCAAACCTATTAGCTACTTCAAACTTGAGCACAAGATCAGAGTGTTCCTAAATCAATGCTGACAGTTAAGATTGTTATATAATTGTAATGAGTCATTTGTTTTCCCACTCTTTCAGTTATAGTTTTCTGTAGTTACAAGTGCAAAAGAATTTAATTAGCACCATTTATTTTGATATACTCTGATTTAATAATTATGTTTTTAACTAACTACTAAGTTTGAATAATTAGATGGTTGTAAGTCAAGAAGTGCAGTCATTTTTAAAATTGTAAATATAAATGTACACTGTAGTAGAACGTGCACTTGGAAAAGAGCATCCTAATGGTGGCTGGATCCAGACAAAACATGTTGGAGTTTTGATAATAAATTATTGAGTTATATAAATGTTGCTTTACTTGTACTTTTTTTATGTAACTTGCATTGCAGATTGCACTTACTCAAGATTAGGCCTATATCATGTGGACAACTTTGAAACTTTGAGTTATATTTGTATTATTCAGATGGTAGTTTCTTCCCCAAAATTTGTATTTTCTATCATTTTAAATTAAAAAATCTGGCAGTCCTGATCCCGTATTCTTTACTGTTACACTTTACATCTCATTCTGACAGGTAATTGGTTCCTTGCTATGCTGTGTAGTATCCAATGTGGGTAATTCTTGAGTGGCTGGACTTTTGTATATTACCAATGGGGCCTAGCATTCTGTTGGAAATATTACTGCAGATCTAAATACAACACTGTTTACATTTACAGGTACTCATAACTGCAGTTCATACTAAAGGAAATTCTGGGTTAGTAACTTAAAAAGCTGTGACAATTTCTGTACCCTTTCCCAGACATAATCATCCTGTCTCATTCATTGCTAGGTACACAGCCATTGCAGTTAATAGTGTGTCCATAAGGCTACAAACCAGCCCACCTGCCACAGTTTTCATTATTCCCTCTCATTTTGTACTAAAGCTTATTTGAGCCAGGGCCTTGTGTATGATACAGGTTTTTCTGAACAAAAGTATTAATCCTGAGACACAGGATGAAACCACTGCAAGGCCCCTGACAAAATGTCAAAAAACTAAAGAATTCTCCTATGCTTTGAAGTGAAACCAACAAATTTTTATCCTGTTGCATTTATGTGTATATAGGAGACAAATATACAAATAATCAGGGGCATTTGAAAGTACCAGTGAAGGCTTACATCAGATCCAAGTGTTGTGCTACAAAAGCAGGAATGCATATATGAGAACATAATTTATTTCCATTCTGTATATCGTCACACAGAACTAAGACAAGGATGTAAAACATGTTGTGGATTAATACAATGTTTCAAACATAAATATAAATAAATACTATATATATATTTAGTTACAGTAAACAAAGTAATGAAATGATGGTAACATCACTTTCTTTATATCTATGTTTTTACTGAGAATTGTTATTAGGGCAAACTCTGGTACAGAGTAGAATGAGTGAAGTAGTACTGTTTCAATGCTGGCATAAACTCCTTTATATCAAGACAAATGTTTGATGGTAGATGGATGAGTATGGAACAACTTGTTTCCAGTGTAGTAAACTCTATCTTCATATTTACTGAGATTATTCGGAACATGGCTATCATATCTATGTCCTGGAACTCCAAAACAGCCATCCAAGTTTGATGGAACATAACGTCCATAATTTCACTATCCTTACAATATTTCCTACTTACATATAATCATCATATATTAATTACAGCCTGCCTTAATGCCATGTCCTAAAACACACATTCTTGGAGTTAAATATTTTCTTGAGCACATGGTTTTTAAATAATGTGTAATGTATACTTGTTATATGTACGATCATTTGATCGATTTATGAGCTTGCCAGGAGACATACCTCAGTTGAAATTTTAACTACAGTAACATATGACTCCAGTGTATGGCCCAACCTCCGAGGCTAGTGAGGAGGAGATCGAACAGTTTTACGAACAGCTGCAAGACATAATATCAGAAATCCCACAGAACGATGTATCATTCATTATAGGTGACTTTAACGCGAAAGTTGGAAACCAAATTGTCAGGGGCATAACTGGTAGATTTGGCCTGGGAACCAGAAATGAAAGAGGGGATAAATTCTTTGAATTTTGTATGGAAAACTCTTTGTTCATTGCCAACACCATGTTTCAACAACCAACAGACAGACTGCACACTTGGATATCTCCTGATGGCAGATACCAAAACCAAATAGACTACATTTTGGGCACACACAGGTGGAAAAGTGCCATAAAAGTCTCAAAAACAATACCAGCAGCAGACTGCGGATCTGACCATGAACTCTTAATAGCAACTACCAGGGTTAAGTTACAGAGATCTAAAGACCACAGACAAATGAGATCAAAACTGGAAGAATACAAACATGCCTTAGGCAAAGGGTTCAAAACATTGGAAGCAAGGAAACGAGATCCAGATAATCTCTGAGAAGAGATAAGAAAGGTTGTAAAAGAAGCTGCCATGAAGAATATACCCGAAAAAAGAAACAAGAAAGGTCCCAAATGGCTCACGGAAAGAACCCTTAGATTGCAGAAGGGAGACGGGAAGCAAAACAAGTAGGAAACAGGGCAGAAGGAAGAAGATTGAACTCTGAGTTTCAAAGAGAAGCAAGGAAAGATAAAGAAAGATTCATAAAAGAGAAATGCTGCGATTTAGAGGAGAAAGCCCAGAAAAAGAGGCCCAGGGATGTGTTCAGGACAATTAGAGAGCTGACTAGGCAGTTTATCCCCAAAACAGATGCACTCAAAGGAAAAAGTGAAGAATTAATAACTGAAAAGGAAAATATTTTGGAAAGATGGAAAGAGTACACAACAGAGCTGTACAAAACCAATAAACAGCCCGAAGACTTAAAATGCCAGCCATGACTATCTTGTGTAATGAAGTATGGGAGAAGGTGAAATGGCCACGAGAGTGGAAACAGTCTATCTTCATACCTCTACCCAAGAAAGGAGAAGTCAGAGAGTGCTCGAATAATCACACCATTGCATTAATCCCTCACGCAAGCAAGATCCTACTGAGAATAATTCAGAAATGACTTGAACTGTATATAGAACGTGAAATGCCAGTGGAACAAGCAGGATTCAGGAAAGGGCGAGGGACAAGGGACCAAATCGCCAATGTAAGCTGGGTCATGGAAAGGACCAGACAGCGCAACAAACCTGTATATCTGTGTTTTATAGACTACGCAAAGGCGTTTGATAGTGTGGAACATTCAAAGATGTGGAACAGCATGAGAAATACGGGAATACCTGAACATTTGATCCGATTAATAAGAGACCTATACACAGAACAAGAAGCCAAAGTGCAGGTCGAACGAGGCGCAACAGATTGGTTCCCAGTACATAAAGGCGTAAGGCAAGGCTGTTTTTAACTCTGGGTCTCTTTAATCTATACAGCGAGCACATCATAAGAACAGTGGGGTTAGAAGACATTGAGGCAGGTGTCAAAATAGGGGGCCGAAAAATAAACAACCTACGATACGCAGATGATACAACTCTGCTAGCAGAAAACAAGGACGATATGGTCCAACTGATAGAAAGGGTCAAAACCCGTAGTGAAAAGGCACGTCTTAAACTGAACATAAAGAAAACCAGAGTAATGAACATTGGGGAACAAGGAACCATATTAGTAGACGGCGAAGAAATAAGGACAGTAACAAGCTACAACTTTTAGGGGCTCTCATCACCAATGACTACTATATCCATGATGAGATCAAGAGAAGAATAACCTTGGGCAAAGCAGCAATGGCAAAATTAACAAAAATTATGAAAGTCTCAGGAGTTTCGACCAACACAAAAGTTAAGTTAGTGCAGATAATAGTCTTCCCAGCAGTGCTGTATGGATGCGAAAGCTGGACGTTAATGAAGGCAGACAAAAGGAAGCTAGTTGCCTTCGAGCTATGGACGTGGAGAATACTGCACAGAATACCATGGACAGCAAGAAGGACGAATGCATCGGTGATTAAACAAATTAAGCCCAGGCACTCCCAAAAACCTTAGCTGTAATGGGCAAATAGAAATATTTCAGACACATAATGCGCACTTCAGACTCACTGGAGAAAGATTTGATGTTAGGATTGACAGACGGCAGTAGAAGAAGAGGAAGACAGCGGACAAAAGTGACAGACGAAATACGAAGAACCATGACGATGAACTGGCATGACACCATAAATACCACGCAAAACAGAACGCAATAGAGGGACCTGATCTACAAGGCCGTGGAAAATAGGAAATGTCAAAACGAAAACGACTAAGGGATAGCAAGACCCTGTACCTCTTGCTCAGAAAATCCAATAGGATCACCAGGGGTCTCTTGTGACCTGAAGGAACTACTACTATCATAAGCCACCCTGTTGCATCTGCAATGTTTGATTTCGAGCGTTAGAAACAAAGGTGGGAGAGAATTAATCCAGTTTGTTTTTCTGCGAAGAATCAACAATGGCGTCCGTAGCCCTAAGATTAACACTCTTCCTATCAATTTTTCGGAAGAAGAGGTTAAAGACACCAACTTCAAGGCATGCCATTTTCAAATTTATGGCGGGAGACATTTCACTATTTCGTGTGGAGACAATAATAATCGTTGTCATTTATTCAGCCAATCATGTGACTGTTTTGATGAAAATACAAGTTAGCCACACATACTGTTTAAACTTACACATGTCACTATCCTAATAGAATAAAGTTACACATGTCAATATTACACTTTAACTTGAATTGTTTATCTCGTAATACATTCAACACAATTTACAGAAAAATACAGTTGGTATATATAATACAATATACATGTGTGGCATATATGATAGAATACGATGAATAACGCAGAATATTATGTCAGTTGACAATAGCGAATATTGCTTGTTAAATTGGCGCTACTGCCAGCGTTATCCTACGCACGTGTTATGCGACAAGAGTTGTGCTTGGACGAGTCGAAGTGCATGTGGGTGATTATTTATATAAAATTGGTATAAATATGTTGTTGGGGCAAGCGAATATTTGTGTATAGTGCTTTGAGAGATTTATTAACCTTTTGGAAAAATTTCTGTAGAGGTATGTAGGATTGTGTGGTTTTATATATTGCTGCTCAAGATGGCCGCCTCACTGATAGCGTTGGCCGCGACAGCGGCTGTAGTAGCCGGTATCCATGTCCCGAGAATTACGATGGAACATTTTCTACTCGTGACACTGACTCCGTTAACACGTAGTCTTTATAAATATGTTTATACAATGCGTGATTATTCTTCATTGGTTTGGTATGATTATGTCGTATTTGTGGAACTAAATATGCAGATAAATGAGAAAGTTGTGTCGCATGTAGTTCGACAGATCGGAAGCGGAACGCGGGCAAGGCCTTGTTAGTGATTCCGGCGGGTGATGGGGGGATCGCCGCCATGTCGTGTGGGACTGGTCTCGTTGACGTGCAAGGCAGGCAGGCGGGCGAACCCGCCGCCCCGGCCCCGTCTCGACCATCCGATGTGGGTCGGTAACTTCGGCTGGCCTCGGACTCCATTCCGCTTGTTTTACCCGGGCTTGAAGACCGGGGAAGATGCGGTTGCCTGAGCGGTTGTCTCGCAGCCTGATCGCCGGTCGACAAAGCGTCTGATTGCGGTGCTCAGTGGCAACATCAAGATCTCTGCGTGTAAATAATAAAACTGTATATAGTTGCGTATTTTGTGCTGAGTGTCATATTAAGAACTGTGATTGGGTTTGTGAACTACACTTAGAAAATTACCAAGTAATTAACATTTCACGAGGCTTAGTACCAGTATGTGGAAGTAGCAACATAACGTGATTTAATTCCGATTTTATCTTTCAGTTTCATTGGTGGAACTTGCGTATTTTCAAGCAATAGAATGTGTACGTTCAGCCGTAGGGTTTTGCTGATGAGACTACAGGGTTTTTTCGGCAGGAATTATTTATCAATAAGGAAACAAATATACCAAATGTAGGAGAAAAGTAATAAGACAGGTAGTGCTTCCTAAAAAAAAATTCGTTATACCACTAAAAGGATGTATGTTATTTAACGACGCTGTCAATTTAAGAGGCTGTAAAAAACAGTCCCATTCTGGTGTGTTCTTACTGATATGAGTACACCAATACAACCTAATACTTCATACTTCACTAAGTAAGAAAACATCATCACCCATAACACATCCAATTAGTATGACTAGGATAGCAATAACAAGTGAAGTATTCGTGAAGATTTAATGCCCAGAAAATAAAGAAATTGTGTAAGTAAATTCTAAATGCGCCATATTTTTATGCTGAATTATTAAATTCATAATTTCAACAAATGTGTTGTTCTGTTGTACTATGACATGGATTGTTATAGGCATAACCATTGTGGCTTAATGCTGGTCTGAACAGATATCAGATCTTTTGGAGTTAAAAAATTTTTAGCAGATGTAATTAATTTCTCAATCTCAAATTCCATGGAGCAAAAGGCTTCTGGGGGGAGTGGGGGCTAATTAATTGCTTTCTCATTGTCCAAGTCCATTGATCAGAACTCTGCTTGGGGGGCTAATAATCACCCAGCTAATTGAGAAATTGAGGGAGATCAGTCCAAGTCTGAAGGTTTTTTTATGATTGTGCATAAGTCTTTTTTAACATATCCAGAATGATAGAAAGAGATGAATATAGTCTATACGTTCCAATCCTTTGCCTCCTAAGATTCATTGTAATTTTATCTACCCATCTGTGGTTAGGTTATCATAATTATGTCCCGTCTTCAGGTTTCCTTACCTGAACTCTTTCCATTCATGCACCTTACATGCTCTACCCATTTTGTCATCCTTGATGTGCTCACCCAAATAACAGTTGGTGTAGAATACAAAGAAGGAAACTCATTTTGTAACTAGCCTCCTATTCAGTGTGTGCCTGGGGTTATTTCCTGGGGGTAAAACAGCTGGGCCCGAGGCTCACCAGTCATGTCCATGTAGTGCTGAAGTGAAGAATGAGTGGAGTATTATATCCACTCCCCCTATATGCCTTTATGGCGTGTATAGGGACAGCTTTGCCTTTTTTTTACCATTATGTAACTATCTAAAGTATTCTGTTACCTCAGTGTAATATTTTTTAGGATTTTGGGACTTGTTAGATCTTGCCCATTCCAAAGCTGGGGTACAAACCATTGTTGG